>VXAY01007345.1:0-310070 GCA_013399855.1 Oxyruncus cristatus | reverse complement strand
CCCGCGCCGCGCCCCGGCCGGCCCCGACAGCCAGCGGGGAATGGCCGCGAAGCGCGGGGTGTCACCCCGGACAGTCTGCCCCGCTGGCGGGGAGCCGCTGACAGCGGGAAGGCAGTGGCGTGGCGGTGCGCCCTGAGGAGCGCGCCCACCGCAGTGGGGATTGCGACCGCCGGGGCCCCGCGGGAGCCAGGGCCGGTGCCCGGTTCGGCCGCGCTCTGCGGGCGAGCGGCGGTGGCGGGAGGGAGGGTTGGTGTCGGGGAGAGGCCGAGGCGGTGGCGGTGCCTGGTCCCGAGGCGCTGCCCGGCGCTGAGCGATCCCCGCCCCGCCTGCCCGAGCCCCCCGGGCCCGCGTTATCGCCGCCGGCTCTGCAGACCGCTGGGTTTACTGGATAAACCGGTGGTTAGCATTGGGTGACCAAATATTTGCATGATCGTGGCATAACTACTGACGCAGTTCGAACCATAACAACTGCAAACAAAACCGAGGCTGTATCATCGGCTTTCTGTTCATCAGTTGTGGCCCATTTTTGCACTCAACAGGGCTTAGGGTGCCTCAAATAACTTTGTTATGACTCCCCTTGAAATAAAAGGTTCAAGATCAAGGATTCCTTCAAAACCACCACCTGCATAATCCAGTTTTTATTTCAAGTAAACCCCTTTGAGAGCTCAGGTTGTTTTGAGTAAACAGGCCTGGAAATAGGAATTGGCATTCGGTAATGGACGGGTAACCCCTGAGCCGGTGTCTCCTGATTTAACTTTAAGCCACATTGGAACCTTACATCTCCATTGTACACAATGGTGGATGTTGAGAATATACTCTTTTCTCCAGTAATTAAATTTTAGAACTACAGATACTTGGAAAATAATGGTGCCAATTTCATTATTCTGCTTTCCTGTATTCCTATAATTCTATGTCAAAATGAAGTATGTTAATCTCTGCACAGTATATCAAGCAAAGCAAGAGCTTTATATTGTCTTCTTATGTAGTACTCTGTGGAAAAAATTAATACTCTAATATATATTAACAAACACTGTGAAGCAAACAAAGATACTTTGATTAACTGCCCCATAAAAGTCATCCTGCAGTTGTAAGATTTCTCCCAATTAAACATTATTTGGATACATTCCACAGTTATGGCATGCTACTGAATCAAAAACCAAACCCAGGCAGATTGGAGTCTTTCATGTATATGCTGTCTTATTACTAACATTTTTGAATGGATATGAACACTACATATATATATACTTATAATTTGGTAACTCAGGCTTTTAGTTGTGAACAAATACTAAAGCATGGGAAACTGAGTGCCTCGTGCTTCTGAAAAAAAAAGAAGCCCAGCATGACTCCAATAACAGTATTATTATAAAATGTTTCTTAAACTGTCTTTCATCAGCATATTTGGCAAAATGTTTTCTTCAGGCAGCACAATCTACCCAAGAAGAATCCTGAATTCTGGACTCTTATGTATCGGACCCATAACTGCATTGTAAAGAAGAAGAAAAGAGAAACATTTTTCTGGTGCTTAAATCAGGTTTAATATCTACACTCATCCTTAAATACATCTTAGACAGGTCTCCGTTGCAATCGTCACTTGAGCATTCACAAATATTTCTGAAAAAAAGTTTAAGTTAAACCTATGGAAGCTGCACAGAAATTCACATGCTAGTTTTGAAAGGATCAGTATTTTTTGTTGACTAAGAGAAATTCCCTTGCCAGTAAATGAGTGATAGGGCATTTCCCTGTGAGGTTAGCAGACTCAGGTTCAGACATATACCCTGCATTATTTGGACCTTGAATCCAGGTTTGGGTAGATTTTGTCAGAGTAAGTGACTAACTGGCAAGTGATTTGAGATCTATCTCCCTGTAGCTGTGGTTAACTGGCTCTACTGAAGAACTGTTTATACGAAGTGGAAATTGTACAAAATGGAAAACAAATGAAACACAGCACTGCCCTGTAAACAAAAACTTGTCGTAGACTTAGGCTTATCACAAATGCCTTGATGGACAGGAAGAAACAGTCAGTGGAACTGATATCGTTTGGAAGATTTTTTCCAGAAAAATTGCTATTCTAAGCCTATGCTCACATCAATAATTATGTTGATTTCCTCACTGGTCCCACAGTTGAGGTAACTGTCAGAAAAGGCATTGCAACTTGTTTAATACGTTCATGTAGCAATTCTCTTGCTAGAATATTCATTCTTAACATCTGCAATTAGTCATGACCCACGGGAACTGTTGGAGGACATGCAACACTACACAGTTCAGCATTAGAAAAAACCCCACATGTAGATGAAGCTGTCAGTTTTTCTGCAGTCATATTTTCCGTTCTTTCCACAATGTTGCTTAAGGAAATGCAAGTTCTTAGGAGGTCTTTATATAGAGTATTGGTAGGCATTTTTTGAAACATGTTTTGATGGATATGCGAGTGTCTGTGGAGCTTAACTTCTGAGTCAGAGGTTGGTGAATATGCAGGTGAATATCACATTAAACACAGAAATATATAGAAGAGAAATCAGGTTCTCAAAGATGGGGGTTCTCAAAAGCCAGAAATAAAAATGTTATTTTGCACTAATTGTATTCTATAGCCTGAAAAGAAATAAGAAATGTTAGCATGGATTAAAGGAATATTATTTTAGTAAAGGATATTTGAAATAGTTGGAAGTACCACTTTGAAACGGTAGAAGTACCAGCGAGAGGATTCCTTTAACAGTGATCAGGTTTTGAATATGAACTGAGATCTCTTATGCAACAATTACACCAGGAATTGCAATTATCAGAGATTTTGCCTTCTTAATTATAGATTAGAGAAGAAAAGCTACTAAGCAAAGGTAAACTCCAGATATAGTGTAGATACTATACGTGAGAAAACTCTTGACCAAAAAGTCATTAAATCAATGTGAAGTTTTGTGTTTTAGACAGTATGATCACAGACAATGGAGAGGGAATGGATCAAATACATCTGATTTCAGTCCTCTTACAGTTTGAGCATGCTTCCCTTAAGCTGGATCTAACTTGTAAGAAGAGTTAGGGCAGTTTGTAATGTTCACATAAGGCGTGTTTGCAGCAAAATAGCTGACTTGATTTCTGTCTCACAGCAGCTGGTAGCAGATGTCTAGAGAAGAGTGTAGGAACAAGGTAGTAATATACTATGTTCTCACATCCTCCAGAGAGTCAGTTCAGATTTTCCCTAAGGCAGTGGTAAAGTCTACTGGTTCAAGAGACACTGGAGTATTTTTCTTTAATGAATTTGCTTGTTCACTTTTTGAGTCTGAATGGGTTTACTATCCACTATATCCTATTACAAAATTCCTGGGCTGACCCACACACTGCATAAAGTAAATTCTTTGTTTCATTTGAGGCCCCAAACTTCTTGTATTTCCAAAGGTGGTGGATAGATTCCTTATTTGTCATCTTTCCATCATTTATGATACTATAGAGTTTTTATATCTACCCTAATTTCATCTTTTTAGGTTGAAAGGCCCTGTTCTAGTTGTTCATTCACAGAATAGAAACTATTCCATAACATTGATCATGCTTTAGCATTTCTTGGTATATTTTCTAATTGTGTCATTATGTAATTAAAAATTGTGAAAAAAGAAGGAAAGGAAGGAAGGAAGAAAGAAAGGAAGGAAAGAAGGAAGGAAGAAAGGAAGGGAGGGAGGAAGGAAGGAAGGAATTTTTGAAAATAATACATTAATGACCTGCAAAATTAAAGGAAGTACTTCTCTTAACCTTTACTACTTTAGTTATGGTTTACTACTTTAGTTATGAGCCTCATGCCTTTTATTTCCAGATAGCTGTATCCATGAGATATTGTAAATAAAAATTTAGTGGGCACTTGCCACAGAGAATACATTCATGAGAATTCAGGAAGTGACTGCCAGCACCCCGTCTCTGCAACATAATCTAAATACAAGCTACAAGAGAAAGGAAATTGTATATGGTACTACTGTTACAACACTTTGTACCACTAGAGATGCCTTTCATGTTCTTTTGTAGGTTTATTCTTTTCATTATTGCACTTTGCTTATTCTTTTTAATAGATTATATAATCATAATTGACTATTATAATTTGGAGTACCAGCCTTGTAGATGAAAGGTACACATTTGTAACAGTATAATTAGATTGTACATTCTCCTTTTAAGAGTTTTCATTTAATGGCAATTTGCCTGAAGGTTCTCATTTTAATTTAGTTTGGGTGAAACTGAGGGAACTGAAAGATTGCTGTATAAAGAATTGGGGTTTTTTTTGTGTATGACTTAAATATTTTTCAATTGTTTTGGTTCTGTTAATCAGGGATCTCTTTAGTGCCATGGGTTTTAATACTTTTACAGTCTGTGAAACTACTGTTCTTCCTTTAGCAGTTATATGTATTTAAAGACAGAGACAAGCTTTCTGCCAGTTGCCAACTGCTGCTGCCTTTGAGGCAGCAGTGAGAAACCTTCGTAATAAAAAGCAGACTGTGTTGCTGCTCCTGAAAAACCTGAAAGAATTAAAATACTGCAATTTTTCAACCAGCCCCATGGCTGCTACAACTCATAGAGGAGCATAAATCTGCTTGACTGAAATGGTAGATTACTTTGTATTGCAGGTACTTAAGAATCTTACAAAGGCAATAGGGGTGCATTATCAGAAAATTATATGCATAGACTGCTTACTATATGGGGAAATCCATACAGAGGCATTACCTTTTCATGGTGTTGAATGATAGAAGTGTAAACTTCAGAATCATCAAGCAAGTCTTCAGTCATTATAGGCACTTGTGTCATCATTCTTTTCATAGAAATAATCAAACTCCACTTGCTCCTACATGTTAGGAACTTTCTAATTTCCAGCCTTTACTTACACTCATTCACTTTTGCCCCAACGTTGTCTTTTATCTTTTAATCTCAGTTCTATTTCTTTACTGATTGCTATTTTATATATATATATATATCTGTTCTGTTGCCTTTGACTTTGTTTTCATCTTTTTCTAATACTGCATTTTCTTAAATCTGTGTTCTAGTCATGATTGTTTTTCTACTACACTATACCTTCATTGTATTTATAGTACTGATAAACTTTAATTTCATAATTTCCTCAGGTGCTTAGGAGAGCTGACCTTATTAATAGTCGTCTTCTATCTATTCCCTTGAGATATTTCTTTAGGCATTTGCCTTTTTTTCATCTTCATAATTTCTCACATGTCTACTGTCTAAAGACTGATTTAATTGCATCTCTGAATAGTAGTTTCATTTGGTTTCATAGGAAAGACTAGAAAAGGATTCTTCACCATTCTTCTCCTCAAGACATCTTTCAGCCATCTAATAAATTTCCATCTGAACTGCAGCAGCATCTCCAGTTCCTGTATTCTTTCTACATGAACTCTACTAGATGGCACTCCAGGCGTAGATTGCTCCCATCAGGAGCTACTTTAGGATAATGTGCTTTGCATTTAGGCATCTCCACTTTCTTTGTCATTCTTTAAAGATCTTATGCTGTTGCAGTTGAATATTACCTTCCTCTACTAGCTGAAATGCAGGGATAGACAGCATAAGTAAAGATCTGGCCCCAGTTGAAGTCAATAGCAAAATTGTCATGGCATAATTTCACTTGACAAGAACTCATTGAGATGCAAGATAAAGACCAGAATTGTTTTTGTTTGTATACAAATGGAAAAATAACCTAGTAGTGATCCAATATGCAAACATACATCTTCCTTTTCACTACTGTAAAATTAGGACTAGAGGAGGTATGGGTCCAAAGTGAATCCAGTGCTAAGTCTGGTATTTATGAATTTCTGAGTCATTGTCTCATTGATTCAATTAGTTTATTAGGTTTGTCATAGGCAATAGCTATCCAGAAATACCTGTGTGTATTTACACATACAGGATTCTTGTTATCACTGTGGAGTGTTATGTGACTTCCTTTATCTCACTGTCTCACAATAAGATTGTATTGCAAGGTAGAGACCACTTTGCTTGTTTCACATGGTGCAGCGAGGCATCACGAAAATGAATCACTTCCAACTTTACTCAGGAGTCTCATATCAACTGGAAATTTAAGCCATAAACCTGGAAAGCCAAATTTATGCAATAATTGCAGAACATCCTGCAATTGATTCTGAACTGTTTTAGTTTTGACATTATAGCATTGCCTTCATAACACAATATTGTCTTTGTAACACCTATTGGTCCCCTTGCTCTTTTAATTCATTTTAGTGGTGCTCATTTGAAAACACAAGAAAAAGTTGCACAGAAGATAACTTTAAAAGATAATGTGCATAATAAAGTCCAATATGATGCCTGTGGCACTTTAACACCGGAAAATAAGCCGTGGGGTAGTACTGACCATCCTTCAGAGAAACATCTCATAACTATTAACTAAAACTTATATTCATACTAAAGAAACATAAAAATTAACTATGTGCATGCAGAATTCTAACCCTGAGATTGCTTATATTTCTGACATTTGGCTATTTCCTTAGCTTTCCTCTAGAGATTTATAAGATCATTATGAGCTACTCATAATGGAAAGGAAAACACTGACAGGACAAAGTATTCTCCCATCCATGGGGCAGTGAATCAAACTGAATTTTTTAAATTCTTCTTGAAGCTAATGAGCAGGAAAATGAGCACTGAGTTAATGGGCGGGAAAAGCCCATCCTGAAGACCTAAAGTCTCCAAAACAATCACTTGTTGTCCCCAACAGCTGATCCAAAATCTGCAAGTGTCTTCATTGTTCTGTTCCTTTCCCAAGAGACGTGACCACGGCTGTCCTGGGAATCTTTCTCAATAAAACATAAAGACAAACTAGACCATACATAGCACGTTATACTAGTGACAGAGGCAATATACAATATTTACAATTTAATCTTTTTGAATTACTATGACTACTTGGCTCCAGTGAGGATTTAGCTACTGTGTTTCACACTTGGGTCACTGCAGTCCTTTCTTTCTGACGCTGAATTGGAAAGGCATTCAGAAATTCCACCTGTGCAAGACAAAACAACACAAATCTCCTGGGAGCATACCAGGTGCTGTTTTCCATGTTCCCTACAGGCCCTTCAAAATAAAAGCATTGCTAATCCAGCAACCTGTTCTCCATTCTTACCCTAGGAAAACAACTACTCTCCATGGAAGCCCAAGGGCTGCAGTACTTCACTGTGAAGCACTCAGGAGCTGAGATCAGACTGTTCTTGGCAGAGAGCCCTGTGTTATGTTATTTTGTGCCAGAGCTGATTAGAATGAGACTGATCCCAATCAATTTCAGATCACAATGCTGAACTCGATCTTTCTGCCAAGCCCTTCAATTGGTAACAAAGATAGTCAGAGGAACTTTCAAAGGTACAGATCATCCACTAAAGTCACTTGACCTCAGAAGAGCAGAGGTTTTGTACATACAAACTGAGGCAGATCTTGTCCAGAGTATCAGAAAATGTTTGTTGAAAAACACAGCAGGAGCCAGACTGAAGCTATTAAAAATGCAGATTTAATTTCTAAAATAGTTCCAGAGAGATTTTTATTTTTCACATGATAGCCACAACTGTAGAGGAGAAGGGCATTTGCTAAGGGTGACCTCTGCTAAGATAGCTTGCAAATGCTGTGAGTAGGGTGCAGTCCTGGCAGATGGAAGAAGTATTCCTTTGTGCAGGGAGGCTTTGAGTTTGAACTCTGATGCCACACACAGATGAGTGCACTTTTTGCATTCTGAGAAAAAAACCCAACACTCCTATTTCCAGTCACCCTAAATTAAGACTCTTTTCAAATTCTCAATTCAGCTACCGTAGTGAAAAAAACTCAGTAATTTGCACTACCTGAGTGTCAATTTCGTAATTACTGCCTAGATAATTTGCTGATGGATGCATTAGTAATATCTATGTATTGTGCCACTGGGGACTCCTTTATACTGGGAAATGCTCCTCTGAGGAAAAGCAGTCAATACCCAGATTTTAGCCATAAATCTTACAGATACACCAGAAAACATAGTTGAGACTGAATTTTGTACATTGCACATACAGATTATCAGGAGGAGAGAAACTCCTCTTACCAAGAAAGCTCATCAGGAGAAGGGAGAAAATATCCCCCCAACCTTGATAGGCCCTGAGGAATTAAGATGCAGTCTGTTTTACAGGACTCTAGATTTTCAAACTTTTTAAGAACTAATTCAGGTCAGAGGTGACTGATTTGCAAATGCTCTTAAAGACATGATCATTAGCTGTATGTTAGTGAAGCTCAAAATGGTGTTTAATGAGCCAGGAAGAAAGATAAATTTCTGAGTTCAGCTCCAAGTCTATAGTAGATACAGCAAGTATGTGTTTGAAACATTTGGCATAAATTAGGCATCATTGGTTACCTTCTGGATGAAGACAAAGCCATCTTGGGCATCATAAGATCCGTGAACTGTAGTATATGTCTCCTGAATCTGATAATCCAAATGAATCAACTGGGCAAAACTCTCTTCCAAATCGTTAGAGCTATTGATTCATCTGAATCTTCAGTCTTAATACAGTTTATTTACATTAAGGAAAAAAAAGAGAAAAGATTGTGTATAGCAAGCAGTTAGGTAGAAGAATGACCCATAAAGAAACTCTTAGAGCACACAGGGAGAAGCAGAAAGAGTACAAGGTAGTGCCAATGCTCCATCCAGTATTGCTTAGGATTTCCATGATTTCATGTCTGTTTAAGTTTTGGTCTTTGCATTGTTGTCCGCATGAACACACCTTTCACGAGGCAGCAAAGAGCCAGCTACTTGTTTCTCAGAGGCAATACATCCCAATTTTCATCTGCCTCACCAGAGGTAAGTTATTTCACTTCAACTTCTTGAAATGAACCCCTCTTATTTGTAGGAGCATAACCAAGAAAAATGGTTAAAACAAACAAAAAAAGCTTATCTGCATGAAGGCTTCCCTAGTTAGACTTCCTTAATTCTGGTCACTCCTTACTACTTCATGGAATAAGGGGAAAACTCTTCACATCATGACTTCTTCCCGAATACCCTTTTAAGACCTCTTCCACGTGGGACCTGAAAATACAAAACCAGATTCACATACATATTCAAGATAACAAATTCTACTTGTCCTAACGCACCTAATGTCTTCTGGGTCCCCCAGGCATAAGCAGTTGTCAGGTTGGCACATGACCAGTGGAATGGCTTTTTTCCCATCTCATGCAAAAGGCTGGATATGACCAGAGGACTTGGCCTCCAGAAATGTCCTTTTGGAGTTAGAACCTCTGTGGGACTGTTCTGACCATTGTGAAGCCAAACTCCTGGACATTTTGTTTGGTATGAAGGAGAGTTTTCAAGTGCTACAGAACCAACACAGAAACATCCAGGTCATCAAGTATTCCTATGGCTTATTCTGTCCTAGGCTTGGGGCAGAACAAAGTAAAACTTAGCAGCAGTCTGGAGTGCCAGTTCCCCTTGGCTGTGCCAGACACACCTCAGCTGCAGCCAACAACCTGGCATGGAGGCTCAATTAATCAAGAGAGGTTATATAAAAAGCACAGAATTTCAGGCAGAAAAATTCAAACATATCTGCACAAAAAACCCTCATTGTCCAGTCTGGTCACTTCTGCTCTGCACCAGCCGTTTCTGTGAACAATTTTTCAGCTTATCCTCAAACAGTGTGTGTCCTTGATCATTTAGTAAGTATTTAAAGCTGTGTCTGTGATGTTATTGATCCCACTTGTGCCTCCAGCATGTGCTTCCAATGGAAAATCCAGCAGAGAGGGAAAATGCAGAATACTTTCTCAGCATCTTCAAAAAGATGCAATTTTTTTCCTTTCTGATTTTGTAGTTTGTTGTGTAATATCAATAATCTCTTTTGCTTTCATATACTTGCAATAAATGACTTTTGAGATCGATTAAATGTCTGAGCTTCACTTTGGCTATTAATCATTCTTAGTAGCCTTTTATTGCTTCGTATATTACAAATAACAGAAATTATTCCTTAAATCTACTCAGATAGCTGAGGACTGCAAATTTCAGACCTAACTCTGACAGACAGATTCACTGATGGCAATCCCTGTGTTGTCTTTTATAACAGTAAGTAATAATAACAGCACTGTGCCTTCCACCTGCAGATTTCAAGCTCCACTATACAATGCAATATGGAAAAATAAACCTTGCTTCTGTAGTTGCAGAAGGGGAGAAGGTGAGGATATAGGTTAAGAAATATCTGTGAAGGTCTCTCACTGTTTTTCTCATTATCTGAGAAAGCCGTATCTGTAGTCTGGCAGAGTTTGTACTACCTGCCCTCGGTGCCATCTTGCTAGCAAAGCTCCTTCGGAGTCAACCCTCTGGCTGCAGCTATGGAAGCATGCCCTTACTGCCCTGGCAGAGAAGCAGTGTTGCTCTTCCTGGTCAACATCAGCAAGACTGGAGTGAAACAAATATTCACTTAAACTTGCTCCACGTGTTTCCTAATCTGACCACTTTTCAGTCCCTCTCTTCGCTCCCTGCCCTATTTCTTTCTAGGGTCTAATCATGGGTTTTTTTGGTAATTATGAAATAAAACCAGACAGTGGCATCAAAGGAGAGAAATTCCCTGTATGTTCAGTTTGGGAAAGCACATTCTAACACTGAGAATAATAGTATGTGTTTTTCACAAAGAGTGAATTACCGTGGACTTGAGCACAGTTTGCTATTCTCTTGTTTTAGAGTCTTCTGCATTGTCATATATCAGCGTCTTGGATGACCCTGCTTTGATCATCCATCGTCCTTTATTCCAATAAAAATACAGAACCTATTTCTCAGTTCAGTGGAATTCCATATTTGTTTACTCAGGTGGTGACATCAGTATAATTTCTTTGCCTACACAAGGAATTTACCAAGTCTGGTGAGAAACCATCATCATGACTCCCATGGCAATGACCTCTTTGAATGCAAGCAGTCCCTTGCTGAGGAGCAACCAGGGTGTTCTCACGACATGGACACAAAACATCTTACTATTGCCATGGGCTGTGTGAGGTTGAGCTGTGCATGAATCCTGGCTGTCTGAGAATAGATGTTGTTGGGAGCTCAGAGAAAGAACCCAAGGCATCTTGTTTCTCCTATACATTGCATCAGGGTAAGGGCAGATGGTCAATAGGTCAGAATTCTGGGTCCACCAGCAACAATGGCAGTACTGGGGTGTGTACAATAATATCAGTTTGATAGCACTGCTAATATATACCTTCCAATCCTAAAGATTTGCAATCAAATATAATGAAAATGGGATGTTCACTCACCTACTTTTCTGCAAGATACAGCGAGTCAAAGTGAAACTGGGCTGGGATATCACAAATCTTTTTCTGGGCCTCAGACAGCATGAAAAAAATGAGAGGAAAAGCAGCTTTAATAGTTTTGACAGCATTTTTATAACAGTCTCAGTGACTGGCTGTTTTTTTTTGTTGTTTTGTTTGATAACTAAAGGACAGACTTCAATTTCTTCTGCCAAGTCTACTCTCAGTACTCTGCTTTCCAACCTTACATTATCTTCAACATTGCGTCATGGTTTTAAAGCTTTATACAGATTAGCTACCTAAATACCCAGAGTTTATTTTAATGTTTTCTGCAATTTAATAATGATCCATCCTGCTGAGCCTAATTCTGCAGGCAAAATAGGTCTATACTATTAATGACAGCAATTTTATATTATTGTAACACACAGTTGCAACAGGCACTGTGTGAAAAGAACAGCTGCATTAAAACTTCCCTGGGGTGCATTAGGCAAAGCATCGCCAGCCAGTTGAGGGAGGTGATTGTCCCTCTCTGCTCTGCACTGGTGTGGCCTCACCTTGAATACTGTGTGCAGTTTTGGGTACCACAATGTAAGAAAGATATTAAACTGTTAGAGAGCATCCAAAAGAGGGAAATGAAGCAGAAAGAGCCTTGAGGGGAAGCCATATGAGGAGCGGCTGAGGGCATTTGGTGTGTTCAGCCTGGAGGAGACTGAGGGGAGACCTCACTGCAGTTACAACTCCCTCATGAGGGGAAGCAGAGGGGCAGGCGCTGATCTCTTCTTTGTGGTGACCAGTGACAGGATCCAAGGGAATGGCCTGAAGTCGTGTCAGGGGAGGTTTAGGTTGGATATTAGAGAAAGGTTCTTCCCTCAGAGGGTGATTGGGCGCTGGAAGAGGCTCCTCAGAGAAGTGGTCACAGCACCAAGCCTGACAAAGTTCAAGAAGTGTTTGGAAAATGCTCTCGGGCACATTGTGTGACTCTTCGGGATGATCCTGTGCAGGGCTAAGGGTTGGACTCAATGATCCTTGTGGGTCCCTTCCAACTCAGCATATTCTGTGAAAACCTTTGTCACCTTGCATTTCCATTAGCCTTACATAAGACATTCTGCCACCTTGTAAGTTACCTATGTCTTAACAGTGTCTTCTTATTCTATTACTTCCTTTGAATATTAGGAACCATATGTTAATAAGGGAAGTAGAGATCATTTGCTCTTTACTCTAAAGCTTGACAGAAGAGGATCAGAAAAGGGAGAACTGGTTTCTTTTCCTTATGCATCACTGGCCAAATTGTTTTCACATTTCCAGTCTAATCTAAATTACACTTGTGTAACTATAGAGGATGACAGAAGAGATGCAGGACTGAAACTGAGAGAGCTCTTGTAGCTTGCTCTCGGAACTTTCAAAAAGTAATACTGAGCTCCTTTCCCACACTCCGTTACTCTGCTACCCTGCTTTTCACAAAGACCTTTGTTAGGAATGTCTGAGGTGGTTGTTCATGCAGCTCAAAAAGGTCTTGCCAGATCTCCTCAGAAATGGATTAAGTTCAGATCCTCCATATACCTGATGAATGCATATTAATCATGTTAATGAAATAATATTTTACCTCCAGCTAACTGAGGAGGGATATAAGGTCCCTTGCCCAAATATAAAAATCGATGAACCGTGTCAAGTCAGAGACCCAGTTAGTTCGGTCAGTTATTCTGTCTCTGCCACTGGTCAATAGCTTATGTTTAAGTAGGCCTATATGAACACAGCATGTACAGACTGATCCTTCCTCACTTTTAGAAATAAGTATTTTACTGTGATTACAAAAAGACCCTTGTTAACTAGTGAAGAGAGCACAGGAGTCTGGAAAGATGAGTTCTCTAAATGACTCTTCCCTTGAATTGCTTTGTGCCCTCAGGCAATTCACAAAGGTTGTGAATCATTTACCAAGTCAGTTTGAAAATATTCATCAGGCTTTGCAAGTTGGTAGGGACTCGATGCCCTTAAAAAGCTGTGTGTCACTGCAGCATAGCTTGTGAGACAATAGCCAGAAAATCTGCTACTGCCAATAAGGGAAAAATGCATCATGAAAAGTGCCTTAGATATACTCTGACATCTTGACAACCAAATAGACAAATGAGGTTGTTAACTTAGATCCAGGGAAATTTGCACAGAGTAGAAAGAACAAAGACAAATTAGAATTAGATGGTCATATTAAAGTAAGTTTTTTTGTTTATATTTTAATAAAAATATTAGAAGAGCTAATGAGCAGAGAACAATAGAATAAGCACCTTTCAAACAAAAATTCAACAAAATTAGTTTGACAAAAATTAGCAGTTGCAAAACATAGAGAAAGAAACTAGTTTTGTATCCATTTGAAACACAAAGGCTTTCCTCATACCTTTTATGTCCAAAATTCTTTATAGCATCTAGGGGAAGGATGCTATAAATGCTTTCTTACAAAAATGATAAGATTTATGAGTTTTTCTTTGTTTGCAAATTGATTTCAGAAACCTCTAAGGTATTCCATAGTTTAGGAAACATTATTTATCATGTTTCTATTTTGAAGATGCTATTCCGAATCCCTCAGTATGCCCCCTTGTTTCACGGTAGTTTCCCAACGTATTTTAAAACAGTTTTACAAAATTCCTTCAGTGACCAATTTTCAAAATCTAGAAAAGAGAAATATAACTCTATAACAGAAGAAGACTATACCTCATGCTATGTCTCTTAATTTTTATTTGTTCTTCCATCTAAAAGAAAAATAAACTCATTTACTCAGTGAACTGCACGTGTAAGTGGAAACGTATGCATCAGTTCCCTGCTATATTTGAAAAAATTGCATATTATCCATCAATAACATTATACAGTCATGTGGAATATTAAATAATAGGTTGGTTGCTTTCCATGAATGTCATCAAATTTTCTTTTTATACTTAAAAAATTCCTACAGCGTCAGTGAGAAAAAGGTCAATCAGAAAAGTTGAATAATTTTCTGTACTATGTCAGATTTAGCAGAGAGTTTAGATGTCTGACATAATGGAATTCTGTGTTGCTTCATTTGATAGGCTCTCCTCTTTTGCCTGCTACTTTATATGGTGATAAATTTTCCTCTAAAAACTTCCAAGCTTCTTTCAGATTATGCAAAATATATTTTGTTCATTACAAAACTATAATTGTTCTAATGACAAATTGTCACACAGTCCTTAATGCTTGTGTAGACTAGTATGTTTCTCTTTTTCTTTAGAGTGTCATGATCAAAACTTACAGCCACTGCATTCACTTTTGCTCAGCAAATGTAAGAATTAATGGTAAAAATTTTTTGAAAGGTTCCCCTTCAACATCACCTGCCATAGAAAGGTATATGCAAGCTTTTTTGTAAAATGTTGCTTGATTGGCAGGAAATTGCTTCCTATCAAAGCTGGAATGTTACCATATGGCAATAGCCTCATCAGATGTGTTTGCCTGTACAGAAAAGCTGACCAGAACAGTTCTTTTCCAAAATACGTTTTTTTAAAAAAGCTATTTTCCAAAGTAATAGTTTACTTTTTTGAGTGCAGTGTCAGAGGGAATGAATTCCATTCAATTTTGTTGCATCAAAATCTCTGAGAAGAACTGGAGATGAAATTTACTCTTTGCCTCAGTCTTTTAAGAGCAGCATGAAACCTACTAAATAACGTGGCTGGGATCACAAGCATTTGTGGCACATGATCTGCCTCCATCCACAGTAAATCATCGAGTCATCATATTGCATAGTCGTAACATACACTTCCCAGAATAGTCTTTCTCAGCTCAATGGACTCATATGTCTTCTGTTATCTATTATGAACTAGGGAATTCCACCTACAAATCCATTCTGCTAAGTATAATTTAATTGTAATTTGTTTTGTGCAAGGGACATAGTAGCAGGCAAGTTAAGGAAAAGGATACTCTATTCTTATGGTTGTCAGGAAGGTGGTCCAGTCCACAAGTAACCAAACTCAGAAAAGAAATTCTGTTAAATCAGGCAAATTATTTTATTACTGGGAGTCTAGGAGCTTGAAAGTAAAAAACAATATGGGAGAAGAATGCTATAACACAACATCAGCCTAACTGGTGAGAAAATCTGTAAGGGCATGAAATATTATTGCTGTAAAATCTCAGAACAGTTTTCAGCTGTTTCATGCCAATGTCTATACTAACAGTGGACTATCAATACCATTTCCTTCTTTAAAAAAAACAAAACAAAACAAAAACAACAAACCCAATCCTAGATTAATTTCTTAAATTTATTTCATAAACTCAAATCTGTGTTCCCAAAGCTATGAATTTACCCAGAGTAGGAACAGACCTAGGCAAATTGGAGAGAGTTTGACAGAGACACTTTTCTAACTCATGCTTATGCCAACAACTATCTCTCTTTCTCCCAGTTTGTGGAAATGGATTAAAATTGCCTACTCATCATTCCTACAGCACTCTGAGAGTTACAAAAGCCAGATAAATATTACATTTCATTTTGATTAATGTTTAAAAAGTAACTCGCGTTTTATTGTGTATGTGACTGTTCACCTGCACAGGCCTGTGTATCTGGGAAGGAAACTGAACATTATGGGACAGGAAAAGTGCCCTTTGGTTATGTCATAAAGTGCTGCATTATATATTAAATTTGTCCATACTTGCACAAATGGCCAACAGTATTGAAACATAGCTTTCATTAACATCTAACTAAATTTATTTCAATGGGTTCTATACTCTGGTGTCATATGTAACCATACTGTGGTCAATGAAATTGAGTTATTCATCAGAAAATCAGGGCTACCAGCCTCCTCAGACACCCAGTGGGTTACTTAAAGTCAGAGTTGAGCTTCTTGATACTCTTCAGGTGTTTTAAAGAGTGAACTGAATACAGAAATGTTTCCATCAAAGAACAGTGTATGCTGCATTTGAAGTATTTCCTTCATCTTTATGGAGCAACCATATCAATAACTACCACAGAACTCTGCAACAGACCCTGCTGCCCCTCAAGGCACCAGGTTCTGTAAACCCTTTTACTTCTTTAGATAAATCATATTCCTAAAAATGGGTAAAATATTACCTTTAGACCACGTTTTGCTGTTACTGAAAACATCACAAGCGAGGAATTGAAAGACAATAGAAGAGAATTTGCAAGAAAAACCTTTCACAATATATCCCCTCCAAAAGGAAAGAATTTAACATTTCAGTCCTGATGAAGTAGATGTCCTGGATAGCATCCAGCAACCAAACCCGAGCAGAAAGGCTGCAGCTTAATGTATTCACTTAGTGGGAAGGAGTTTTCCCACCCCAGGGCAGCCCAGTGCCAGTGCATTGCCTCGACTCGTGCAGTAGAGGACACTATTTCACACATCATCACCTCCCTGGCCACTGAGGGAAACAGCTCCACTTCCATCAAGCCCTATCTGTTCCCCCAAATACAGAAGAGGAGTTGCATTATTTTGTGGATGAAGTGCCATGCATGCCAAGGATGAAATATTATCAAGACATAATTAATATCAACCACTGCAATAATAAAAGGTTCAAATAGAATTTGTGTGTTAAAAGTGTGCAAATGTATTGTTTGACCTGACTTTTGTTGTGCACAAACACCTTGAAACTCCCATCCTGCTTTTCCTGCTAGCATTTACCTGCCCACCACAGCTTAAACCTGGAATAACAAGCAAGCTGCCACTTAATCCTCATCAAATCTCCAAGTTCAGCCATCTGTATATTCTGAACCCAAAATGCACGGCTGTGCTCTGAATTTCCTGGAACTTAATTGGATGGTCCTGAGTACAAGCAAGACACAGACACGTGAAAATGTAGGGAGAAAATGCATTTATAAAGGTTGTTAAATGATTTATGTTGCACTAGTTGTTTTAATGCTTAACTTAGTGCATCTGGGGAACTATTTAATTAAGTTTCTTTGAAAGATCCCAACTATTAGCATGTTATAACAGGATTGGGAAATGCAACTGTATTCTCAGTTGAGGCTTCAATATAAATAGGTAATATTGACCTGCCTGCCTCCAAGTAAGACTCTGAGGAATGAATTTATAATTGTCTTTAAAAAATATAATCAGCATAAAAGTTCTGGAAAAATAGAAATTAAGAGGGTTTGAACAAATTTTCCTCATGACCCACTTTTGAACCAGTCAGTCTTTATATGGATATATAAATTTTCATATACATTTGATTAGGAAACATCAATCGAGTTATACCTTTGTGCTGTCATGTTTATTTATTAAGAACAGTCAAAAAGTCATGTTTCCTGGAACAAGATAATGATCAAGTTACAGCTTATGAAATCCTCACAGTTCTGACCTGGGCAGCACTTACCTAAGGCTTTGGTCAGCATGATAGCAAACGGTCTTCATTGCCTTAACATCCATGTTGTCTTACAGAAATCTTCACTATTCACACTAAATACAAAATTCTTCCCAGTCTGTCTGGAGAAGCTAAAGGAAGGGGCTTTTTCTATCCTGAAAGCTGAAAAAAAAAATAAAAAAATCCTGGTGGTTGAAAAGAACAAAATGATTCAATTATTATATATTGCTTATTATATATTGCTTATCACCCTTGACCTTGACTTCAGCCAAGTTATGTTATGCATGTAGCAGTTGTCCATCTATATTTATATGACAACCCAATTTATGGGAATAAAAAGATATAAACAATTTATTAATATACATACATGAAGTTATAAGTACATCTGTTGGTAATTTAAATGGACTAGGTTATATGTGCTATCCCCCAGCTACAATTCTGTAAGAAGCCTGAACTTGATTTGTCTATTGACAGAGAATTTGTGTGTCATCCATGGGGCTATTTCAGCCCTTGGGGATGATTGCAGTCAGATAATCACTTGGGAAAGGTGTGATTGACCACAGGCCTGTTTCTGCATTAGTTCAAAGGTCTATTAGCAAATAGAAAGGAAAATGGCAGCTTTTGAGGGACAATAAAATAGAGGACTATCAAATGCTGTAATTGAAGGCACGCAGCTCCGTGAAGACATGAAGTGTTCTCTTTCTAAGTACCATTAGCAGAATTAGAGTCGTAAAAATGACCTTATTTTAGAATCTTATCCATCTAGCCCACCTTTGTTAATTAGTAAGAATCCTACTCAATAAACTCCCAGTTTCTTTCAAGGAAGGCCTTGCTAAGATCTGAAAATAAGGATTTCACAGGTTTAATTATGGTTATGAGGTATCAGAGAGAAAAGAGTTATAAAATGCATCTGAGACATCAATTACATCTCTGTGGTGAGCCAGACATGGGGTACAAATTTCTACAAGTATGAGGGGGATGTTGAAGGAGCACTCATTAATGGTCTTTGTGTGAAAAATCGAAAGTGGTATTTCTGGGGAAAATAAAAAGATAAAACCCCAGCTTTGTATAAAACCCAATCTCATTGAAATAGTTTATTCATTCATTTTCACAGAAGTTGCAGGTAGACTTTCTTGAATTACTAGAATTCCTGCTTCTGAAAGGCTTACGTCTCAGAAATATGGAAGGTTGCCTCCCTGCTGTTACAAAAGACACAACTGTGTGTTTCACTGCAAAATGCATTAAGGCACAAGGGAAGTATATTTCCTTTTGTCTTTCAATGTGTCAAGCATATCCCAGGCATGTAACAAATAATAAATAAAATAACAGTGTAAGTGTGGCTGGTATTGGAATACTATTACCATACCCTGGAGTCTCTGTCATGCTCTTTCATCTCACTCTCAGCAGCCCACTTGCCAGTTCACATCATAGTTTGAGAAAGATCTTCCAGGACATCAGCTACACATGAGAGCAAAAAATCCGAGATCTATTTTTTATTAACTTGCTTTCTCCATGGGTGTATCTCAACAAGACCTTTGAATATAGCTTGTGAGTACTGGCCAGTGCAGAAATGGAGTACAATTTCTAATACTCCTTTCCCATGAATTCTTAATCTGTGTTCTGAAGAAACTGGCAAAATACATATTCTCAAGTTTTCCCTGTCCTTTCTCTGCTCTCATCCTTTGCTTATGTATGACTATATTTCATACGTTAGAAAAGTCTGGAGAGGAGGTCTGTCACAAATAACAATTATCTAGGTTGTAACGATTTCGTACATAGAGGAAGATGAATACAAACTATAATAAATCCTGGAACTCACCCTGGCATGGCACCAGTGGAGTTAAACACAGTCCCAAGAGCTGTGATTTCTCCACCTTTATATTTTATCTGACAGTTTTCTTTCTCTCTCTGGATTGTCATGTAGCCCTTTTGCTCTGTCTGTTCACATTACACAGTAACTCCTCTGGTGTCTCTTTCAATTTTTTCCATGCAAATGCATTCCCTGTCATACATTAAAATTTTTGCACAGAAGACTTCCTTAGGCTCACCGTTGCTTTGGCACATTTATATTTATTAATAAATAGTTAATATTAAAAAATACAGATTAATAAATGCCTGGCCAAAATATTGTAAGTATCTACAGAACATAATTTTCACTGTATATGTATTAATAGATGGCCAGCATAATATTTCCCTTGTGGACGTCTACTGAATTCTTCCATGGCTTCATTGGTTTCAGTGTTTGCACTGGCAAGTGGAGGAACTTCAAGTAACATAAACTGATGGTGGCAAAGGCTTTGCTGAGGAAATAGGTTCAGATTTGTGAAAAAAGACCACACCTGTCCTCAGGCACGAGCAGACAAATAAAATATTACTGTGTATTGCCCCTAGTGCTACAGGTTATATTGCTACATACATAGAGTTGGTGGATCCCTTAGTCTCAAAGGAGAATTGGCAGGTAAGATTCGATATGAGGATATTCAAGTTTTGCAACGGAGAAGTTAACATATCCCTGAATAACTCTTTAGTGCTCCTCCTCTTTCCCCAGATGACTTTGGATGTGATTTGAGCTGACACCCACAGTTGTGTTTGAAGAGTTCTACTCAGTGCTAGGTTACAGTTTACATGTCAGCTTCCCTGTCCTAAAAATCAGGAAACTCTTGATTATGTTTGTCAGCCCAACCCGAGTTTTTACTTCGTTATGAGATTTATTGAAAAAGAAACATGGAGCACTTCATTTCCCTCTTTCAGATCTTTTAAATGTACAGCAAATCTTACTGAATAATATACATTCATCCTAAAGGATTTGTATCTCTCTGTATCAGCAATAGTTTATAAAACAGAAAAGCTTATTTTAAGAACTTAGCAGAACTAAAGTTCTCTCTAGTTAATATCCAGTTTTGTCCTTTCTGATTTTAAAATATATAAAAGCAATATAAATGAAAACACATATAAAAAGAATTCTATGATCTATATACATTCCACTGAAAATTTAAACATTTAAAATGAATGAATTCTGAAAGGAACAGCTTTGAGTGTTATTGACTGAAAAAGCAGATGGTGCAAGGATACATTAGTGTCACAGAGCATTATCTTCATCCTTAGGAGCAGAGATGGCATCTCAGTGATGGCACTGGGCTTTTTTCTTTGTTTTCTAGGTGGTTCAAGTCATAAAAGATAAACCCCCCTGTTTCTTACTGAAGTTGTGTACTGAAGAAATTAATGTATCTCTGATTTACTCTTTGCATATAGATTGCTTCTCTAAGGGGAAAAATCAGCTTAAAGCTGATAAGTCATTTAAGTCTCACCTAAAACCTTAAAATAGAGTGCAAGTATGACTTAAATAATGCATCAACCTTGAGCTAGCCTTTGCAGAAGGGTAAACTCAGTTTCTTTAACTCTCACACATTAGACCTGTTTTCAATTATAAGGAGGATGAAGGTTTGGCACTCAAAGACACCTACTAGTTCCTTTCAATTTACTCTCTTTCCAGAGGCCTAAATATTTTTCCATCACACAGACGTGAAATATGCATATAAATATCATTCTTGAGTTTTTTACTAATGTTTAAAATTATCCAAACACAACCTGGAAATCTGTGTCAGTCCCACAGTGCATTCTGTGAAAATTTGGTGCAATTTGAGAGTCTGATGCATTTGAGACCTTATCACTCTCTACAGCTACCTGAAAGGAGGTTGTAGAAAGGGGGGGTCAATCTCTTCTTGAAGGTAACAAGTGACAGAACAAAAGGAAATGGCCTCAAGTTCACCAGAGGAGCTTTAGATTAGATACTAGGAAATATTTCTTCACTGAAAGGATGTTTAAGCATTGGAACAGGCTGCCCAGGGAAGTGATGGAATCACCATCACTGGAAGTGTTCATAAAACATGTACACATGGCAGCTGGGGACAGGGTTTTGAGGTAACGTGGTGGTGCTCAGTTAACAGTTAGACTGGATAATCTTAGATATCCAGTCTAACTGTTAGATAATCTTTCACTGGAAATCAGGTGATTTCCAACCTTAAGATTCTATCATTCTAAGGGTCACAGTGTCTTAATCCAGGCCCTACCATTCGTCAAAACAGAAAGCAGCAGCAGCCAGGATGAGGCAGAGAAGCAACCTCCACCCAGCCAGATTTTTTGCTAGAAAAATAAACTAGAAAAAACCTATGTGAACAAACTGATAAAAAGGAACCTATTCATCACAGAAATTTATTTCATGAAAATAAAATTCTTTTTATTAAGCACATTATTTTCAATTTACTTCAGAACAGTCTCAGGACTCAAGATATTTTGTTTGAGAGACTGCAGGAGTATTAAATACCTTTTTCTGGCCTCACTCTGAGGTTGCCTTAGACCATTTCCCATCTCAAACACACAGGAATGGACGAGCGTGTTCAGGGGCCTTGCTGTACAACTGTGACAGAACCAGGAAGTGTTCCCACTCCAGTATGACATTTTAATCTTCATTAATTTTCTCCTACTTTAAAAGAGACTCCCCTGGACAAAAATCAGCACTCAAAGCCTGTGTAAGTGTTCCCCAGGGTTTGCTATTCAGCCAGACATCGAACATGTGCCTGGATGGCACCACATGGAGAACAGCTGTACATCAGCAGGAGGGAGGGGCCAGATGACCATACGAGTCTAACTGCTGCTTCTTGGTCAAGGTTAAACTGCCATCTGAGACTAGGCCTTGATCCAAGCATGCACACCGGTCTACAGCATCCTCTTGCTAAAGAAGATGCTGAGAGTGCAGGCATTTGTCCCTGGTGAGAAAAATAGTCTGTGCTCCTGGCTACGTCTAAATTTCTCATGCCTTTCAGAAGAGAAGGTGGCATGAATACATGTCTGTGGCAGCACAACTACCTTTGGAACTGGGGTGTACCTACTCCAGGAACCCATTAATCACACCTCAGAAAGACAAACAGCTCAGCTATCTCTTACAATAAAGAGGGGAGATTCTGGAGACCCCTGGAGACTATACAGCCTTGCTCTGCCTTGCACCATTTACCTTCTTGTGATAATTTTGAACAATTCACAGAGGAATGTCCATGAGACCATGGAGAATAATCACTTGTTCCTGTATATCTGCCATCCTGTCTTGTATCACAACTGGTGGAACATACAGGAATAATAAGAAAGTGAACTTTGATGTGTGACACTATTAAAAAAAAAAAAAAAAAGTAATTTGTTTGCTTTAGCTCCAAGAATGTTTTCTATTCCTATTATTTTATTAAGTTATTATTTAAAAAAATTAGTAAGATTTAAAAATAGCCACCCAACCTAAGTACAACTGGTGAGAAACAGCAAACTGAAATTAGCCACCAGAGAGAGCTCATTTGGTTCAAAATGATCAGTAGATTCATGTACTTTGACAAAAATACTGAATAACTATGAAAGTTTACAGACTTCAAATATGCTGTTGTTTACGTATTACTGTGCATTTACAAGAAGATGGCAGAAGATTGTTAGCCTTTAAGTTGATAACTCAGAAAAGTTACCAAAAGAGAAAGCGTTCCTACAATAACTTCACTAGTGAGTGCACGATGATTCAGATTTGACATAAAGGGTCACTGTGACAGTGCATGACTATAACGATGCATATGGATAAAGGCATTACAGGCACCCCCAGTGAGCACATTTGAATACTCATCTCAGCATTGTTCTGATGAATGGAACCAAAACAATTCCCTTCCAAGCAGTTAACATGCATGTTTTGAATAACCATTCAGCTCAAGTCAAACTTGCAGATGAACTTCTGGAGTCTGAAAAAAAGAGTAGCTTGCTTATTTATTTATTTAATATTGAAACAAGAGGAGACAATAGGCTAAAATGAGGTAACAGATTCCAATTTTTGATGGGTCCAGTTATGACCCTGAAACTGGGAGTTGCCAGTAAAAGACTGAAGAGTCCATAAAATGCCTTTTGAATAAGCAACTCAGAGTATCTGATAAAGCAGGAGGGGGCCTGGGTAGGCATGACCTCGGTTAAGATAGGATTTGTCCCATCTGCTTTAGCCCTCTGGAAGTAAAGTATACTATATGAGCCATTTGCTACATTGTGTTTATAGACAGTGGAGGGTAGGAGGCTCTCAGAGAAGGTGATTAGTCCTGCCTTTTGATTTAAAGTCTGTAAGGTCAGCCTGTAAGGTCAGCTGTTGACTCTCTGTGAGTGATAAGCTTGATTTAGACAACTAACATTTAAATAGTTGTAATTAGTAAAGATTAGTACTTTAAATGCTCCAACTGCTTAATGAAATACAGATTCTCTCTTCTAAAAGCCAGGTTTGTCAGTGAAAGTACATGGTACAAATTTCAGCTGCTGATGAACAAAAGGTCAGCATCCCACACTGCCTGTCCATTGTAAGACCCAGCTTAGGCACATGGGGATGTTGAGCTCCAAACTGTTGGTAAATGGTGGTTTTCTGGTTCCTCCTGTATTGGTCAGTTCTGGAGATAAGATGGGACTTCCTTGTGACACAGCCTCGTGTACATCTATATATATAAAAAAGCATGTCACATCAAATATTTATAAATCTAATGTTTCAGGCTCAGTATTTTTTTTCCTTGTGACAACTTAGACAAGTGGAAATAGGCTGGTTACTTGAGCAGAAATTAAATGAAACATAGTGAGAAGTGGCAGGTTTCCTCTTCTGTGTGGGTTAATGAGACCCTGTAGGACAGCAAGAAGGTGGTTTTTAACTGTTCTGATTAGCTTGACCTAAAAGCCAGTTCATGATTCACACACAGAAAATTTAATTCAAAATGATCAAATTGATGTTCAAATACAGACTAGTTAACAATAGATATTTTGAAATACCCTCTTCACAGCATCTTCTTCTCCTTCCAACCCCATGCCATGTTTTATTGAATATAATGTCCTGGGCTGTGAACAACTCCCACCAGAAATCATATACGTTTTAACACACAGGATAATTTTTCAGCACTCTTTCAAGTGACATCTTTAAATATGCTGGATACAAATTCAGGACAACCATGCCTCACCCTGTCTTATCCCTCCTTCCTGACCTCCAAAGAAGTAGGCTCTTTGAGGGACCCCAGTGCTTATGTTGCTGCTGAAATCTACCTGGAGAAGAAGCTTGCTGAAAGCCTTCACTGCACGGGAATGCACTGCTGGATGCCTGCTTTGGGGAAGCTGTCCTAGAAACCCACTGGGAATTCTCTTGTTATAGATGAACATTGTCCATGCTAGTTTTTGTCTCCTACTGCTAGCTATTTTTGTTGGTGGTGGAACTCCATTACTGATGGGAAACTACTGGCATTTTAATCAGCACCATTTCACTCTAATTGAACTGCTGGTGAAAAGGGAAAAAAAGAGGTATTTGATCCATCCTACTACCAAGTAAGAATTATCCCTGTTGAATATTACAGAGCCAGAGAGATAAGACTCTTCAGATGATTAGAGAGAAGATTTAAAACTCAATTCTACAAACAGTAGTTTGAAATGAAACCTAAGCTGCAGGTTCTGCTATAATGAGAGCAACAGGTTGGACAAGTGAAAGAAAGCTGAGAGACTTATATGTAATGTAAATCAGCCCTTTAAGTACTCTTTGTAGTTGTAAAGAACTCTCTTTGTGTGTGTTGGAAACATATTTGGACAAGGGCTATCAAATAAGCATAGAAGCCAGTTCCTTTTCCCCGTATTAGTACATAGCCTGAAGCCTTTTCTAGGCCAGAAAAAGTGCGTCTCCTTAATGTGGTCATTGTCCTATAGCAAATTAGTAGAGATCATCAAATCATTCATTCTACAGAAGGCCATTTCCAATCTATCTCATTAGCACAATGTTCAATCCAGTTAAAGCTGGGTCAAACTAAAGTGAGCAACTAATGGACTGAAACACTGCATATTTTTATATAAAAAGTTCCTGAGCTCAAAATACAATATCTCAGATACAAGATCAAATGACAGATTGCAGCATTTTCTTGAGAAGAACTTTAAAAATAGATTATAATGTATCCATGCCTGATTTCTTCTGGGAGAAAAAAATTTTATAAAGGGTTTATACAGAGAAAATACGACAAAGACCAAGTTAAATTCCAATTAAATCTTGGAAAAAATGAAATTTTTTTGTATGCCTGAATATCATAAAGTAGTGATTTAAGAGATAACCCCACCAAATACCATCCAGGCCATATTCAAATTTGAAAGTGACAATTAACAGCCTGTAATCTACGCAGATTTTAAAACAATACAGGCTCTGGCCCACATTCCCATTTACACCTGCAAAGCCAAGCTTACCAGCATATGACTGGTGAGATTTGTATCTAGTGACTTGTAAGGTTCACTGTGTAATGTATGTTCTAATACTCTCATGTGTCAAACAGACACAGTCTCCTGTTTTTTCACTCTGGACATGATCCACGCAGTGCTCTCCTGAACTTCTGCCTACTAATGCCTCTATTGGTATCACAGACAAGTGATTGGAGCCTGCAGGAGTCCCAGGACATGTTCAACACACATCTACACGCTCACTTACGGGCAGACATTAGGTGGCTCTGCCAAGCCAGAGGGAGGCAAATGAAATCTCCCCAGACAAGCTGTCAATTTGCTTTGCCTGGGGTAATAGACTGTGCAGTTCACTCTGTGGGCATCTGCAGGGTGGCCATATGCATGACCATGTAATTTCTCATTTCAGAACTGTTGCTTACCTTAAATAGCTTTCACAAGGGGAGGAACAACACAAGTGCCCGTGCTGCTCTCCTTAAAATTGTCTTGAAGATTGGCTGGAACTGACCCTATAAATACAAGTTATTTAGTTTATAGGAGCATGTGGGATTTTTGATCTAGTAACTGCAATATGAAAGAGAGACACACTACTGTACAGCCCTGGTGCCCAGCATAAAAAAAAATTGCCAAGAAACTGCAAAACCAGAATCACAATAACAAGGGTAGAAACATAGGAAACACCAAAGAACAACTTGGCAAAATAAATTTGCTTAGCTTATCCAAAAGTTTGATTTGGAGGAGGACACCTGCTCACCAAGAACAATCTTTGTAGGGATCAAAAATAGTCGTTGGAAATGGAAGACAAAGTTTACATTGAACAGACAGCACAGGTTTTAACACTAACTACTGAAGCACAATGCTGCAAAGTGGTGATTTGCTTTCTGAAGAATATTCTTTCATCAAAAATGATCACTGGGCTCTGACATATAGATCAGTGTAGGTAGTCACTTTTGGCCTTCAAACCCATGAAAATATATATAAGTGGCTGGTCTCAGTAATGCATAATGTAGCAGTACCAATATTTCACTCCTTTAACAAAGAGTGATCAGAGATTTGAAATGCCACAAACAGAAAGGAGGAGAGATGGTTGCATTATCTCTTTGGCA
Source organism: Oxyruncus cristatus (assembly GCA_013399855.1). NCBI lineage: Eukaryota > Metazoa > Chordata > Aves > Passeriformes > Cotingidae > Oxyruncus > Oxyruncus cristatus. Next base: position 283,206 of record VXAY01007345.1, on the reverse strand, counting down.
AATTTGTGCAGATAAATTCTAACAATTTATATTAATACTTCTTCTGGCCTATTAAAACAATGTGGAAATTATAACTGATGGCTAAAATAAGAAAAGTTGTACTCACTTTGTCCATAAAATATAATTAGAACTTCACATAATTTAAGGTAGCCGAGAGAACTGAAATTTCAGACACATTTTCCACAATGTTTCTCATCAGAATTTTTTTAAACATACAACTGTAAAATTTACACATAGCCATGATATGCCAAATATAGTACCTTCCTACAACCTTTGAAAATACAAAGCTATCTGATGGAGCTTAATTATGCATTAACTTCTAAGTGCAAGAAAACCTTCATGTTCCCAAAAGCTAATTTTATTGTCATAGTTTTCATCATATAGCTGTAAGAAAAGGTTTTTGTCATTGAAAAATTGACAATGAAAATCTGCTTGTCAATATGATTTTTCTCACTCACTTATAAAAAGAGAAATGGAATGTTTTCCAGATTTCATTTGCCCCCAGTATTTGCTGGGAAATGTCTATTTTGTTCAAAATTTTTTATTGTGAAAAAGAAACGTTGTGAAAAAAGGAATCAGTTGGGAAGCTCTAGTTGTAATAGCAATGTCTGTAGCTCAGTTTCTTTTGTGTGTATGTGTGTTAGTGGTATTTTAGTTTTCTTTTACTGTGAAGGAGACATAGCCTTTCTTTGTGACCAAGTTGTGTGCCTTGCTGTTTGGCTTACATTGTTTGACATTTCAGGGAGGATGACTTACAGTTCAGAGGCATTAAAGTTCTGATCATCACAAGCTTTTATATCAGTGAAATAAACACATTTCCCTGTTCTTCCTCTTGCCTGCCAGCACTGATGACAGTAGTTATGCTGACAACTGTCAGCATTATTAATGTGTGTTGGGGAAAGAGAAGGGAAAGGATATAGCAAAGAGCTCTTTGCTATTGTTGTTGGAAAATTTCATAATCCAGTAATAAAACCCAACAGGTGGGAACCCCAATTTTCACTGTTCCGGTAATTCTATCATTCAAATCAAATTTGTGCAGTCTGCCTTCATGCTGGCATCTATCAAGATTAAGTGTAAAAAAACCCACACAAACTGATAGCATTTAGGAATGAGATTTTCCCACTGTACAGTAGAGTCTCTTGCAGTGCAGTGAAGTTTATGAAACTCAAGTAACTTTTGAATGACCCAACCTCCTGGTTTCTATACCTGTCCCTGCCAGAAATCTCCAAAAAGCCAGTGTCCTGGAACCTCATGTTCAGATTTTATGCTTCTTTTGTATTGCCATCAATGTGACCTTTCAGTATCTCACAAGAGACTAACTGGCCTCTAGTGGACTAATAGTCCAAAATCTGTATGTTTAACTATGCCTGTACATTAGTGGGGAGCTACCTTACTCTATACAGACAAGAAGAAGGAAAAAATTGCTCTGAATATTAAAAAGGGTAGAAAGGAGGACCCCAGGAACTACCAGCTACTCACCGATGCGCCATGGAACAGATCCTGCTAAAAGCTCTGCTAGGGCACATGAAGGACAGGGAGGTGATTTGGGAGAGCCAGCATGGCTTCACCAAGGGCAAGTCCTGCCTGACCAACCCGGTGGCTTTCTATCATGGAGTGACTTCATCAGTGAACAAGAGAAAGCCTATGGATGTCATCTACCCGGACACCTGTAAAGCCTTTGACATGGTCCCCCACAACACCCTTCTCTCTAAACTGGAAAGAGATAGATTCGATGGGTGGACTGTTCAGTGGATGAGAATTGGTTGGATGATCCCATTCAGAGGATAGCAGTCAATGGCTCAGAGTCCTGATGAACATCAGTGACAGGTTGTGCCCGTCAGGGGTCCATACTGGGATTAGTACTGTTTAGTATCTTCATCAGTGACATGGATAGTGGGATCAAGTGTGCTCTCAGCAAATCTGCAGATGCCAGGAAGCTGAATGGTGTGGTTGACACACCTGAAGGATGGGATGCCATCCAGAGGCACCTAGGCCTCATGAGTTTTAACAAGACCAAGTGCAAGGTGCTGCATCTGGGTTGGAACAATTCCAAACATCAGTACAGTCTAGGAGAAGAAACCCTCGAGAGCACCCCTGCCAAGAAGGACTTGGAGGTACTGGTGGATGAAAAGCTGGACATGCCCCAGCAATGTGCGCTTGTGGCCCCAAAACCCAATTGTTTCTTGGGCTGCATCAAAAGCAGCATGAGCACTGGGTAAAGGGAGTTGATTCTTCCCCTCTACTCCACCCTCATGAGACCCCATCTGGAGTACTGCATTCAGTTCTGGGGTCTTTGGCACAGGAAAGACATGGACCTGTTGGATCAAGTCCAGAGGAGGCCACAAAGATGATCAGAGAGTTGGAACAGCTCTCCTATGAGGAAAGGCTGAGAGAGGTGAGTTTGTTCAGCCTGGAGAAGAGAAAGCTCCAGGGAGACCTTATTGCTGCCTTTCTGTACTTAAAGGGGGTGTACAAGAAAGATGGGGACAGACTTTTTAGCAACCTGTTGAAGATTTTTTATTGCCTGTTGCAATAATGCCAAGGTCATAGGTTCAATCCCTATATGGGCCCTTCACTTTAGGTTTGGACTCAATGATCCATGTGGGTTCCTTCCAACTCAGAATATTCTGTTTTACATTAAAAGAGGGCAGATTCAGACAAGATACAAGGAAGAAATTATTTTTCCACAATGGCGGTGGTGATCTGCTGGAACAGGTTGCCCAGAGAGGTGGTGGATGTCCCATCTCTGGAAACATTCAAGGTCAAGTTGGACAGGGCTCTGAGCAACCTGATTCGGTTGAAGTTGTCCCTGCTCACTGCAGGGGGTTGGACTAGATGTCCTTTAAATGTCACTTCCAACCCAAACCATTCTGTGATTCTAAGGTGCCTAGTTTTGCCCTTGTTGAGTTATACAGCACTGTTCTCTTTAATATTAACAACCTTTTTTCACCCCCACTGTGTTGCCAGGAAAAAAGGGATGAAAGCAAGAATGACATTTCTGCGCTTGCAAGACGGACAGCACAGTTGACAAGATGCTGTGTTAGTGACAGACTGGAGAAATCTTGTCTGGATAATGCAAGGCACAAAACAAGCCAATATTCACCCTTCACTATCACAAAAAAATATGATATTTTTCCATACTCTACTCATGACATTGCTTACCCTAGTGCTTTGCTCTCTATAGTAATTAATACTCACCTCAGTAAATTCTGACCTCTGTCCTGTAACAGGACCATGAGCTTTTGTAGTCCTGGAACAGGTCAGGTATCTGAGGGCAGAAAATAAAGGTCACTTGTCTCTTTGCATCACTTCTGCAAACCACAGCATTATTAGAGCAGTCTAGGTAGTTTAAAATAACCATAAGGAGATATTCTGCCAGAACTGCTTCTGCAGTTCTAAACTTAGCTTCAGGAGACTAATAAATACAAACAAATCTGTATGTCAGGGGCAACACACACAAAAGAATCTCTTTCATAATAGTAGCCTATTAAAATACACATAAATTAAGGAAGGAAGGGGAATAGGAAGGACAGAAAGAGAAAAAGAAGTTTAATCCATTATTGTGTCTTCCTCTTTGTAACTTCCAGTTCGCATCATCAAATTACAATTGAGCTCATCATTACTAAAGAACCTTTAAAATACTCACATAATTTTTCTCTCCCCTGTAGTTTCCATGAAACAGATGCATGTGCATATTAAGTTATATTTTACGATTCATCTGGGGCAACTTAACTCAGACATATCTTTTTGCTGCTACAAGAACAACCTAGATTGATTCTTTTTTTTTGGCAAATTAGTTCTTAGTGAATGACAGAGTAAGGACTTTAGTTCCCAAAGTCACAAAATTACTACTACTGTATGGCAAGCCAAAGCAGAGCTTAGCCAGGTTCTCATAAACTATCAGGGTACCAAGTTAGGTCACATGTCCTGACTCCACTTAATGCATTAATAGAAAGCAGCCCCATAGTATGGAGCAAAATAGATTCAGCTGTGGGATGGCAACTTTAATTGACAGTCTGCAGGTGGCTCTCCATGGGTTATAGCTTCTCTCTAGCCACCAACTCACTGACTTATTTTTGTAGCCTTCCTAATGTGCCTGAATGCTTCACTTTTGCAAGGTGATGCTGAGAGGGCCCTGACAGCTATAGCTGATGCATTAAGCCCTGAATTTCAGCAGTAAGGTGATGGGTAGAATAAAAGTATTGAGGAGCGTCTGGGGTGATGGACCACAGCATGATGAAAGTTCATCAGTCCTGATCACTGCATGGGAACACCTGGCACTAGTAAAGTGAGATTGAGACAGTGAATTATGTTGCTTTATAAAACAAAGAACTTATATTCAGATAAAGCATAACCAGCTGAGAAACACCAGGCTGGTTATTTGTTGTTTTCCCCATCTCTAGCATTAGCTTAAGAGTCTTGAATAGCAGAGATACTCCACTCCATTTCATTACATATCTGCAAGATAAAAAGTTTTGCAAGCAGGTCTCCAACAGATAGGTCATTAAGGTTTACTGGGATGTAAAAAGGCAATATCTTTTAAGACCTTGTAATATACTATAGTGAAGTTATTTTTTGTATGGTATTATTTATGGGACAAGTCCCAGGATGCTTCATGAAACTTCAAGGCTCTTGAGCTTGACATTTGAAATACCAGTCATGTATTTGGTGACTTAATTTCTGGGTTTTGCAGTTTTCCAGATAATTGTGCCACCCTAGCTTAGTTTTCCTGGAAAAATACTGACTTCTGACTTCTAGAGGAAAAGCTACTTTTAGTTACCATTGCTACAAAAGCAAGTAATTCAGAGATGTCCACTTGAATCTGCAGACAAAAGCACTAAACCCAGCAAGAAACACATTTATTTAACTTCAAAGGGAAGTCATAGAATGGCTTGTGTTGGAAGGGACCTTAAAGATCATCCAGTTCCAACCCCTATGCCATGGTCAGGGACACCTTTCACTAGACCAGGTTGCTCCAAGCCCCATCCAACCTGGCCTAGAACACTTCCAGGGATGGGACATCCACAACTTCTCTGGTCGCCCTGTACCAGGGCCTCACCACACTCACAGTAAAGAATTTCTTCCCAATATTGAATTTAAACATACTATCTTTCAGTTTGAAGCCATTCCCCCTTGTCCTGTCACCTGTAAATAGTCTCTCTCCATCTTTTTTGTAGGCTCCCTTCAGGTACTGGAAGTGACCTCAAAGCCTTCTCTTTTCCAGGCTGGACAATCCCAGTTCTCTCATCCATTCCTCAGAGAGGAGGTGCTCCATCCCTGTAATCCTCTTGGTGGCCTCCTCTGGACTTACTCCAACAGGTTGATGTCCTTCCTCTGCTGAGGACCCCAGAGTTGGATGCAGAACTCCAGTTGGAGTCTCACTAGAGTTGAGAGAGGGGCAGAATCACCTCCCTCAACCTTTGGCCACACTGCTTTTGATGCAGCTCAGGATACATCTGTAGCCCTTCCCTTATCCCCTGCTGTAGTCACTCCATCACAGAAGGGTACTGGATTGGTCAGGCAGGACTTGCCCTTGATGAAGCTGTTCTGCCTGTCCTGAATCACCTCCCTGTCATATTGTGCTGAAATAACAGCAATTAAGTTATATCTTTCTTTCACAATTATTTCCTCAGAAACATTACAGCAATGTGTACTCATTTTAACTCCCTTTTATTATATGAATATGTGAGTATGCATCTATCTAACCAAATGCCTTTTCTTCTTTTAACATAACATAAATAAAACCCCTTAGTTCATGGAAATTCTATTTTTTATAATAGAATTATAATATATATAATATTTTACATTTTTCTTCTAAATATCTTCAAAGAAACCCAAACAAACAAAACAAAACCAAACTTGTGTCATGACTTAGTTATTGTAAGAGCATGCACTTTGGCACAACCTAAATTACTGACAAGGTATATAAGATCAAGCAATAATAAAATGCAACCAACTCACAACCAAACTGGAAATCACTCTTTCTGTGAATGCTAAATCTCAAGATAAAATATCTCAATTGTTCATCCCTGCCAGGAGTGAAAATCACCTCATCTCTCCTGGATGCCAGGATCACCTGAAGCGACCATTTCAATTATTAAATCACACTTTTATATCTTCACTGTGTTCTTTGTCTTCGCTTTCGTGTGTCTGAGAAATCAAATCTTCCAGTGATTAAGGATCTTTTATTCTTTACTTGAACTAGCATAGGTCCAGTTGCTTTTAAGCCAATGGTATCATTTATGCTTCAATAATTCTTTTCTTTCTCTTGTGTTACTATCCCCTCCAGCATTGATTTGTTTTCTCTAAACAAGCCAAGATCATCTTTTATCAAATGTTATTCTGCCTTCAAACGTTGTTACATATTGTCTTTCTGTACTCTTCAGCTCAAATAATAGAAGAGCTCTAATATCAAAATGCTAATCAGAATGCCTTTATTTATTTTTTTAATACAGGTAACCAGAACTCTTTGTTACATTGCAGATAAATATTAACTAGTGTCTGCTTGGTTTTTTTTTTAGCTTGTCTGATGTGTCTGAGCACAGTTTTTACTTTTTCTCTTCCCTATTACATTAATGACTCAGAGATATGCTGTGACTATTCAAATGTTGAACCCCAAGTGCATCGCTATCACTTTTCTTCCTAAATGCATGGCTTTGTTATTCCTCCTTTGTTCAGTGAAAAAATCGTTCACTTACTATGATAGTCCTACATTCTACCATTATTAGTAATACTTGCTCTAAAGCCTGTTTCTGGAAGGTCAAAATCTTCCATAAAGACACTAAATCTCCCCTAATGCTAATATTTCTCTTTCTAATAATATTCTGGAGATTTTTATCCAGCGCAAATTAAACTCTAGGGGGCTAAAGCAGATATCCAACATTATCCAAACCTTTTTCTGATCCTTCTTAAATTTTTTTTTTTACTCAAACTTATCCATTTTATCACATTATCTTGTTTTTTTTTTTTAAGCGTATTATATATATATAATACTCTTCTACTATCCTACCTTTTATTTCTAGCTTGCTTGAACAACGTGTACTCTTCCTGTTTATGTTGCACCCTATTATTATTATTATTCTACCTCAGCTGGGTTACCCTAATTATATCTGGCTTGACACCTTGCACCATAATTCAGTTTCCTCTCTTTTGTTGTCCAGATGGTTTTAATTCCTGTACTAATATTCCTACTGCTTCTCAGTAGTCTCAGGTGATTAACTAGCTAGATCAGGGATATTTCATCTAAGTTACTGCTCACCTGATTACTGATGTCACCAGCATTTTTACCTTCAATTCCTCAAAAGACTCTTTCCTTGCAGTTCGTCACTGACTTGTGCCACTGTCTGGGGAATTCTGAGCAGCCAGGGGTGGAGTAAAACAGATTAGAAAGCAAATACCCAGTCCCTTCCAATCGGAGAGGTCCGTAGGTGTGAAACAATAAAAAGAAAGGAGGACAAGAAGAAAATATACTGAAATTCAAAGTCAGTCACTTTGAAAGGGATTTACTTGCTCACAAGATAACTGGTGGCCTCCTTCCCATCCCCTGGTAATTCACCTTCTCAGGGTTTCCATGGTCTCTGTAATTGGTCTTCCCCCTCTGTATAGGAGCTGCGTTTTTAGGATGATGTAGGTTTGAATGAGCACGGGCTTTGATGTTAGGAAGAACAGAGATTCAGATGTTTGCACGAATTTCCTTAACACAATGATCAAATATTGATCAGTTAATAAAGGCATCTCTGGGAAAACCAGGCTCTCAGAAATCAAACTGATGCCTATGGTGCTGCATAATTTCATCGTAATGTGTTATTTTAAATTGTTGTCAGTAGGCAAAATCTTGTTCTGGCAGGAAATGTGAGAAAGTTGTTATATTATTTACAGATCTTGCATCAGCTATAGAGTTGGGTGATCGCTTTTTGTTGTTGTTGCTGGTGCTGTTGGTTATTTTAAATTTTGTAGAACTCTGTGACAAAAATACCGTGACATTCAAATGAAGAAATAAATTCTAAAACTTGCAAAGATCTGGCACTGGAATAGAATATAAGGTTCTGGAGAAGAGGGATTTCTTTAAGGACTTGCATCCCAGGCAGAAAAAAACCCTATGGAGACAGATGAAGGCAAATTGAGAAGTCAGAGCTGACAGCGAGGATAGAAATGGTAGGAACTATTCTTTGTGCAAACAGTCAAGCAAGAAACAGTGTTTTGGTAGGAAATGAATGGGACAAATCTGACCTTCATTATGCCAGCTCCTCTGAAATATTAAATAGGGCAAGTACTGAAATAAGGATTAAGGCTATTTTTGCTGCCACTGGAGCAGCACAAAACAGTCTTAGTGGGGACTGAGATCCAGCTGTAGGACTCTGTTAATTAAAATAGCCACTATTAAGATATTTACTGTCCCTAATAATCATAGCTATGCAATTTGTACTACTGAGTAAACAAATCATGCTTTAGAAGTTCCCAGTTGACTATTACAGCCTAGTCTGTCAGCTGTCATTTAGTTACAAAACCAATTTTCCATGTAGTTTATTTGCATAAACAACATTTTTTTCAAAGAGCTTCATGGAAAAAGAAATCACATTAAACAAAATTAAAATTAGGTTAAAGTAATGTTAATAAACTGACAAGCTCCCCGAAGCCCAACTAGTCAAAGATTTTTTAAAAATTTCATGCTGAGTTTTTTTGATGTGTTCACCTCTCTAGGCAGACTTATGCTGTGTTAAAAGAATGATCATTACTGCTTCTTGAATCCTGTTAATTATGCATGTGCATGCAGGGTTATTTGTAATTGGTCCCTCTCCAGATATTCTCTCATCTCTCTCTGTTTTCATGAAAATTTAAAAAAATATCCACACTGACTATCATTTACTCATTAATAGCTCTCTCTGTTTATATATTTCTCTTTATATTCTATACTGACGTGGCTCAGATTGGGCAGATATTACCACATTGATTCTGCTTGAATGGATTCTATGATATGTTGCATGTGCCAACATTGTGGTATGGGGCTACCAACTGTTTTATCTCACTATTATAGTAGACAAGGTGCAATGAATTTTTAGTTTAAATCCAGAACATTTTTCATAACTTGCACATATAGATTAATGTCTTAAATCTACTTGGATAAGAAAGAGACCTCAGACAAGGCACTTGAGAACTTTGCAGAGAGTCAGAAGCCAGTGAGGTCATATAATGTAGGTGTTTGGTGAGCAAATCAGATGGTTAGACTTGCTCTTTATATTCTATTAACAGTTGCAGTCTTCCCCTGATCTTCATTAACTTTATCTATGTGCCTTCACATCTTGTAACACGTACCATATAGCTATCTTTTCTAGGTAGAAGCAATAATTTAGTCCCTTACTTATAAAAATTAATTCCATTTTTAAATAATATAAGCTTTTTCTCCATGTATCATCCCAGTATCTTGCATTTCACCCACGTCATTGAAATACTATTGTTTTCACTGAAGAAAATTCTGCCCCTGAGAGTTTAATCTGACCAAAGATTGTAGGTTAGGCAACACTGCAGGGAATCCCATTACATATGCGGTGGCTCTACCAAGGTTTTCCACTGAAATATACTGGAGGATGAGCTTGCAAAGTCTGCAGATTTCTATGGAAACTTCTATCAGTGTGCACCAACTGCCCTGAAGGACCTGAAAGAATTGTTAACAAGTACATTTTAGATAATATCTGATCTCTTCTATAAAATTTGCATTGCTCTACAATCCCTAGTGAGCCTTTAGCTCTTACGTTTATGTCAGGTGAGTTTTACTGAGAAAGGAAAATATTGAAGCTTCTGACTAAATAAATATAGCTGGATGCCCATACACCTTTCTCCTGATGACACTGATGTGATGAAAATCAGTGCAGATGACGTTTGCAGATATAGTGAAGTCACAAAGAACAAGAAAGGTCTTAAACTGCCATGATTTGCTTTACCATCATGGGGAAAGAGAGACTTCTGTGTTTTATAGGATATTTTTTTTTTTACGTGTCATTCAGCATATGTTTATGCAACCCAAACTGGTTTTGTTATTTATATTTCACAATATTTCAGGCCAGCATTTTCTTTTCTTCCCCAGAGCTTTAGCTGAACTGCTCTTGCTTGACTGCCTCTGAGCCTGCATCTGATTCTAGAGTGACTGTGCTTTCATACTGCTCAGATAAAGGGCTTTCACTGCAGTCATGACTTGCATGGGGTTGGGTATTACACCTTTCTTACGTCTAGGCCTACAGAGATGACGACATGCTGATTCATCTATGAATAATCGAAGTGAAGTCCTAGACAGTCTCAAAAATAGACTTCTTTGCTCACTTCTGTTAACCCCAAGATTCCTGAAGAATACTGAGATGTGGAAAAAAAATAGTGTCATAATATGTGCTATGTAGGGATGTACATATGTGCTCTGTAAATATGATGAGACAGTACAACAGGAAAGGGAATAAGGTTAACTAAACATTGCAGTCAAAAATGGGAGCTTACATGTCTATTTTTTAAGGAGAGAGACAGTTATGGCTTTCAGCTCGCAGTTGAACAAAGCATCCTTTGATTCTCACTGCTGCTATTTTGACCCCCAACTCACCACTCATGGAATCATATTAATTCAATTTTGTGATATTAATTTTTCATTAAGATTACTTCACATCCATTAAAAATGGGAAAATATTTTCTTTTAACTTTTTAAATAAAGTCTACTCTTTTCCTTGAAAAAAAAATGGTTTTACTGAAATGAAGTACTTGAGCATTTTCCAGCAGGAGAAAGGGACACTGGACACTTGCTGGCTTTTTTTGGCCCCACAGGCTACTGTCCCAACAGTGTGAGAGGAGTTTGAACTGAAGGATGCTTATTTCTCTGATGATTTCATTTCAGCACCAAACAACTGGGAATAAACTTTCACAATTTGTCTAGGAGAGCAATTTGTACCTTTCACCTAAAAATATGCCTGAAGATATTTTTTTTCCCTGTAGCTTCCAAGCAATGTGTCTACACGGTGATGTGTATCCTTAGTTTTGTGGAAAAAAAAGTCATAGCAGGCAGCATCTGGAATTTATGAATTGGGAGATTTCAGCAGTATTTGAGACCCCCAAAAAAGTTAAATATTTGGGCTGTCACATTAATTTTGTTATTACTTCTCAGATGATTTATCCCATATTCTTTTAATATTCAGCCAAATGATTGTTATGCTTTATTTGCTGACTGTCACAATTATTTTTGGAGTTCAGAAAAATATATTGTATCTAAGTATTCTAAAGGAGTTCGAAAAAAAGAAATGGCCTCTATCTGAAACACAGGTTTCTGGGAGGCTTTTTGCGCTGCTATTTTTGTTTGTTTTGCAGTTTACAGACACTGAAGTAAGGTGACCTTCCAGCACATAGACTGCGATGAAGCTTAGGGGTGGCCTTGGGCACTGATATGAGCTGCACCTCAATTTAATAGTCTTATTGTCTCTCTCAAAATTAGGTCATCTGAGAGCCAAGTCCTAGTTCTTGCCTGTGGGGATATTACATACCATATATCTTTACACAAAGAGATTTACATGGAACTGTTCACCCAATATTTGAAGAAAAGACTCAGATTAACAGAAATCAGTTTTCCTAAAAATGCCAGGAAAGTGCATTACTATTTTTGATGAAATAATATAGCATCTGGCTTAGGCTGAAATTCCATGGAGTGCATGTGTATTGTCCTCGAATACATGAGAAAAATATAAAGTGATGTGCTGACCCTCAGTACTTAAGCCATGTGACATATTCCATGAAAACTAGCGTGTTATCAGGATCGTGTTATTATATACAGCTGTTAAAGACCTAGAAAGCGAACAATGTGCTACTGACATATAAATAATACCTTCTGTGCACAGTTAAACATTGGTGCTATTTTTGCCAGATTTTAAGCTCTTTTGAGGCCAACTGGAACAGCTGAAATAGAACATCAAAAAAAATGTTTTGATGCTGGGGCACAGATGGCTGTAGCCCAATGTGTCAAAATAAATGTTTCATTTTTGGTCTAATGTGGGAAAAATAGACCTTCTCAATAACTCCAATAATCACAGGTGCAATAAATGACTCCGTAGCTAAGAAGAGCTATTTCAGAAGGGCATTCAGAGAAATTCTATGTATTCTATGTCCAACAGCATGAAAAGGTAAATCACCTTAGGCCAATTACTTACTTACTGCCTTTGAAAGGGTACTAACTGCAATCAAGCCTGAAGCTTTTATCTTTTATTTAGCAACTGAATTTCACAAACACATGATTGCTCCTTAGGATAGAGGCAGTTTGAGAAGGTGCTGCAGACAACAGATCTGTTAACTTTAAATCAGTGACATATGTATGTTTAGGAAATTTATAAGGGCTTTAACAGACTTCAGAACTTAAACACTTCACCAGGTTTTGATGAATAAACAGGAGACTCAATCAAATACAGGTAAATTGTTTTTACAGCCAACATCTGCCCAGACCTTAAATGTCACTGGAATTGAAAGGCCACAACAAACTGGGTGCCATCCACCAGTTTCTCCAGCAGCCAAGGAACAACCACTAGTGAACTGACTGTTGTGCTTGTAGCTGAGAGGACAACATCTACCTGCTAAAAGGGGGCAACCCACCAAGGCCAGACTCACCCCACTGGACTGTTAAAGTTCTCTGAGGAGAAACTTCAAATAACCCACACAAAACACAGTGTGGGAGAAGATACCAGCTGGGTGGGAGACAAATGGCTTCAGCTACCAACAGTCAGCACTTCTTGGTTCCAACAACAATGCAGGGTTTTGCCTGTAAGATGGAGAAACGTGACATAGTGAATAATAATCTCTATGCTACAGAAAGATAGTAAAATGATACCCAATATTTTACTTCCCATGTGAAAATTAAATCTGCTCCAGCTGGTGCAGTGATACTTCTCACAGACTGCATGGCCAGTCAGGGGGTGGGAGGGAGCAAAGCAAAGCAAAGCAGACTTACAGCTGAGCCTGGAAGGTGCCTCTCACTTTCCTGAGACAGTGCCCTTCCAGGCTGCTCCACAGCTTGCTGTTGCAGAACCGTGGCTTTGTATTTTGTCATCTGCAGTGAGATTGCCGCATTTCTGCTGAAGAAGCAGGATTGTTGTTTTTCCCTAGGCACTGCAACACAGAAGGCAATGTCTACTTCTTTTGGCTGTAAGGGACCTGGAAGGATTGAAAAGCCTGAAAAAGCCTGTGAATATATTGCAGTATTCATTGTCTTAATCAAAACAACCTAATTTCTTTCACGCCTCCTTTTTAATCTGCTTACAATGTTCCATGTACCTCAAAACATTTTTTTTTCCTAGTAAAATATTTGGACCACAATCACGTATTTTTAAATAGTGCTGATTCTCTGCTTGAGGATAAAGTGCTTAGTGTGAGTTTTATATGAGTGACCCGAGAGAGGAGTGAGAAGAGGAATGTAGTGCATACAAGAGGTAAAGAACAGAATCGTGAACTTGTAGCCTGAGTTTTAGGCTTTTAAAATGTTTTTCATGAGCATAAAACCAGGATGATAACTGAAACTCTAACCCATAAAGATATTCCAAGGAGAGCTATGGATGCATAAGAAGGTCTGTGAAGTCTACTTCCTACATTCCAAGCATGAGAAAAAGAAAGCAGTAAGAATAGTCAACCCCCCTGTCCCTTATATCTGTGAGAAGGGGATTCTCCAGAGTGGTCACAAATTTCAAAGTGCTTCAACTTCAAATTGTTATGATAGTTTGCATAAAACTGCTGCCACAGAATCAATTCTGTCTACATTCTGCTTCAATTCCAGATGGATAAATTAGGCCAGCAAGAAATGAAGCAGCAGACAATGACTGGTAAATGACCCCAAAAAACTAGGCCAACAAGATTTCTAAACAGAGATGTTAAAGCCACAAAACTTGCTAGAGGCATAGAGAACTTGTTGAGTGAGTTAATTGTCAGCATCCCTCAAGTTATTATAGAAAATTCTAAAGTTAAGGTTGAGCAATTCAACCTCTCTTATGTATGAGAAACACAGCACTTAGTTATCAAGAAAATTACAGCACTTATTCTGAGTACAGAATTCAATTTCCAAGGATTAATAAGTAAACACCTTAATTAATGTATGACTTTAAAATAATTAAAATAAGTCCTTTAAGAGATTTAACATCTTTTTCAGACTTTTTTTTGTCCTGAATGATCTTCAGAATAATAATTATGCAAGCGTTTCCTATTTGCAATCTTCTACTCCAGCCCCAGTCAAAAGAGTGATTATAATTAAATTAAATTATTAATGATTTCTTTCTCTAATTGTTATGACTAGATAGACTGCGGTCTGACTCATTTAACTCTTAACTGGAGAAACTCAGTAATATCACATGGTTTATGGGGGAATTTCCATTTGCAAACTATATGCTTCTGAAGAAATTTGAATTAGAACCATGTGGCTTCAACTCTAGAAATATTGATGGTACTCCCTGTACCTCTGGGGAGATACTTGCAAGTGAAAGAGCAACTACAGCCACTGAAAAACCTTCTGAGGTTTTCAGTGGTTCAATCCTTTTATGCAGAAGTGGACTACCCGTAACACTTAGAAAATCTTATGTTCCATTTAAAACCAGTAAGAAATGCTACAAATACTCATAATATTCCAGATTAGAAGACAGTCTGAAGACATGATCTGCTTGTTCAAAACAGAGGGAGGCAGTAACAAGCACTCAGTTGATACCTCTCTAATATTCTCCACAGTTCATTTGCATATGTGTTTGTGTGTGTATCTCCACACATACAAACTGTATACATGTGCACACACGTATACGCACATACATAGTGTCGAGCTATATAACTCCTAAGTGCTAGTGAAAGAAAAATAACCTTTGTGCTTTGCACAGTCTTTTCAGGTCAGCTTCATCCTCTGGTGAGTGACAACAGTGAGGCTTTTTCCAGAACAGGCTCACTTCAGGAGGAGACCATCTGGATGCTGTCTGAACCACACAGAGCAAAGACTGAGAGGGAGAATGAAATCCAAAATATGGCAAGAAGCGTAAGGGGCACCACAGGAGTGGAAAATGAAGAATTCAGGTGCCTTAGCAGAGAAATGATGCTTCCTGGTAGATTTGCAAGACACTGGTGCTTTTGGGGAATGTCAGAAGAGGATGTTCCCAAACTTGCTGTGGTATTTATGCTTCAGGACTCATAAACCATAGTTTACTAGGCAAATACAATAATTACTGAAAGAAAGAGCAGAAATCATTCCAATCCACTTTGCCACAGGTCAATAATCAGAACAACACTTCCAATATGTGGAAGTTTTGCCACAAATAATATAGAAAATCAAGCAGAGCTATGTGCTGCACAGCAAAAACATTTTCAGAAAGGAATTATAAAGAAGAGGGCACTGTGGATGCCTGGCACTGAAGTTACACAACATGCCTGAGAAAGGACACAAGTGATCCTGTCATAGGATCCAGCATGCTGGGAGAATGACCCATGCAGGTGGGAGAAATGGAGAGGGTGAGGGGATTGCAGCTTAATTATCTCCCTGCACAAATCCACATCTAGGAACAGGGAGGAAAAGACAGCAAAGAGCATTTCAGATCACAGCCATGACCTACCCTGTCAGCACAAGACCTGGGGCTGTCAGGTAAGCTGAGGTCAGCACTGAGCCTGAGCTGCCTTTCCAGAACGACATGAAAAAGTGAGTGGAATAACAGCAACATGACCACTCAGTGCACAAACCAAAGTCAGAGAATGAAAGCCAGGAGGATATGAGAAAAACTATTATGCATGAGGCTGGAAAGAGGTAAAAAAAGGACCATCTCCAAACAAAGTCCAGGAACATAAATCCTGTTCATCGTAGTTTGAGGACTACAGATGTGCACAGGTACAAATTCTGGGCCTGCAAAATCAGGGCTATCCCTATGCAGAAGATGCTGCTCTCTGTGCAGTACATTAGGATCTTAGCACATGATTGCTTTACCTTTGTTCCCAACAGACTAAAGACTCAATCATTTTACACCAAGATCAAGTAAATACACAGAATAAGGGAGATGAAATTTGGGACCCAGAAACTGGAATAAGTTTTTGGGAAACACTTGAGATCCTTAATTTCTCTACCACTGGAAATGTGAAATCTGGAATTATTTTACCAATTTTACTGGAAAGACAGAAAACAGGAAGATTATAAAGAATATATTCTACTATCAGCAACACCCTGGGAAGTTTGCAAGGAAGGAATTCAATTAGAAACATCAAATTCTTAACACAGCTCCAAGTTTGGTCATTATGGGCTAGACAGTAGATAAGGAAGAGTTTGATTTAATGAAGACTGTTACAGGACATATTGATAAAATCTAGTTAAGCAAGCACCATTGTGGTTTTAGTCAGAAGCTAAGGGAGTTTTTAATTATAAACAGTAACTAAGCTTTATTATGTTGCACAATATAAAGATTTTCCATTCATTTATAAAGTTTACAAAGAACCAGGAATCATAAACATTAAAATAGCAACTAAACTGAATAGTGCCATGAGAGCCAAAGTCAAGGGTGTTGGAGTGCATCCCAATTTACCAGATTCTCCATAGGCAGGTTGAAACATTGTCCTTTCTATTCTACCTCATCTCTACAATACCTATCTGAAAGGAGGATTTTTCTGAGACTAAGTCTACTGAGCATCAAATATAATATAAACTGTCTGGAAAATTTTACCCTGTAGTTCTTATAGCACCAAGGTCAAAAATTTGTATTTGAAGGGAAAATACATTCCTGAAAGATATGCTCTCTTGAGTAAAAATTTTCAACAAACCATATCACTAAGGAATTGGTATGAAGTTAATTACTTTTGCGGATTAAATGGGAAGTGCTACTTTTAGCTCCTAATTGCTGGATCTTTCCGTACCTTTGCTGCTAGATTAAAGAACCTCCTGCAAAGTAGTTTCTGCCCATATAGGTACCTGTGGACAGTGATCAAATTGCTCAATTTGTTTTTTCTCTTTTCCCTCTCTCCACAACCTGAACACATTACATGCCTTGAAGCCTATTTCCAGTTTTCAGCTCGTCTTTGAGGCTACTGCCCAAATATCATCTAATCTTCTGGCATCCTCTCTGAATGACCAGCACAATAGAAACAAGCTCACTGGTGCAATCCTGCTCAATAAGCTCCTTTATTCATCCAGGACTTGTGGTTACTCTTATGCTAACACCATTTCAGCAGGCACTTGTGATCACTCAGTTATCTATCACAACACCCTGCTCCCCTTTATACTCCATTTGTTCTTCATTTCAACTCACTTTTCCTCCAGATCCTTCCCTTTGTGGATGACCCCATGCTACGACAGAAAGCCTCCATTTAATGAGGCCTGCAATTTGTCAGCTTTCAGATTAGATTCTGAAGTATACACTGGGCCTTTTCTCTTCACTGTGCATTTAAATCTAACACTATGTCTGTAATTCCAACTCTACATCTTGTTGCTCTAAACTGAAAAAAGTTTGACTGAGAACTGCATAAATTAAACATTTCCTTACATCCAGCAGTGGTTATACACGGAAGAGTTGTGCTGATCTGTTCAAAATGCCTCTTTGTCGGTCGCTTTCATCATTTCACTGATTTAAATTCAAACGTCCCTATTTCCTACATAAAATATTTTATTCTTACTTTGTCTGAGCAAAAGGACTTTTGCTAAGGATTTTTCATCCTACTGCTCCAGGGCCTTTGAAATCATAACCTGTTTTGTCTCTATCAGCAGTTTCCCCACATCAACCTACAATGAAATATGTAAGCCACTTACACCACAGACTGTTCAAGTTATTCCAAATTTGATTGGCATATTCTTATCTCCCTGGTTTTGTTAAGGAAGCTGAACCTCAATAACACAGTGAGAAGATGAATGGGCTAATGAAGCAGATTGCATGATCTGAAATCACTCCCGTGCAGGTAAAGTTCAGAACTGTTGATAGTAAGAGAATTTTTTTCCCACTTTTATGGTTATTTTTTACTCTTGGTGTAGCTCTCTGTTAAGCAGCTCCCTGGCTTTGTGTTAGCTACATACTGAAGGAAAATAACATCTCAGTGCAACACTGATGACTGACTTTTTGTGTAATTAAAAAAAAAAAAGTAGCTTTCCCTCTTTTCACTTCAGTATTACAAGAACATTTTAAGTGCATGTCTGCACTAAATGGGTCCTTAATCGGAAACAGTCCACCAATGTATCAAAAGATGCAGAAAATACTTCTACCATACAACTGCACACAGTCTTTCCACTCAGGAGAAAAGCATTGTGGGTGAAATGTAGTTACTTTCAATATACTATAGCCCTTGACTGTATGTCACGTTGCTTGTGCTGTGCTGTCAGGTGGAATACAACATTGTTATAAAGCTAGAATTAAGGCTTCCATACTGACTCAGAATCGCTGGGGGTTTGGTTTTTTTTGTTGCAGCACTTAAACTATTCCCCTCACTATCCCAGAAGGGATTAGCTGGTCATTTAACTTTCTCCTCCCTGCTTTTTTTTCCTCATATATATGAACACAGGGAAAGTTTCAATACGTTTTATTCTAGAGAGGAGTGACCCCTCCATGCTGATGTTGCACTCTTATATCGGCTTGCAAGGGGACTGGGGCTTTCCAAGTTCTGGCCTGGGCAATGGGCTCTGGGTTAGCAACGAAGTCTGGCTTTTTGAAGGGAAGGGACCTTCCTGGAGCTCACAGCAGAACGACCTTTGTATACTGACAGGGGCTAAACATTTGCACTGAGCCTCTCCTGGTGTGCAAGTTTAGGCTGGAGGAGGCACAGTACCCGAGTCGAAAGCACATCCATCTTGCATCGGCCAAAGCTGGCCCATCCTGCAGTTTGGAGGGACAGGGCATGTGATGCCCTTCTTAGCAGCCACAGTTATCTACACCATAGGAGGCTTTCCAGAATAAGCTCCATTGCAGGGAAGATGGGATTTACAGGCAGACTATATGTCAACATGAATTATCAGTGTTAAGGTACAGACTTCCTACAGACTGTGAGGGCAGGCAGAAGCCTGCTCCTTCTCCTCATAGCAATGACAACATTTGGGATGATTATACAACTACTTAAACACTTTAGGGGAAAAAAACCCAAACAAAGAAACAAGCAGAAGCTCAATGTAATGACTTTCAATCCACTTCTTCCATTCTAGTACACAACAGAGGGAAGGGTAGAAAAGCAGGATTTTTGTTGTTATAAGGTTTCAACATCAAAATTCTTCAAAGAAACCCTTTCTTAAAAGTTCCAGAAAAAACACATAGAAAAAAGATAGAGAAGTGAAGTGACTGGCTTAACTCTAGCTGCACACAAAACCACACATTTAAAGAGCAGTAAATGTGCAACATCAAAGCTAAAGTGTTAGAAAGCAGCATGAACTCAAATAGTGAAAAACAACATCAAAAGACAGACTGAAGCTGTGAATGAAAGTTCCAAAGGGAGCCTTAATTCTAACAGTTCCTCAATTTGGTGTGTTTGACTTTCAGCGGCATTCGCACTGTTTGAAATCAGTTGTCTTTTTTTGTGATAGTTCCTGGATTTTGAAAGAAGACATTAAAAATACAGAAAATCTATTATGTGGGACACGAAATATCTTGCTAATCAACAGCTTTAAGAATCTGTGATTCAATACACAGACTTCTGACACACTCATGGAATAGCTAACAGCACTAATACACTGTCATTTTGTATGATGACCAACATCTTAAGTAAATAGCATTTTGCTAGTAAGTTTTCAAATATTTACTGACTGCAGAGGAATCACAAAGCTTGGTTTTCATACTTAACCTGGAAAGACTCATGGAAGTAGTTTTTTCACTCTACTCCCCCTCTCCCCAATGACCAGTTTGTCCCAGTTTCTTTTCAGCCTCCAAGTCCTTTTTCATTTTTATGATCTTCCTTTCCTTCCCAGTTTCAAATCAGTCCCCAAGCTATGTTGTTGCAGCTCCTTACTCACACCAACCTGTCTCTTTCTGGTCAGCTTGTTCCATTCAACTCAATCCAATGCTAGAAGCTCAGTCCCTTTTTGGTTTCCCCTAGCTCAGCATTTGTCTCTCCTCATACAAATCAGTCAGTTCCCTCCTCGATTTCATCATGGTGTCTATAAAGGGTAGGCAAGCTGAAGCATTTCTCAGAGAACATGAAAATCAAGGTCCTCTACTTTTCATCCCAGTGCTAGCTGAGGGCAGCTGAAGTAAATAATTTATAGGGCTGGTCCTTCAGAGCCCCTAGGGCTTGCAGCTGCACATGATCAGTGAGTGTCGTCCCATACCCTAAGAAGAAGGGAGAATTTCCTTATAATAGCCATATTTCCTAAAGGTTTTAAATAATGGGCCTCGAAAACAGAACTAGTATAAAATCACTCACAGGTGTTATTGTGGACAGTCATACTTTTGTCAAGCCTCTTTGCTGAAAACATTGCACCCTTTTTGGCTGAACTCTGTAAAATCATCCATCTGAGGGCAACAATTGCTGAGGGCATAAATCAAGCTAAATGGTTAACTATCAGCTGTGTTCTAATTAGTAGAGAACAAGGTCTTGCAATGGAAAGAATCAGGGAATAAGTCACTGTAACTGCTACAGCTCAGTAACAAATGAACTAACAAAAGAAAGTCGTGTGAGAAGAATATGAATAATGTGTTTTATTGCTTTTTCTTCTCCCAGAAATTCCCCCTACTTCCCAAATAAGTTCCTCCTGCTGTCTTCCTCAGGTGTTATTGAGTACCTGGGAAACAAATAAACGAATGAATAAAAACACTATGCTGGAGAATCTTGCCTGACAGTGTGATGCAGGTTAAGGCAAACAGCTGGAGCAGAGTGATGGGCTGATGGGAACAGTCAGTCATTTTGTTGTTCAGACTGCAAGGCACTACAGAATTCAAACAGATCAAAATGTAAAGAGACAGCAGTACCTATAGGGTATACAGACACCATGTTTACAAAGAACCCCTTACTTCTGAGGCATGGCCAGCTGCACAACTTCAAGGCAGGATATTTATTTGAGGTTGAATTACTCTAGAGCTTGTAAACCAACTTTCAACCCTCTTTGAAGAGGAGTGTGCCCTATAATACCAAATTCACTGACACTTGTTTGGCTCCTGAAAAATCTCAGACAGGTCAGGTAAAGGAACAGGGATTCACTTGCACCTTCACAGATCTAATAGCAGGGAACAAAAAGCCACAGTTTATGTAGTCAAAGTAATTTGTAAAGTAAATTTTCTCCTTAGCAATTCAATTGCTATTTAGCAAATGGTCAACTGTGCACAGCAAAACCCCCCCAAACAATCAAACCAAAGGTTACTTGCAGAGTTAACTATGCAAGTAAAAGCTGCTTAGAGCACCAAGTAACTACTGAAATTGCTTAACTGAAGTCAGCTAGCCAGCTTTTAAATTCAGCCAACGAGTTCTGATTGATACAGATGCATTCTACAGCTTCTTTCTGAACTGAAGGATGCTGGTACGGGAACTCGAATTCATGTTCTGGTAAGGAAACTGCTGAGCTGCCAATGTCTTCATCATCCTGACATTTCTTTTCGTAGGCAACAAAAACTCAGTGGGAGTACAGGTGGTCTCCTTTTTCTTGTTTCCATGCAAAGAAGATCTTATGATAAAAAGGGTACCAGCCAGATCCTGATGACAGCTTTCTTTTTCCCAAATTGTGAAATGTCAGATAATCTC
This sequence comes from Oxyruncus cristatus, assembly GCA_013399855.1. Taxonomy (NCBI): domain Eukaryota; kingdom Metazoa; phylum Chordata; class Aves; order Passeriformes; family Cotingidae; genus Oxyruncus; species Oxyruncus cristatus. Next base: position 261,552 of record VXAY01007345.1, on the reverse strand, counting down.
TTCATTGTCAAAAGGCATAAAATTTACAGCGGAAGTTACCTCCAAATGTTTGGAGTTGAAATCAGCTTTGTAAGCCTTGATAGTGTCTGCACAAGAGCAATTTCAGATCTTCAGGTGTCCAGGATGCCTTGACCAGTGTCCCCATAAATGATGAACCTGAAGCAACTTTGTGACAGAACATCCAAAGAAGTTTTCTCCAGCTTGGGCTTTTCTGATCATTAACTACGTTGTGCTGTTTCACTCATTTCAGCTGATCAGGAATTTTAGGTAAACTGACTCATTTTGCCTGGATTTGTTTGGATTTGACAGATGCCTGCAGGCAGCAGACCTACTAGGCAGGTACTTTTGGCAGAGAGATGGAGGGAGGAGGACTTAAACTGCTTAAAGCCACTTCCATTACATTTGTCTGCCTTCAGCCTTCAGTATTCAAGGGGAGGCTGCCCAATTGCCTGTGTTGTCTATCAGAGGCGGCCTTGACTTTACTTTAAGCACAGACTTGCTTTTGATTTAGACAGGAAGAATGCTTTACAGCCACACTGAGGGCTCCCTTGGTGGGTTAACATCTGGATATAGTGCCCATAGTGTAGCTGGCAGGCAGCTGTGTGGTGAAGGAGAACAGCTGTTCATGGCCACTGACAGCGACTGCTCAGTCATATTAGTGCACACACAATCAACAGACTTCTTGGGAACGACACACGGGATCAAACATAACGTGCAGAAATGTACGCTTTATATTTACACGGAAATTCTTTATATGAGGCGGGGTAGGAATTCTTCTTGTAAACAGTCTATATGACTTCAAATTCGGTCACAAAAACTGGAATTTCTATATTCAGAGAACAACACTGCAGCAAAAGCGTTTTTTTTATCCCAGTAATACTGTAATAACAACTCTTCAGATTTCTGTTGATTGCATCATTGTCCAAAAATGATATTTTTTTTTTTAATGAAATTTGTCTTACCTAATCTCAGACAGAAAGTGAACAGTAAAATCTGTCCAGTCATTTCTATGTCACCAATGAATCATCAAAACTAAAGCTGACTTTGAAACATTTCACATGCGTATGTCCGTGAGGAATTTACTAGGACAATATATCTCTTATACTGTGGTTATTTCATTGACTTTATTTTTACAGGGAAGAAAATCAGGTAAAGTAGTAATGGCTCACTGACTATAATTGATGAAAACCCCACAATAAATCAAAACCAGACTTCCAAAGCATTAAAATTATCTCATTTATCTTAAGGAAAAAAAAAAGTCAAAAGCACAAAAAGCAGTTTGGTCAAATTTGATGTTACAAAACATTTTTATATTTATTTAATATCATGTCTCCTACTCTGTAGATATACTATATATTTTCTGGAAAAATAATATGCAAACAGATTATTGCATAACACCTCTTCCAATTAGCCCCGAAATATTCACTAAATTAATTTTTAACATGATAAGAAGTGTTTTAATATTTTACGTTTAAATTCCAGAGAGTTTTATCGCATAAGATATTCTGTGGAAAGCAGCACCTATTTATTTCTTTGTAAGCCATTATGAAGCTTGAATTGGCCTCTCAGACAAAATAACAGAGGTGATTGAAACACACGCTGAATAAAGAAGCTTACTGAGTGGATTTTTGCAGGGTATTTCACTTGGCTCTGTGTGTGTGTGTGTGTAATATTTTGCATAATGGTCTACAGACCTCCTAGGATTTTGCTACTACAGAGTATACATATACATAGTGCTGGGACACAGAGAATGGTATTTCACATTATGTTTATGCTTGTTCAGGGCTCACTGTCTATGTGGAATGAGTGAAAGTAATACTAAAAGAAAATAATTCTGAAACAGAAAATATTTCATTATGCAAACAAAGAAAAATACTATATTTTAGTTTAGAGACAGTTCAAGCATATACAGCATATACATAATAAAGCTCGGGTGTTGGGGGTTTTTTTTGTATTAGCTAAAGAAGCAGTCATGAAACTGTTGAATATTGGCTTAAAACTTGACAACCACCTAGTGCATTCTTCTTGCTCACCTTTTAAAAATACACAATCTGAGATGGATACATTGCACTGCTGGAGTTTACAATATATATTTCAAATTTACAAAAATACAGAAAAACAAGATTTCTTGCACTCAGATACTGAGCATTAACCCTTTGAGTACTAATTCCCACCTGCAACACTGCAGAACACATTCATCTGACTTACATGTTTTTATAACATTCTAACAATTATAATTGTCATCTTTATGTACACTATTAGGAAATGTATTCCTACATATTAAAACCCAAAAAGGTAGAGTCTAATAAACTGCTAATAACAGAAAAATAATGGGCTGAAGTATGAAGATTTCTGCCAGATATACACAGAGAATCATAGACTGATGATCTCTCAAGAGAATTTTCTATTTCCTCTCTGCAGCAATTACGTAAGTCTGTGTTAAGACACCACAGCAAACTTTCTCATGTGGCCAAACAGAATTGTGCTTTTTCTCTCATTTCTGGATGCATTGTTCACTTTCCACTGTAGACATTTTTCTCACAGCTCTATGCTCCCATTCATTTTCTGCAATTTATTATTATTCTGCACCCTTCCCATTTATAAAAAGCGGTTTTATTTCATGTAGGGATAATTATGATGCAGTTCTGTACTGTGAGTTGATGCTTTGTGTCCAGATGTTCATGGAAACATGAAAAAATTTCTTGCCAAGAGCCTTGTTAATTAGAGAATGGTACTGACTCTGAAATGCCCTACAATTCAGCAGAAATCATGAGCATAAAGAACTTCTCTGAAGGTCAAATTTGCATTAAAGGGTGAAGACAATCTGAAATTCGCTAGGGAAGGAAATGGGTTTTCAGAAAGCAAGTGGTGAAATTAATAGATGGACTCTAAGAAGGTGGGATTTTTTGAAAATTACTGAACTTCCTCTTTCCTGACAACTCTGGACTACGTTGATCATGTAACTAAATAGACAATATCATATACACAGTGTCTCTGAACTAGAATAAGATACTTTAAGAAAATGACTGTAGTCCTCAAAGAGTTAATGGTAAAACTGCTCTACCTTAGCAGATGTGGAAAGGTTATCATGGAACAGCTTACAGATTTGTTCAAAAGGCATACTTTACAAAGAAGTGTAAAACTTGCTGAGACAGTTGCTATTACACTGCACAGTGTCACATACAATGAGTAGTGCATGCTCTGTAAAGACATTAGAGTGGACCCTTATCAAAGCTATCATATAACCTTATACAAAGGATTGTGCCACTTAAACTAGTGCAGAGTGATTTTTTTTCCTTTAGATTTATAATGCTCTAGATTAATATCAATAGGGTTTTTCACAGCCTTGTACAACACTTTTTTTTTTGTTCTTTTTTTAACACATGTAACACTAGAAAACAGCAAATGGTATATCCTGACATATGTCATGCAAAATACAACCAATACAGCACCAAAGATGTAACAGAGACATTACCTAGCACTTCTCTCCAACAAGAAAAAAGACAGAACAGAGACTGTACATTACATGACTTTACAGGCCATATGCTACAGAAGATCTTTAGAGGCAGTATCACTTTTGTGAATCTAAAAAGCTGCAATTTTATAAAATCCTGTTTATCATTTCTACCATAGCCACTTCTGATTAAAATCCATGGCACAGTAATAATAATTTGCTACAAAAATAAATAAGTAAAAGTTTAAGATGCTGATATGTTTATAAAAAGTGTCTGAAGATACTACGAAACGAAAGTGAAAACAATGAATGAAAATGATGTGTTTCTAAAGAAATGTTGTTCTGTACAACAAAAGGATATTGCCTCTCATATTCAATTGTCTAAACTTCATTTTCTCATTATCTTTCAGAATAATTTTATAACTTTCTTTTAAAAATAACTTCACTTTAAAACTGTCACTATCCTTCTTTTTTAGACTCTTATTAAGAAAAAAAAAATAAAGATGAAAAGCTGTACAATTTACTGATGAGCTACACAAATACATAATATTATTTATTTTGGAATAAAAACAAAGATAATGATGGTTTAGGGCAAAAAACACATTATGATGGCCCATGAACTACACAGTAGTTTCATTTTTCCAAGGCCCAGTTTTGATATTTCCTGTACTATCTGAGCTGTATATCATGGCTTCATGCACATTTCCCTTGAGAATTCCATTGTGATTCGTCGTATTAAATGGCAATGACTGTGTCCGTGGGTGCATTTCAAAATGAGCTGGATGGTGCACAGTGTCACTGTCCGACATTTTAGCACAACTATATATTACAGTACTTGCGTCGCTACTTTCGGGCTGGTTGACAGTAGGATATGGATCACTTTTTGAGCAGCAGGCCCGTCTGTGACCCGACTGGCTATCATGTGTACTGTGGGGACTGTCTGTATGTGAACTGTGGATGCTGCCATCAATACTCGAAGGGATGTGATAGGCATACTCTCTTTCACCTGCAGACCTATGCCGACTGAAGTAACGTGGCTTAGTTCTGCTTTTCAGACATCTGTGAATGTGCATATTGGGTCTGAAGGTGCCCTCATTGTGGACATGAATGTGAGCTTCATCATCAAGTAGCTGATCACAGTGCATCTTTGCACAGCAGGGTGTCACAGGGGAAAGGCAGTTAACGTGGTTTTGAACCGCTTGTAGGTTAGTGAGTTTGCAGTGGCTGGCCGCCGGATGGTTGAACACAGCTGACTTGTTGGGACATGGTGATTCCTGAAGACAAGGTGCGTGAACTTGAGTGTCACCATTGACATTAACCTTCGGGCGCACATTAACTTGGACGGAATAGGTGTTTCTTTTGGATGGGCAACAGGACCACCAGCAATGCCATACATCATCTCGCTTTGCACAGTGATGGATCAGGATGAAAAGCCCCAAGGTCACACAGAAGGCTCCATAGAGACAGCTAAATATCATATCCAAGAAATGACCTTGAGATACTGCAAGTGCTCCAAAGGTCCAAGTGGCAGTAAACAGGAACAAAGTGAATGCTGCGGCTCGAAGCTGAGCCTTGAATGAATGCTCATTTTCCAATAAGGAAGAAGAAATCATTGGGCAAGCTGCCTGGGGAATGGACACAGGGTCTGTAATATGACCATGGCCCACATCAGTGCTTGGTATTCTCTGTGGATCTTCAGTCTTTTCCTTTAACTCATACTTGCGTTCAGGATGGCGCTTCAGTTGCACGTATGTGCAGAGGAAGTAAACACAGGTGACTAGCACAATGAATGCTACTGGCCCATAGAAAGCACCGAGACTGGGCTCCCACGCCATCCAGCAACTGAAAACAACAAAAAAAGAGAGTCAAGAACATTTTAGAGCCCACATCAGATGTGATGGATGACTGACTGACATCTGACTAGTATGACACAACAGTATCTCAGAAGTTCAGATATGCTTGTTGTGGAGAAAAGAGAGTGTGTCTAATGTCAATTAAGCTGAGGCATCACCTTCTTATTTTTTAATAGAATAAAATGTCTAATATAATTTACAGATTATTAAAACTGAAATTTTCCAAGAAATGTAGGTCAGTTTAGACTCTGGAATTGCAGTGAAGTATAAGACCATTTATATCAACCCTTTTTTTCAGTATTAAAAATGTCAGCACTCATACTTTGATTAAAAAGCAAATGAGGCATAGTTTATACAGTCTGTGTGAGCAATAGAAATGAACAGATTTCAATGGTTTGTATCAACAAACATTGATACGAATTCTTAAGCCTGAAGATTGTTCTTACAGATTTTTCTTCTTGCCAGAGAACACCCAGAGTAGCAAGAGAGGCTGCAAAAAGACTTCCAGTTGGATAGTCACCGCTTTCTGCAGTGAGTGGCCCCAAAAGATATATGCCATTTCTGAATTCTGCACTGTTTCCAAAGTTCCTAGGAGTTAATCTACATAAATTTGAATGTCCTCAGAAAAATTAAAGAAAATTGATGGTCTCATTGTGATACGTTGGTAGGATAATATCATTGTAGCGTGACCACAATGGTTTTCTAGACTTTAAATAATATAATTGTAACTGTTCTAGAGCAGCTTAAAGCAGTTCACAGGCCAGTATGAGTCTAACAGGACTGTCCTGAGGATGAAGGACCTGATCAAACACACATGGGGGAAGAAAACACTTCCAGCTAATGAAATCCTAGATGGAAACTGGGAGAACATGGGTCAGAGGGAGAAGGTCTATTTGCTCAGTTTTGACTCTTCTCTATGATCTGCTTTTAGCCATGGTTACAGACAGGGAACTGAGCTGGCAGTGTAGGCCAGTACAGCTGTTATTAGGTTCTTACACTCTAAATATTGCATGGATTTCTGGAAAGAGGAATAAGTTACTTTCCTTATCTCTTGGACTAGGACAGGAAGGAATTGGCTTAAACCGCAGCAAGAAAAGTTTAGATAAGATTTTTTGAAAAGTTTCCTAGCTGTTAGGACAATTAGGATAATAAGCTGTTGAAATGAAGTGTGGTCTATCCATTATGGGAGCATTTAAAACACCTCAGATAAATAACTGTCAGGAACGGTTTGGATATAGCTAATTTCCCACTGGGTCAGAAAGACAGACCAGGTGATATGTCATTATCCATTCCAGCTCTAGAAGTGACACTGTGTGACACTTCATACTCATTTAGGTATGCGTGATTAGTTGCAGTCCCTTCAATTCCAGTGAGGAAACTTCTGGTATCACATTCTTGTCAAGCCAGGAATTATCTACAAGTTACTATAAAAAGGGCAGAATGACTTTTTCTCCCAGGCTGAGAACCTCTCAGCTAAATACAGACAGTCCCACTGGGTATTATCACAAGAAACTTCAGAATAATGACTTTGAATTTTTGAAATCTGAACCTTAAACAAAAGCATACGTACAAGTATTAATGAACTTAGAACCACTCTGAACAGTATATAATTTGCTGTCAGACAGGAAAATGAAAAGATTCCCTGAAAGATATCTGTGAAAAGATAGGTAAGTTTCCACCTATATTTAATTGGGGAAGCAGAGAACACAAAACTACATGCATATTTGAAGTACATTTGAATGCTGCATATTTGATGCAAAGTAGAGAATGGAATGCTCTCCAGTGTAACAGTCTCTTGGGATGCTCTTATTTCAAGTAGAATCTCATTGTGGATTGCTTAAAAAATCAGTTGTGTAAAAAAAGTTTAAGTTTGTGCATCTACATTTACTGTACTAATACTGTGAAAAAATGTGCCTATAAAGGCACGTAACTCAAGATGCTGCCATCGAATTAGCAGCTGTCTTTTTACTTAGTCTTACAACCATCCTTCATCTGTCCCTAGTTTTCTCTACAGACTGCAGTACCAGGTATTGATTTGCTATACTAACATGATTAAAGAAGTATAACCTCTATAACCGCACCAAAATGAAAAACATCTCACATTTATGAACATGAATAATAATCTTATAATATACTGTTGATTATAAGTGACTGTTTAATTGGATAAATTTAAAGAACTATATGAATATGAGTTGGGTCCTAGGCAGAGCAAGCAGTTAGCCATGGTATGCACTGATTTCTTAACAGAATTTAAATTTCAATTACCTATAAAAATGGCTTTTAGGAGCCAGATGCTCCCTCATGAACCATTCTACTTGGCTGCCACTTTTCATGCCCAGAACATAACCAGTTTCAAATGTGTTTCAATAGATGCTCAAAGCGGTAACTAAGAGTGATGTCCTCCAGAGTACTAGTGCTGCCAGGGTACTAAAATATCCATTAGTGTGCCAGTCATTGCCATGCTGATCTGTTACACACACTGTATTTAACTTTGCAGTCTAATTCACTTTCTGCTACATTTGCTTGGAAAGACTTATTGTAGTTTATTGATACCTCATACTTCATGCCAAGAATTAATAACAATGTGATGCCTGGAGAGCTTGTGGAGGTCTGAACACTAACTCACTAGACACGAGAAGACTATGTCAGGATTGCAAGACTTTGTGACTGGAACCTTTCCAGCTGCTGGAAATCCAAAATATTTTGTTTTTAATGGAGGGATGGGGATGCAGAACGTGGGGGAGAGATTTGTACTTGTCCTTTTTTTCACATAATTGATATAATTTCACATAAACTGATACCCAAAAGATATCAATTCAAGGTAGATAATGAAATGAAAATATTTATTTAATTAATTAATAGCTCCATTAAATATAGTATCCATTAGGTACTTTTAATATCCTTTCACTCATTCAGATGTAAATGAAGAGCAATTTTGTAAATGAAAGTGATTGTATTGCCAGTAATGGAATCAAGTCAGTAGAGGTGAAGTAGAAAGTCCCAGAGTAAGATGTTGCTCTCTCACAGCTAATATTAATTAAAATTTCATAACAAATATCATCCCAAATTGAATGTCCATACCCTTTATGAAATCAGTTACATTTATTGGCCTAAGAAAAAGAATACATTTTCCTTAAAAGTTTTATGATAATAATTTATACTTACTATGGTGCATTGCCTTCAATCCCATAATTATTGATATTGGTTGCTGCTGTAATCCCACATATAATGAAAGGAACTCCACCACTAATCAAGTAAAATCTGTTGAGAGATAATAATTGATATTTTAATTTGCCTGACTTGTAGTCAACTACTGCTTTGTAAATCACTGTAACTTCTTGAAGAATTTTGACAAAAAAATATTGCTGAAACATTAAACATATCCCTAAAACCAGAAAAGCAAAGAATAAAATATTGTCACAATAAACACTGTACTCTGTGAAGCAAAGAGAAGAAAGCTTAATATCTAATATTTAGACAGACCCACTTCTAACAAACTCTTTATTTACAACTTTAGTAAAGGTAGTTACTATTGTGAAACTGTAGTGTTGCATATAGTGTAAGTTACATGTGAAAATCAAAACTTTGTCTAGTGACAGAACCTACGTTCCAAATAAAGTTATTCCACTCACCTAGATATTTATATTTAATATTTATTAAATATGCAAGGATCATAAATTAAAAATATTCAGGCAAAGCGGCTGTATTCACTTTAATATGAAAATGTTCCCAGGGAAATTCAGTGAAATCACAGAAACATTTTCCTAACTTCCAGATAACAAAAGATAGGAAGCTCAGTTAGTCAAAGAGAAAAAGGGCAGTTCACTTGGCAAAACGTTTTGATTTTTTTCTGCACAGGAAACAATCTGAAGAAATCAGGAGGATTAACTATCCCTCTGCATATACCCCAGTTTTCTTTACTCTGTCAACACTCAGCCTTGCAAATGCATTAAAATGTGAAAGCTACTAAGACTTCAGCAAGATCTCATAAATATCCAAGGAAAGTGTTAATCTTTCCATAAAGACTTGCATTTGAAGACACATAATTTCACACCCCTTTAACTGGTTAAATGCCATTGAATACTTGGAAGCAGTGGTCATTACAAGGTATGATCATTAGCTTACAGTAAAGTCCCTGGGGATGTCTCACTGAAGTTGGCATCCTGCATGCCTGTATCCAAATTCAGTAAAATACATCATCATCACATTTTCCATTTATGTAAGGAAAACACAGAATTATGCAGGGAGCACAGCACTTTCACCGCTGTGGTCTCTGAGGTGGAGAGCATCAGCCCCCATTCCTACAGCTGGAAGGAATGCTGCTCAGTGGGAAAAGGAAAAATGTTCCACTGCACCTAGAAGCTCAGCTGTTTCTCTGAAGATCCTGACTCATTTCCTGGTTTGACCAATACGCGTCTGTAGGCAGACAAAATTAATTTCTTTTCAAGCCACTTATTCAGTTTGGAAAGCAGTATGCAGGGGAACAGACACTTGCCAGTCACAGCTGTTAGGCTGTATATCAGGACTAATATGAACCTGGTAACGTGTGGGACACATTCTGATCAGAATCTGGCCACTAGTTTTCCATAATGTGGTATAAATATAAATTTCACGGTCATTGCAAGGAAGGATTTTTACAGAAACAGAGCAATAGTAATATTAAACAGAGCAGAATTTAAATCAAACACAGAATTAGTGTTGGAATTTCTTAGCCTCTTTTCCCACCTCCTTCCGAAGCAGAATTAGGGGTCAGGCCCCAGAAATTTTCATGTTAACGTTTACAGCCAATCTTTGTCTAATGATCTAAGCTGTAAACAGACCAGAGAAAATCATCCTCTGCATTTATCAAGAAGCCCTTCAGATTTTATAAATTCAAAGTCATTGAGAATATATTTTTTCTTCAACTTGGCTTATTCTGTAGAGCTCAACAAATTCCAATGAACATGCTGCCTCCCTACAAAATCATTCATTCACTGCAGTTTAATGACTGTACATATCTTTTGACTTGAGCATGTTGAATAAGCTAGCTTAATAGCTTATTATTATTTTTAACAAAGACATGTTCAATGGCATTTTTGAAATTCAGGAAATTACTAGGGTAAAGCAATGAGGCATGGAAAAGTTAATCCAAATTTATCTAAGAAATAGTAAGGAGCAGAAAAATAGGAATACAGAAGCAAGTATAGGAAACTGCACTTCAAACTCATCTGAAGTGATTACACCATAGAATTTACCTACAATGCAACCTATAATTTTATTTTCCGCAGTGCCACCACTTTTTACAGATTGGATACATACATTTAAATCAATCCTTATCTAAACTCTCAGACAAGCCAGTATTTGGGTCTTAGATAATCTACTTCATATCTCACACTTTCAGCAGGCTGCTGAACAGTACAACAGTAGCATCAGATGTTCTGGAAACACTCAGCTACACAGTGCTTCAGAAATGTGGCAAAATCTAGCCCAATTCCTGTCATGGCTCAATGCTAAGGACAAGAAAATACATTCTAGAAATGACAAAAGTTGAAGTCAAATGGTTTCAGTGTACCTGAGGTGCACTGTACTGATACCCAGCACAGCACACTGCCTGCCCTATCTCATTGGGGGAAAAAAAAAAGTAAAATAGGAAATAAAGGTGACAGTGTATACAAATGATTCTTCACTGGTGTATTCAGGATTCTTGAAGGGTGAAGGGAAAAAAAGAAAGCTGTCAAACAGAAGAAAAGTCAGCAAGAGAGGAATGGGATTAAAACAGACCAAATAGAAAATACAATCAAAGTTATAGAAGTTAAATTGTAAGAAGAGAAGTGCATACTCTTGTCCATTTGTGTGAACATGTGGATACCTCAAAGAGTATATAAAGGCCATACTAGAAAGTCACCAAAGAAAAGAAACATTGATCAAGAAGTTCCAGATACATGTTAGTTGTGAGGAAGTACCCTCAAAAGTAATAAATTTAGACCAGTCTTTCTAAACACTACTTTCTATGCAAGTTGTTATCAATTTCTTCTTTTTCACACAGATGAGATGATTAGGACAAATAATTCTGAAGAAAAAAGGTGCAGTAGAATTGATAGGTCATGAATAAAAAGTGACAAAAATGTAGATAATAAATAGCTATGCGTCATACTTCTAGAAAACCTTTTATCTAAGAGAATCAAAAGGCTTCACAACATTAATTAATTTAGCCTTACAGCCCCCTGTGTTCGATAAACATTATTATTCCTCTTGTACAGATGAGAAAACACGGAGAGATTAAGAGTTCAAGGCCACACAGAAAATCTGTTTCAGAAAGAGAATCCTTAACTCCTATCCTATGTTTAAACACAAGGCACCTCTCCATTACTGTAAATGAAGGGACTGGGCAAATCATGTCATCCAGGATTTTGTCTCCAAGCCCAAGAAACACAACTGCCTCTCTGTGAGTTCATAAGCAGGAGCAAGAAAAATGTAATCTTATCTGAAGGATCCCCTGATTAGGGTGGGGCCCTCCCAATATTCACTAAGCCTTTCCAGTCTGTTATCCCTGCAAAGCCTGTCTTGTGGAGGAGGAGCTGGTGTGCTATTCCCTGCACAGCCCTAACTCTAACATTCACTGGTATTTTGTATAGCACTGCCTGGGCATGTACACAGAGTAGATTTTCTAGCCCAGTTAAAGTGGTTCAAATGTAAGGGTTTTAACTGGGGAGATGCTGGGTTCTGCAGCTTTTGCTGCTGCAGACAACTTTTGATACCTTTCAGCCATACAAGAGCAAAAGTAAGTACCAATAGCAATGTCCAGCAATGCTCATTCACACAACAATACAGTAAAGCAGTACCAGAAGGATGAACCTTGCAGACTGAGCAAGTACAGGCTTTTCAACACTCTTCATCCCTCCCCCACCAAGTACAGTTTCTTAATTTGAAAACAATGATCAATCTTTTTCCTACATTGTTTGCCTAACTTTATTTACTACTCCCTCTCGTGACTATCTTTCAGTTTTAAAGCTTTAAAGGTCTATATCCTTTAGTTCAGTAACCAGCTTTTGTCTTCCAATTACCTTATCTACTTCTGAGTAATTTTCTAATTTTTCTCATTCTGACAATGAGTTGACTCCTCTTCACAGAAGAACATGCAGTAACTTGAGCCAATTTCATCTGCTTGTGTTACTCTTCTACCATTCAAGAACGCAAACGGTGATACTCAGGCTACCAGTAATGGAACCCTGCAGGCAGCAGTAAGAAGAAAGAAGAACCTTGCTCTGACAGATGTGACTGCTTATGATGAAGCCGCTAACACAGAGGGTTTGGTTGCAGCCATGATAGTCGTGCATGCAAATCTTTAAAGACTGAAGAGCCCCAGAGAGAAAATTAAAGCTTCATTTGCAGCTAAAATTTTATCTTGACAAGCAGTTAATTTATATGATATTTTAAAATTGTTTTACAGGGAAAACTATAAACTATCTGTGGGATGATTTGGGGCTTTGAAGTAACTGCCAAGCCTTTGCTACAATAGCCCTTAGAAAGAGGTTTTGAAATTTGTACATTGTTGTTGCTGGCCACCCAGGGATGTCCTGATGATTCCCAGCAGGCTTTCACATCAGCATACATTTATTTACTGAAGCTCATTCTATCACATCTTCACTAATATTGTTATCTGAGCTAATTAGATTAAAGTTAGCCTGGTAGGCCTCAGCATGCTGCACTCGCACCTCTCAGCTGCAGTGTAGGAAACACGTATGGCCTGGAAACCAGGCTCTGCAGACATGTGAAACGACGGGCAGTAATTTGTAGGGGAGAATCAAACTCACTGAACATTACAGGGAGCCCCTAAGTTTCTGCCACAGCTGCCTGGGACCAGTAAGTACAACATAATTTATTACATGCTCTGACACAAACACAACCCCCCCAACAGAGCAGCAGACACTGCTTGAGGTGATGTCCCTCTGTTGACATCATGCCTTACTGTTTTCCAGCTTCCTTTTGGCAAGAACTCCTCTTGTAGGGCAAACTCTACCATAAAGTACTAGGAGCTACATAGCCAATCTGATAGAAACAGGATAATGTCAGCAAGAACGACTGCAATAGCCTGCAGGCAGCATCCATTCTGATAACTTAACATACACTATATTCTGCTAAGTTTATTTCCATAAATATTACTCAGTAAGTCAGCATGTAAAAGGACAGTTCTACCCAGTGATGAATTTCTTGCTTGAGTGTCTGGCTATTCTCTAGCCCCAAATTGTTTCCAGATTAAGAACCTTGACTCCGAATTTTTCCAAAAAAGGGACCAGACCTTGACTTTCTGGGTATAATGCCAGACTGACTGCAAGGGGTTTTTTTCCGCAGAGTTTGGCAAAATAGCAAAGTATCAAAAAGTGATTTAAAAGCTTCAAATAGTCTTTACTGCAGATATTACTTGACTAATCTGTATGTATATTTAACTATTTAACTGTATTCCTCTCTGCATGCACAAATCTAGAAAAGTGCATGTTTATATATGTGTGTATATATNTGCTACACTATAGGAACTAAGGGAAATACCTATATATATATATATATATATATATATATAAAGGTACCAGTGAAGCATTACTTTGTTTTCTGCACCCTATTACAAAGCAAAGATTTATCAGTTTAGCTGTGCTTACATCTAGGGTCCAGTTCATATAGGAAGAGATGTCAATCTACAAGCCACTTGCAAAATAAATATGAAAATATAAGAGGAATCACAGCAAGATGACTTTTCCCTTTATATTTCCTTAAGCTGGGATTTGATTTTAACATCTCTGTGAAAATAATCCATATAGAAAATGGTCATTAAGTTCTGAGCTAACCAGATGCCACAGTTCAAGTACCCGGGAGGCAGGCAGCTAGATAAGGAGCTGCTCTGTAGAAAGCTGAATTTATGAGCCTGATTTTCAAATTATTCTTCCTGAATTTTTCATGCATCACATCATTTCATGATCCTTTTTCCTTGGAATTTTGATAAAATAAAAATAAGCCTTTGTAGAAATGATGGGATTCTGAAAATATAATTTTCCTTAAAGAAAAAAAAAAACCACTCACATCCTTTTGAATCCTATTCCCAGATAGTCTTGAATACATTTACAAATACCATGTTAGTTTTGTTTAACAGTATTGCTCAAGAGAAATAGCCTATATTTCTCCAGTGCTTTTTTTTTCTGCCTGCAAAGTAGAATAAAAACATGGAGAATACAATAAAAAAAATTAAAAATCTACTAATAATGTTAGAATAAACTTCAATTTTGCAAGTCAAACTTTACAAGGTAAATAAAAGCAGAATTAAGGGCTGCATGAAAACCTCTTTAGCACCTTTTATGTAGCAATATTGTTATTCTCTTTAACTGCCTGTTCACAGTCTACTTATTTTTTGCCGTAAGACATTTCACTCATTCAGTACAGAAGGAACAAAGGTTACTGGATGGGTAGTTATTAATTTTTTATTTATATCCCTTCTTTCTAGATCTTATTGCAACTTAAGAGCTTTGCAAACAGTAATTAATTAATCTTCATAATGTCCTTGTGAGAATATGTATAATCTTTTTCCATTTACAGGCAGATACTAAACTATAGAAAAAATGAATGAAAAAAATTGATTCAGAAAAGGATCTGCAGATTTGTTTGCTCAACTTTTGATGTCTAGGGCTCTGTTTTACAAAACTAGCCTCTGATTTTTTATTAAAATTGGCCACGAGAAAGGAGATTAAACACTCTTCATCTGCGCTTAAAGACTCATAACATGGGAGCCTGGGCAATAAAGTGGGAGAATACTAGTCAGTGTCAGAAGATGTGAAACCTCACCTATCAAATGGCTTTAAAAACACTTGCTTCTCTCATGTGAGCCCACTGCACTTGATATCTATACTGAGTTTTTCTGCCTTTCCATCCATGACAATTAGGCAGTGGGAGAGTTTAGACCCTGCTAATGGAGGAGGACAAGAAGCTGTGCTGAAGCTACTTTTATTCAACTTCCTTGGCTACCAACCTTCATGGCTAGTGTAGCCATTATATCTTCACTGGTATTCTGTAGATGAAAAGGAATTTATAGGCTGATAGTACTGTTGCAGTTTGCTTTACCATGACCATGCAAGACGGTCTGAGCCAGCAGAAAGCAGAAACCCAAAAATGAATATTAAAAAAAAAAAAAGGAATTCAAGAACTCAAGAAAATGTTTAGATAAAATTTAGAAGGAAGAAAAAGGAGATTCATTTACACAGAAATAAGTATATTGGCTCTCCTGAGTTAGACTAACTTGAAGAGCTATTGTATATAAGAAGCAAGAGACACCTTGGGGGTTTTTTCTATTTTATTGGAAAATGCCTTTGGCACTGCTGGAAATCAAAGACACAGGTGATTCTTACAGTGTATTCCATGCTGCAGTTTAGCTATATTGACCTCTATTCCTGCTTAGTTTAACGAATAAATAACTTAAGTTAGAGTAAGAAGGTATCCATACTGAATGCACTTCTGATGGAAAGAAATAAATTAATGTTAAGCACCATTTCATGAGAAAGAAAATATTAGTATTTCTTAAAGAATCTGTATTTGAAAAAGTTTAAGAGCAAGAAGCTCATAGAGAGAAAACTGTTTATGTTAATGCTTGGAGAGAAGAAATAGGAGGAGAAATAATACTCATGTTTTGAGTATTTTCTATTTGAATAATCATTTTATCCCTAAGGAAAAAATCAGGCCTTTCAATTCTGTTTCCACAGCTAATTTCTAGAAGTAAAATGGCTGACACTCTTGTTTGGAGGTATTCACTGCTACTTCATTTTTCCAGGCATTTGAGTCCTCTGGCTGTTAGCTGAAATTATTTTGCAGTTCCAGCCTACTGAATCAAACACAACTGCTTCACCGAGCATCGCAGTACACCTTTAGAAAGTCAATTACCATGAGGATGTCCTTCTTCCTTTCGAGGGGGAGAAAAGAACCATTAACTACCAACCCTCATCAGGACAAGGAATTCTGACAAGAGCCTATATATGTCAGTGGTATTTTATATAATATGAAAGTGAAATGAAAAGTAAAGCATGCAAAGATAGTGATAATAAGTGCTGTACTCTCATATTGTCACATATTTAATACCCAGTTCACTTTACATTAGTATCAATGTTTTATGACTGTCAGTAGAACCACCTTGAATTTTAAATAGAAAATATGGATTTCTTTGGTTTTACTTCAGATAATATTTCATTAAGACTCCAAAGGAAGCAAATGAAATGACTAGCAGAAGGACATATATTTTAATTTGGTTTGACTGTGAAAGTCACTGACAGGGGGTTCTGGTCTACGTTCTCCTATGACTACATTTTGAAATTATATTTTTAAAAAGGCATTTATATCAATCCCACATTTTATTATGGCAGTCACCAACACAACTCCCTGAATCCCCCTGTGTTTCATACATTGTTGAGTTTGACACTTACTTACTTTGTAGAAAGCATTTTTTTGTCAAGAATAATGTTTTTTCTTCTGCAGTAATTTTTTTTAAATTTTAAACAGACCATTCAAGTCCTTGGTTTCTAATTCTTACATTACCTGAGAATACACTATTTTCAGCTTTCACAGAAAAACCTTTGGAGCGTTGATTCAGAGGTTATTTATTCACTACTTGGTGTATTTTGGGTTTAGGTATGAAGTATATTTGTTGTATTAAAAAAAGATATTATGAAGCCTTGATTTTTATTATGAGCTACATTGCTAAGTTACAGCCAAATAATTTTAATTGCGTAAGATTCACAGGTAATATATGGGTAATACTCTTAGTTTTATTTTCTGTTAAGGTCTTTCACTGTACACACAGAAAATGATTCAGAAGATATTAATCAAGCAATCAATTAATGAAGATAGGAGCTCTGCTGGTGGACCCAGGTGCCTTGTTCTTAGATTTGCTCAGCTGAGCATTTAAGACAGATGTCTACAAACAAAAAGAGAATAGAGGAACTCCTGGGAAATATCTCTAGAGAGATCACACTAACTCTATCCTTCTTAATTCATGTATTCTTTTCCTTTTCCTCTTATATAAATCAACGATCTTATATGAAGGGCAAGCTCTTTGTCCACAGTGCCACAGGGAGCTGAAATCATTTAGAAGAAAGAGAAAAACACAAGATATACTTCAAAGATGTGCATTTCTACAAAACCCACATTGTAAATTTGCACATTTTTTTTTTCAAGTCTTGTATCTTTTGATGCAAAAATTAAGTCCCTGTTCCAGAGGGCAGATGCTAAAGAATCTTAGCTTTCTATAATGAACTTTTATGTGGGCACAAGAAAAACTGAAATCCGATTTCCTACTGTTTTTGTCTCATGGTCATCTTTGGTGCCTAAGAAGTTACAAGGTCCCTTTGAGACCTTTCCCAAAGTTATGCCATCTCTGTAATATCAGCCTTCCCTTATGTTCAGCTATTTATCTTTGTTATCCACCTGCCCATCTAGTCATGGGCAACTTACAAAAGTTCAACGATCTCTATCCATCTCAGACTGATTAGCAAAGGCATGAAAAGTCTCAACAACAGTTGAGTATTTCTTTAAGGAAATCGAAATATAAATAATGATAAATTTACGGTTTTCCATTACAGGAAATTATAGGCACAATGTGAAAAACTGAACTTTAATGGTTTAAAAACTAGCAAACAGGAATATTAATTTCACTGTTTTCAAAAATGTCCTGCTTTTCTACACTATCACAACAATTTTCACTTTAGTTACTGACTGCTGAATGATGAATGTTAGTGTTACTACTTACAGAGAGAAAATAGTCATGAGAAAGCACAGCTCCAACAAGCTAAAAAGCATTTTTATCTCTTCAGCTAGCTCTGAAACATACCAAGTGTCTTATACAGCCTGTTTCATTGCTACAGGCCATTAATCTGTTTAGGAAATTTAATGTTGCCCCATGAAATCTGCCATTTCTGAAAAAAAAATTGCCCTTCTTCAATGAAAATGAAAACTATAGCTTCAGACATAATTGTATGTAAAACTGCTGAATGCATCAGCTGGTTTCTATCACACAGCAATGATTAGGTTGTTACTGTTAGAGTACTCTAGAAGGACTATAAAATTACACAGGTTATGGCCACCATGTAACATACATATTTTAATATTTAATAGAATAATATTTGATAGGTTTGTATGTCTTTATAAAGCATTTTCTTACAAAGTTTACAAAACAACAGTTAATTTTATCTTCTACCTATATTTGTTCAGCATATCCTATGCATATTCTTAAAAGACACTCAAGACAGACTGCCTGCGTACAGATAATATGGAGGTGTTTCTATCAGCTTTTAAATGTTAAAACTTCAAAGTATTAAAGCATTCTTTGTGTTTCTGAGAATTTTACTAATAAGGTAATAAACACCACATCTTCAAAATACTTTTAAGGATTAGGTGCTACTTCCCCAAAATTAAACATTTAGTGTTTCAGGCTTCTGCATCTCTTAGCATCAATTATGTGCTAATCACAATTTACTTCTGCCTTCCATCTATTTAGGTAATTGGGTTTATTTTCAACTGTATCTATCTAAAATCTAATCACACAACTATAGCAGGATGTATCCTCAGGCAAAGTGAGAGGACAAACAGTCTTGTTTAAGATATGAAGAAACCACATACTAAATAAAAATAATATCATTTTGATTATTAAATCTTCTTGGTCTACAAGAAGCATTCAGTCACAAACCCAGAGGAACATTTAAAATTGAAAAGCATTTATGGAGAAGATCCATAGAAACCACAAAACACTTTCTGTTGAATCTTTTCAGTTACCAAGCTTTTGTCATTAACAAATCAAACACACATTTTTAGAGAAGAGAGAAAACAGTTTCCCAAAAGTAATTTTTTCTGATGTGAAAAGCAGATAAGCAGGCTTTGAATTCCTCTAAAGACCATACTCCATGGTAAAGGAAGGGAAACTGTGTTTTAGTTTGGTTCTCATTTTAAAATATTTTGATTTTTTTTAATAGGTCTAGTATTTTTAGCATTTGCCACAGGTCATGAGTTAAAGAGCTAGCATCCCTTCAAGTTAAGAAAAAGCAGTTCCCTCAAATATCAGACATGATGTTCATTCACACTGAATACTGATTTCAATCATACAGAGAACCATCTGGAAACACTGTCAGGGAAAGCCAGTGCAAGGCACAGATGTTAAGATCTTAAGATACAACCTCAGTGCCTTAGTGTATCAGTCCTAAGGGCACTACATTTTTGCTTTGTTTACCAAGATTATTCAATGAAAAATTGAAATTAAAGTATTAAGTATAAGGTGCCTGTATAATGGCCTTTTTTTTTTTTTAGTCTACCTTAATATTGTCTTTCTTCACAAATACTTGCTGAGAAAAAGGTATCTCAGTCTTTATAAAGGGCAGCAGGACAGAACAGAGTGCTTGCCTCAAGAATTAAATTGCACTCCACAAAGACTAGAGTTACTGAAAATTCATACACCAGAAATCTGAAATGTAAAGCTGCAAAATATAGGTCAGGTAAAAAATCCAAACTATGAAGATGAAACATTGCAATTTTTTTCAACCAGAATTTTTTCTGAATATCTATTACATCATCACTTCTAAATCCTGAGTTTATTTTTCTTTTCAGAATAAGAAGACATATCAAAAAAGTTGTGTCCCATGAATGATAATTCAGTTTTACAGCTGGCAACATTTGGAACACATAACTACAGTATATGCAACCCCTATTTACAACCCAGTGAACCCATTCAGAAGGAAAACAGCAGAAATCCAAAACCTATTAATTTGATTGTGAATAACTACTCTCCTTGACTTGGTAATTTGGTGGTATTCCAAGATATTTTAAAGCACATCTTATTACTTCCTGTCGTTTTTCACTCAGGATTTGCTTTCATGTATTTCAATCTCTAACATATTCCTCAGTTTTGCTATTTGAAAGAAAGCTGCATTTGCTTTTTTTCATAGCTCAGCTATTAGCTGGACCAAGTAATTTTATACCTGTGTAGTAATGATACACGTATTTTGGATATTTTTCAACAACAAGCCACAACCTTTACATATTTGAATACATCACATTTTTTTTAGGGCATAACAAAGTTCCCTACTTTCTTAATGCTACAGACATTGACCGTAGCATTAAGGTGAACAAAAGACTACTACCCATAACAACGTGCCCCAAGGCAAGAGACAATTTAAAGTTTACTTTAGTACAGAGAACTACTACACCAAGTGAATCTGCTCCTTAAGGTGACACTCAGTAATCAGGAGCTTGGACTTCCTTCTGTGATGGGCAAGGCAGATCTCTTCCCTTGAATTAGACAATTAAGGGCCGGACATCACACCTGAGTGCTGAGAGCACTGGATACTCAGCATTCCAGGACTAGCACAAATGGTGCTAATTTCCTTATGAGATAGGGATACTTTCAATTTGCAGGGATGTAAAATCACTTCTGTCATGACTCTCTTTCATTTTAATTTCTGCTTTTGTTTTTTAGAAATTTGTTAAACTTCTGGAAAGGCTGAAAGAGTAAGCACTAGAGAATCAGAGCCCTCATGGACTGTGGCAGAATGAGGTGGCCACCACATGATGCATTTCTTTTTTTATCCCTTCTACTCTCTCATCCATAGTTTAGATATACTAAGTACAAGCTAACCGGTATTTCTTGTGTTTATGACCATGATATTTATGTATTTTACATTATTTATCTAGGAATTTTAACTTTACATTATATACCTAGTATTTTAGTGATTTTTTTTTAGACTTAAGGCATTTTGTTCATGGGATTTGAGTGATTTGTGTTCTATTTCAGGCTAGGTTACAGCCCTTACATTTCATGTTTGTGGTCCATTCAAGATGAAAGCTAACAGAACTAGGATGGGAGGGAGTCTTTGTAGATTTTCAAAACTGAACTAGATGAGACCCTGAGTTAACTTTTAAGGTGCATCTGCTTTGAATGGAGGGTTAAAACTAGATGACTTACAGATGTTTCTCCCAATCTTATTATTTTTAGGACTTTACGATTAACTTATCATTCATTGTTATCTTTTCAGTCTGGTAGGGGTCCATCCATGCCAGTTGTCAAGGCTGAGAGAAGGGCTCTTTAAACCTACTGCTCTTCTAGTATATATCAGCCTGTAAATTGAAACACTGCACTACTCAGAGTAGACTGATTCATAGGTGAGTGAGCATAGCTTGAAAATTCCTAAATTTTCCAAATATATTCTGAATATTTTTCAATATAAATATATTTCAAATATTTTCAAATTTCAAATACACATTTTCAAATAAATACCTCTAAAGTCACAGTGTTTTAGAAAAGTACAATGCATTATCAAAATGTAACCCAGACAGGACATGATCGAGCTCAGAAAGAGACCCCACTTCACATCCCATCAACAATGCCTACAGCTGTGACTGTAGCCAGCCGAGAACAGTTGAAACAAAAGGGAAATTTATGCTGTGTATAAACCCCATTATTGTATCTGGTAAGCTGTGCATTCATTACTTATCTAAATGTTCCCACTGGCTTTGATCAAACTCCATATGAGTGAGATGCTGACTTGCATGATTTTTAATATACAACGGCATTTTCAGAAACTGATCTGCCCTATAAAGAGCCTTACAGAAGTTTCATCCTTAGAACTTGAAAAAAGAAAAAAGCTTACTCTTTGTTTTTGTTTGTTTGGGGGTTTTTTTGTGGAGAAAATATTATATTAGGATTTATGCCATGTTATCCACTTCTACAACTTCCAGTTTTTCATTTTGACAGATTTACAGGTAGCCACGAACTTAGCAAGTAAGTGTTATTAAATGTAACATGCAGCATGGAAGCATTAAAACACAGAAAAAAACTTGGTTATTTTTTAGATAGTTTTAGACTTTGGTCTTCTTTCTGGAACACTTTCTCCTTCATAGTCCATAAACTGTAATTCAATCTGCTAATCTATAGAGAGAAAAAAAGCATTCTTTTTCAATGCTATGTAAAAAAAGTTGTTATAGATTACCCTGATATTAACTCCTAGACAAATTCTAACCACTTAATGACTTGAGTCCACAAAATCATAGAGATTCAGATTTATTGGTAAAAATGCAGGTTGACATTTTGTCCGTAATTCACCCTATTGAAAAGTAAGAAACAAAGGTACAATTGCATGAGTTCATGAATGTCAACCCCAATTTTCAACTTTAATGTTGAGGTTTTTCCTGTTGTCAGTCTTTGTCTCACTAAGTTGAGCTATGGAAAATATTTTATATATGATGATGGCATGAACATTTGGTTTTTTCCTATTGTTTAAAAGCTGACATGCACAGAAATCTATTTTTGGTGATCCCTATCTGAGATTTTAACCAGAAGCAAAAAGAAAGGTTTTCCATCATAATATAAAAAGGTCAAAAGGTAAGTTTCTAAAAAATCATAGGGTTTCTTGGAGCACTCAACCAGAAGTGATCACGAAACCTTGAAAGAAAATGAAAAGCAGAGATAGAGTTATTTTATAAGCATTAAACAAGAAATATTAATTAAAAGCTAGAAATGACATGTCATTTCCAGAACATTACTGTGTTAGTAGCATGGAAAAAAAGAGATCTGAAAAGAAATGAATAGCTGTCATTCCCATCTTCACAAAACTATAAGAGCATCTCATTGCTCAGCTTTCCAGCTTGAAAGTCTTCCTAGCTTTGCTAGGTACAATAATTGTTATCGGATTTAGCAATGTCAGAACCTCAGAAAGAAGAGTTCTCTCTAGCTGGAAAACACTCTCTTAAAAGTATGAAAAGGGGATACAGCTAACTGGTTGCTTCTTCAATATCACTAATGGAAGACTAAGAGTCTACAAGTTTAATGTCATTTTCACATGAGACAATAACACAAGTATTATAATTCACATTAAATAGTCCAAAAGGCCTTACCTACAAATTACAGCCAGCATGGGGTAACTATTCTGAAAATAACAGAGGTAGTAATTTGCCCACAATTCCCGTTACTCATCTTTGTGATTCATGAGGAAGAGTTTTAGATACATCAGTAATTCCAGAAATCCAATTCCAAAGTTCCATGCATAAATATTTCTTGGAAATCAGCTCTGACTGTAAAGGTGGTTGTTTTTTTTTTTTCTGGAGATGTCTATAAACTCGTCTAATATGAAGAAGCAGCAAGATTGTGTGACTGATCACTCATGACTCTGCAAATACCACAAATTTAGCAATCCTCCACAATCAACCTACAAAAGTAATGACTTCAAAAGTGAAAGACTAGGCAATAAACGAAAGCAATAAATATATCTGAGCTCGTTATTTGCTCAGAGATTTATAGGCATAAATTTGTGGATGATGTTCTTGGTGAATTACCTATAACCATTGATGTGACTGCTTGTAATAAGCCTTGCTACCACTCAAGGCATGTTGGAAGGAGCTACTTACTACATTCGATACGTTTTCCATAAAAATAATATAGAATATTAGAAGGTAAATCTCCGAAACCTCCAATTTCTTGATGTTGCTCATCAATTGAAAAGTAAATACAAATGGTCTTCAATAATCATAGATCTCTTACCTCGTAATCAATAGATAAAACATGACCTTATCTCTCATAATCAATAGATAAATAAGTCAGGTATCTCATAGGCTGAGGTTTTCTTTCACAGAAAACAGGGCCAGTGTTCACTTTCAGATAAATTGTTAGAATCTTGAATGATTCTCTGAGTACTAAGTGTAATCCAATGATAATGGTATTACCCCTTTGTCAGTCAGTAGAGGCATAAAGTTTAATCTGGACATTCTGTTTTGCTAAGGTAATTTAGATATTATATATTTAAATTATTTTAATCTGTATCATTAAAATTCCAGGATATTTACCAAACTTTATTTGTAAATAGCAATAAATAGTATTTTCCATCTATAAACCAAAATCTTCTTGTGATAAAATATGTGTAACTCCCATTGAAAACCCATCGTGGGTGCACATGTTTCAGAGCAGAGGCTGGTCTATTTTTTTTAATGTTTTATACAGTAATGTGGTACCTGAATAAAAACACCTGGGGGATCAGCAGCCAGTTTCTACAAGACTCATAATATTTCCAAACACTGAAGGCATATTTGGAACACATTAGTTTCAAAGTCTCTTCTGTCAGAATTTGCTTACATAATAAAACACAAGAGTTTCTTATGACACCAGTGAGGCTGTAGGAATTCATCAGTAAATAAAGGTTGAAAAATAAAAATACTGTAAGGAAAAACTCTTGGTTTGCTAATAAAAAATTGTAGGGCAGGGATGAACATCAGAAGGTCATCTAGTCCACTCAAAAGCTCTGAGTCAGGGTCACATTAAGCATCTATCAAGACTGGTTTGCCTTTCTCTAATCCATGTTAACAAATTGCTTGTGACAGAGCTTCCACAGTCTCTCAGGTAACTTCTTTTAATTGTCAACTGTTCCCATAGTTTAAAATACTTTTCTAATATGAACCTATTTGCCCCTTACTGCAATTTAAGCTTATTTATTTTGTGAGGGTTTTTCCAAATGTCTTCTCATTTGGAGTTTTTAATGAATACTAAGTTGAAAAGAAAAAAACCATCCACACCTCCAGTAGTGGTTTTCAACTGTCTAGGATATACAACATCAAGGAGATCAGTGGAAGTTTATGGGTATTTTTCCATGGTCTCTCAATTCAAAGTCAAGTGAATAAATTTAATGCAGCTCTTTCTCCCAAGACTTTTAAGCCCTCCTTCAAAACATGCATAAAACAGAGATTGTCACACATATTTGATAGGAAGTATGCATAGAATAAGCCAGGTCTGAAGCTGAATTTGCAACAGTTACAGTTATATATATGCTCCAACATACTTAGTGTAATATGCATATCTGTGGATTTCATCAGTTATGTTTGTACAAGAAAAATACTTTCATTTCCTTGAATTTTTCCATTCATTAATAATGAAAATACTCTGAAACATTAAAATTATGTCTTTAAAACTATCATTGCTAAAATATGTGCATCACATATACGCTAATATGTGCATCAAAAGATATATTTGGGTTTTATTGTTAGTTTATTTTGAGATAACCCATGTACTTTTTATTGTTCAGCATTTGCTCTTGGAATCTAATAATATCCTCTAGCCAAAATTACTTTATGGAATAGTGGCAACACATTGGTAAAGGCAGGACCTAGTAAGTCCTATGCATGCTACAATTTAAATGCATAGTGATTGTACTGTACTGCAGTTATTACAGACTATTCCACAATCCTGTATTACACTAATTGGTTTCCGTCAGTGTTCTAGTTTCTGCGACACTGCAGTTTATCAGTCTGCACAACACACTTCATAAATCTTCATGACTTATGTTTTCTTGCAACATCACTGTTTTCATTAGAGTTAAGCTGGATATATACAGATCCCTACTTAAGAGACAGGTGTCCTGCAACAAACTTTAACTTCCATCTTTCTCATAGAATAATTTTCATAAGAAAGAATTTCTATCTAATGTTACTCTGGCTTTAGTTAAATAAATCAAATGCTTTTTTTTTTTTTCTTTTTTCTTAATAATAAATTAGTACAGTCATTCACAATTATGTCAGATAGTCTTTTCTGAAACTGTGGTGAATATTATTTCATGAAGATGGGAATGCTTAGTTCTTTGTCCATACAATGACAATAAGCACTTTTGAAAAGATTTTATGTATTTCTCTTTACAGCACTTTTGCATAATCAAGTTTAATCTATATAACACCAGAGAATCATCTGAGAACATATTTAGCCCTTTCAAATCTGATACAGTTTTCTACAAAGCCCCCATTGCAGTCTGAATATACTATCTTCTAAAAATCCTTGAACTTGTAAAATTTCCAATCAGCGTTTTACATTTTGCCTGGAGCAGCATATCAAAGCATGGAGCATTTTATCAAGCTTGGTCACCCTCTAACTTACCCTCTACAATATGTATATGACTAGCTCAAATTGTAGAGAGTATTAAGGCAAGAAATAGTGTGACAAAAATTCTGAATTTCTAGGAAATACCTAGATGTGAACTCATCATAAAAGCAGCTGAAAATTCAATCTAATACAGTTCTGTAGATCAGCATATTGCAGTTCCAGCTTTTCAAACCTGAAAATATCTTAGGAACCATTGTAAGTCTGCATGAAGCTCACAACTTAGCAAGCTTGCAAATGCCATAACTCATGGAGTTAAAGTTCCTAAGTCCCAAGACCATCATTCTCCCAGGCACCACTCAGGTGTGATTATTTTCTTTTGTTGGGTACATTTGTCGATAGCTTTAATATTCAGGAGAGTTTAACTTGAATGGATCTGTATATGTGATTTGCTATGCTGTTTAATAACTTGTTTACAAGTAATAAGTTGACAAGTAGCTCAAACACTGTTCTTTAAAAAAAGAAGATAAAACTTCACCTTCTACCTCAATATCTCTTAAAGATTTGGTATTTATACTTTGGAAAGCGCCAACATCATGTGTATCTCACCTGTAACTTAGCTAACAAAATCCTTTTTCTGCTTTGATTGTGACATGCACTTGAAATAAGATCAAATCAAGGAGGAACCTCTGTTCCAGGGATCATTCACTGAAAGTATTTTATAGTGCATTCAGGTCAGTTTTGAAGAACAGTACTGCCAACCAGGACATGAGAACAAACTTTTGAAATACTTTCAGCTGCAGTTCTGATTCACAAGACAGACGAAATGAAATTAAAAGCAAAACAGGTGTCTCTGTTACCATCTTGCTCCTAGCAACTCCACAATTCAATCACTCACCTTGAAGGTGGAGAAGTAAAGTCGTAATCACTTGTTCTGTTTGATTTGGAGTAGGCAGGAAAATACCTCCACACTATGATACCATACGCTGGCAACCCAGCTCTGTCAGCAGTGAATACTTATGTGGCCTACTTAAAGTGCAACAACTTTCTCTGGTTACCACTGACAATATATTGCTACTCCGGATCTCCTTAATATTTTCTTTATACTGGAAATTTTCTTGTGTGGAACAACTAATTCAAACCTGAACTAAGCATTTTCTTTGACCTAAGATAATTTTCACCCCATTTGATGGGAATACAATTAGCTTCATGTTGAAATTCATTAAAAAGAATTCATGAAAATGTTTCCCTTATCACCATTTTATACCCTTTTCCACTGCAGACCTTTCAGTTACATTTCTAGCTAGCAATAAAATGGCTCTGGCTATAATCCTTGACTCCATCTGACCATATATCAGCCTTTTAAGAGTGATCATGTTAAATAGCATGTAATACCAGTATGTCCTTGAAGTATCAAACCAAATTCCAAGCACTTTTAGGTTCTGCAACCCTCTCTCTCCGTCTCATTGCAATGTAGACACTTAAACTTCCTGTTTTGTTCCTTTCTCCTATCTCAAGCTTTTATAGCTTTTATACCTCAGGGGGTAGAATCTTTCTGGTTGTTCCAGCTGAGGTTCCAGCATTAAGTTTTTTTTTTGTTCGGGTGGTTTTGTTGTTGTTGTTTTTTTTGTCTTTTTTTTTTTTTTTTTGTGAGAACTTGCCTAAATTGGTGGGCTGATAAGACACAGTACAGTCTCACCAAAAAGATCAGCATTTCTGTGGTACTGTGTTATCATTAGTTGTGTTGTGTCATCTTTGAATGTCAGTTGTTGAAATTGTCTTCAGAATACAGCATTGTTCAAAAGTTTAGCTCTATAATTAAATCAAACTGAAACTTTGAAAAGGCTGTAATGTTTAGATTATTTTAATAAGCAATATAACAATATAGTAAATTATTTTGACATTGAATATAAGCCTTATTTTGATGAATAAAACTAACACAATAGCTGTTAGAAAAACATGGCTTCTATTACATTCAACTTTTATCAAATGCAAAAAAATGTAAAAAAGGTATTTCAGCAATGTGGCCTTTTTCCTTCCTGGGAAATATGACAAATATTGAAACAAAAAACATGGGAATGGTGTTTTGCAGATAACATTTAAGAAATATCACTAGATGGTCTACAGGCTCCCTTCATACCCAAGCCATTCAATGAAAACAGCTGTTACACACTTTGCTCTTTTTGAAACTTACAGTGTGAAGGCAATAAGCAATCTTGAGAATACATGACGATTGCAATAACTAATTACAGAACAATTTCAAAATGATCCAATAATATAAATTTCTAGTCTTAATTTCCAATATCTAAAATAAGACGTGTTGATTATAATATCAGAGACATGAGTTAAACTTCCTGATGGCTGACCCTGCCCACATCAAAATATTTTGTCCTCTAAGCAAAGGATATAATCAAGTATTTAAATTATAGCCAACTTCCTTGAGCATGATACAGCATATTTTCAGTGACACTGTTGCTTTATCATGCCATGGTTCATCCAGCTGGTGAAAACCTTACTCACAGGGAGACGTCATTTTCACTTACTCTCCAACGACACAACTGTGTCTATTCTAATCGTAAAGAGTGAACTACAGAGATCTCCTCGGGGCTTGTGAGAATTCTGCCTTGTGGCATTTCCCATGTAATTCAACATATACAAACTATAGAGAATTTTTAAGGAAAAGACAGATAACTCCTTGGGATAATCAGGCCTAACTGTACACTTTATAGAGGAGTATGTTCACCGTGGGAAGGAAAAATAGGCTTCAAGATTCTATGAGAATTAATATTTAAGGACATATCCTAAAGAAAACAATAGACTGTAATTGATGCTTTTCATCTGACCTCTTTCTCCCTCTCTCATTGTTTGATACTCGAAGACATGAATTTATGAGAGCCAGAACTAATGAAAAATGCACTAGAACTTAACTGCATTTCAGAGCTGCTGGTGTCAAGGGGCCGAGTAATGTCTCTGTCTGTCAGAATGTAAATTAAGTCGCTCCATATGATTCAGTTGGAAGATTCAGAAAAGGGCACGGCCAAAATATGGCATATTTGCCAAACCTGACGTTTAATAAAGAATTTTTTATCAAAGTCAAACTTTGATTTCCCCATTACACTTCTATTATGCTGCAATAAATTGTAGCTGACTTATTATAAATGACTGGGGACATTTTTCTAGACCCTGAGACTAACAAAGGTCATTTTTTGAAGACCCTTTCAATCTCGGGAATATTAGAAACAATTAGTTCTTTTTTACTCTGGGGTTTTTCCCTGGACATAAGGACATAAGCATTCTTTAAAAAACTAAATATAAGAAGTCTCTAGTTTTTATAACTGGAATGTTTTTTAGCACCTCCATTATGGTTCAGAAATATCATGTGACAATTTTCAATGACATCATAAATATTGCTGTGTGCAACTCAAATTCAGGAAACTGTCTGCTTTATGGGTAACTTATTCTGTAAAAACTACCATGTCATCAATCTGTGATGGAAGTCACAACACTTCCCTCCAGGCTCTCTCAGGACCGGCAGTTAGGCAAATGCAGCAGCACACAGCAGTAGGTCCATTTGTGCCCATGTGCTGGTTTCCAGCTTGTCAGAATTCAGATCAAGCATCTAGATGTTCATCCTGAGACAAGCAGGGTTAACACTGGGAGCAAAGCACTAAGCGGATGCCATGACCCCTGTGGCATCGTGTAAGTCTGTAAATTCTCCTCACTATAAAGCAAGAGCCTCAGAACATGCCTGGTTGGCAATAACAGAAGAAGAGGGTTTTCTTGGATTTGAAAGTTTAGCGTGGTTTCTTCTTTTTGCAGTGAAAATATTTAGCATAATGTAATGCCACAAAGATACTTAGCTACTGTTTAGCTGGATACTGATTAATGTTTAGGGGTAGCTGAGAGAAATAATGAGGCTGGGAATGAATGTGAAGAGCTGCTGCCACACTGACAGGAGAGGGGGAGGATGCAAGTGGAGCACTGCCGCATCTTGCACATCCATGTGATCAGGGCATATGTTGTTAGTCACCACTACACCACAAACATAGCTCACTAGGAAGACCCCCGTTGTTGCTGCTTCCAAGGCATCACTCAGTATTCTGGAAGTGTATATATGATGTACAGAAACTTGCCCATATACAAGTTCATATAGAACAGCAGACACACACACACACATATCTGCATGTACGCATCCATCAGTAGATATTACAGTTTGACTGAACTGCTCCAGTTCTCACCTACTATTTCTAGGTCTGCTCTGCGTACAGGTCAAAGCACAGTTTCTATACAACAGTTAGGACATTTCAAAATATATGAAATGTGCAAAGAGCTTTATAATTCTAAAAATTATTCTATTTAAGGTTGAAAACAGTCAGAGAATGGAATTGAAGCCAGCGGTATTAACTGTAGGTACTCTGTGTGCGCTGCTGAAAACTGCTTTAACTTGCCTCAGTTATGATCTTCACAAAATTCTCTATGTTCGTATTTATTAGCCATAGTACTGAGGCTAATACTTTGAATACAAGGCCACACAATCCATTCCTAAATTGCTACTAAAGCTAGATACACAATTTTTCTAAAGCACTCCAGGGGTACTTTTCCTAGCAGCCCCACAATTTTACTAAGAACATTTAAAAAAGCTTATCAAGATACATTACATGATAAATAAGATGAATTTCAGCAGAGACAGTGAAATCACCTGTTATCCATTTACCAATTGATTCTGCAACCCTATTTATGTACATTGATGTTTTTTCATGACAGATACAGGATATTGGTCTCTGTGATCTGAAGTTTGCCATATTAGTTATCTTGTAAGACATTCATGGAATAGAAGAGGTGGGAGAAAATTAGGAGATATATTTGTAGCTAACCCTGAGATAAAACTTAATTATCTGCCTCCTTAGCACCAATCTCTGGCCCAGCTGGCAGCTTATTTATTTTTTATGTTAAATGTTTATAATGCAATTGTGCTCAGTAGTTATCTTATTAAAAATGAAAGTAATCTAATTTTTTTCCCGTCTTTCTAGAAAGGAATGATTTTAACAGAATATCTTTCAGAAATATTTCCTGCTTGGTCTGTATTTCTGTCTAATCTGCATGTGTGCAGAGCATTACATGAAAAATGCATGCACATACCAGGTACAAATACCTGATACTACCTGTGCCTCAGCTTGGGCTGATGAGAAGTATTGTACATTGAAGTAAGTGCTGAATCTTGCATGCCCCTTTGCCTTTGCTGGCAAAATCTGACTTCAGATGAGTCAGAAGCTAAACTCT
Organism: Oxyruncus cristatus; assembly: GCA_013399855.1. Taxonomy (NCBI): domain Eukaryota; kingdom Metazoa; phylum Chordata; class Aves; order Passeriformes; family Cotingidae; genus Oxyruncus; species Oxyruncus cristatus. The sequence continues at coordinate 230,123 of VXAY01007345.1, read as the reverse complement.
GCCAGGTTCAACAAATGTCCACAGAGGATGAACAGAGAGAATTATTTATTTCTATTAAGAATACCGGAGAGTATATTTTACAGGAAGTAATTTCATTATCTGTTGAAGTGCTAAGATTCAGCATTTCAATACACAAAAGTCAATGATGTATTAATTTGATCCACCTCATTAGCATCCAGACACATTTAGAGAAAAATGTCAAAATTGTTACAGTTGGTTCCAGTCATCAAAGTGATAGGCCCTGAGAGATTTAACTCTGTAATTAATAGATAATATATATTTCATAAATAATATATGTAATAAAATATATATCCTGTATAATGCATAGCATACATAATGTCTCATATAATACATGATTAATGTATAAGAAGAGGCAATATTTAAAATCATATTGCCATGAAGAACAAGTTTCAGTAAAATTAGACTGCAAAGACGTTACAAATTTCATCACTGTATCTATAACAGTGAAAACTAATAAAGAACCACAATTTTACATAATAGGACACTTATTGCTACAGCCCAGGGAAAACCAGGAGGAAAAGGTCAAGAGCACCTCATTTGTCTTGCTTCTGCAATTGAATATGCAAACAGCGGGCAGAGAAGCTGAAGTAACTGTTACAAGCACATGTCCCTTTCTACTAATAGGTAAGGTCTCCTTTTAGATATTTTGGTATTTATTTTCACTATTTCGGCTACTTTTAGAGTTGATCAAGCTCCTTGAAAAAAATGTGGTGGGGCAATTTTTATGTCAGATTTATGTATTGATTTTTGGCAGCAGACCCCACTTATTGACTCACAAAAGATATCCTTATGTCTCATTCATATAGCAAGTGTATATATATGGAATACAAAAACACTTATATGTGAAGTGGAAACACAGTCTATCACGTACACCCATTACCAGAAAAGACTGAAGGACAACAGCAAAGTATAATGTTTTTGCCAAACACATTCATATATTTGTATTCAACAAAACCTGAACACAAGGCAAACCAGGTCCATAGACAGGGATAACTGACAAACTACCTCTTGCTTAAAAGTGTCTTGTAGGGTGTTTTATATTCTTCATATCACTGGCAGTCCTGACAAATAAAAAAGCTTATCTCAATCTCTCTTTGAATTAGCTATCTCCTGGTGTCAAATGAAGACAAATTAACACTCCCATACCCAAACCCAGATGTACCTGAGGAACAATATGTATAAAGGCTGGCATTGGCTGACAGACACAAGAACACTGACTGGTTAAAAAATTCCTTATAAATGACTGCACTGAAATAGAAGCATCTTAAATGGATTTTATGGAAATATTATGATACAGAATAACTTTGATATTAATTTTATTAAACCCAGAAAAGTTAAAATGCCCAAAGAGATGATCATTATCATTCTAAAAGGACAAAAATTACTAATTATGAATTTAGCATTTTCTTGCTTAACGTGATCTTTAATTTTACATATACTGTGCCTGTTTCCTACATGAAGTGATCCTTACTATTTTCGATCTAGTACTAACCATTACAAAAATCACATTAGACATTTCAGTGCCTTTGTCTCTAGGATATATGGTACCCTGCATGAGAAAAATAACTTAGAATAATTTTACTTACCTGTTAAACAATTATACTCATGTTCTCTTACAGCTAAAAGGAGGTTTATCATTTCTATTGCTAAACTTAAAATAGTTACTGTTTATTTTCACTTTCTGAGAACCTGAATATGACTGGTAAAACAAAGATTCTAATTAGAGTAATCTTTCCTGTAACCCGATTGTCTATTGTCTTACAACTCAAACGAGATTTGAATTTGAAGAACATACACTATGCAGGGTCTATGTAACCTGTAACAATTTTCTACCTTGATAGTCACAGAGAGCATTTGAAAATTGGCAATTATTCATTTTGCCGTGAGCTGGTAACTGAAGGACTGAAATTCTCATTTGTGAAGAATAGTATGATAAATCATTTATCTGCAAAGTCAGGCACTCTTAGTGAAAGTATATCCTCTTGCTTACACCTAACAAAACTCAGGATCAATATGGCAATTCTTCTCTTCACAATACAAATTTTATGTTGGCTATAATCAATTTCATCACTAGAAATAAAATGTTTTATAAAAAGGAAACCTAATGATGTTAGTAAAAATTTCACTCAGCAGAATCAGACAGAAAAACACAATTCATCTTCCTTTAGGCTTTTAACAAGTTGTGACATAACACAGTCATCTATAAATGCTACTTGTTAAAAATTTTGTGTTTAAACTAAAATAAGCTAAGTCTATTCAAAAGAATACACTCATATGGATTTTTCACAGAAGAGCCATAAAAAGTAGAATTCTTATTTCCTGTCCTTCTCTATAAAATGGAGGTCTTCAGACTAAATCAACCATTCAGGTTTTCCCACGATCTTTGGGGAAAGAGAGGTACCTCCATAAGATAATTCATCATGTCCTCATATAACCATCCAAGACAGATGGGAGGAATTGTTCTCTGGAAGTTCTTCTCTGTCTTAGTCTCCTTACAAAATCTATACAGGCATAATACATAACTTTGGGTAATACCTAATTTCTTGACAGCTAAGCTTAAAAAATATGAATTAATTTTCTCATGCCTTTAGATGGAAAATCTGGTTTGTGGTAAGGTTTTGTTAGGGTTTTTTTTTTCCCTTTCTGTGCACATCGACTATTTTGGCTTGGAGTTCGTGCATCTTATAGGCATCTAGTAAGAGTTCTTACTGTATCACACCTGTGATGCTGTCAGAGACATGTTTGTGAGTCTGCTTCATCTAAAGAGCTGATAGGGAGAGCAGGTTTCCAGTTGCTCCTATAATAGCCTTAGATCTCTGATGTGGAATGAGGAAGTTGCTATCAGATTATTAGGCTACCAATACAAGTGTGGGCAAGAATTACAGCAGAAGAGATAAGGGTAAAGGAAGAGTTATTATAGCATAGTTTCTGATGCTTAAATAATGCTTGGAAGGAAGCCAGTTTTTTGTTGCGTGTGGGGTTTTTTCCCTCCATTAGAAACCAACAGAAACATTTCCATTCTTCCCATTCAGACAAAGGTATCTGAACCCAGCCAATACCAGTTCTGCATATTTCTATCTCCTGAGTAAACTATTAGCATACAATAAATATTCAGAAATTTATATACACCTAAGTGGTTCAATTCTTTATGGATCCTATTTGAAGCCTGTAAAAGGCAAAGAATACAGAAATAAAAGAGAAAGTTTGTTTATAATTGATATGTTTTAGGAAGAAATTAAAAAATAAAGTATAACTAATATTCCATACCTGAGTAGTGGTTGCTTTGGATAAGAAGGTTGGTCACTGTTTTGGCATGGCTGAGGTTTTTTTGTGACTTGCTTATAAATATTCCTGGCAGTTACTCCAATCCATAGCATAGTAGAGAGTGTAGAATAATGCAGTACTATGCCAACCTAGAAAAAACAGTGGACAGTTAAACAACTGAGTAAATGGATCAGTAAAACAAGAGTTTTAGAAGAATCTTATAGCATAAGGGTATAAGAAAACAGATTTTTTAAACTGAATTTGTAAGTGCATCTAACAGTTGCACTTAAAAATAGTTATTTAATCTATCATAGGTAATATCTGTAATGCCAGATGGCATGTTAGGAAACAAAGACTGTAAAGACATTTGTTTTCTAAGAACCTGATTAATGACAACATTTTACACCAGTTTGTGTTGCAAGCTTTGTTAGCTTACCATGACAATGAGATTTAAAAATTAATGAGAGACCTGTAATTTTTTCTTGCTATTATGCTACTATTTCCTTTAATTTTTCAGCAATGTCTTGTTGTAGGTCTCTCTCTGCTACATACAGCCAAGATGACTTCTGTCAATGGAATCAGTGCTATTTGCCCCAAACCAGATTATTTTTGGACATATTTTAAGAAACTTATAAATTTGGCCATCCTATTTCTAAAATTAAATGACAGCTCTTGGCATCCTCCCTTAAAAAGACACACAATCTCTTATAGTGTTACTATCACCAAGAAACTGGTATGTTTATCATTGAAAGTAAAATAAAGTACAAACACCTTTAAAATACTAACATCTTTGTTATGTTAATAATTGTTATTCATTACTGTGGAAGCAGTAATTGGACTTTTATCCAATCTCCAATGCTTTATTACATCAGCTAAGTCTCCGTCTGATTACATAAAATGAGGTTACCTTTGAAGCAATAACCTGACATTTCGCAGTGACAAGTAAAATATTGCTATAATTGGAAAGAACATAAATGTTTAAGGAATACAGAGAATTGCTGAATAAAGCTAACACAAATCTAATGACTTATTTGAACCAGTGTTCATTTTTGTTCCACTTAAAACAAAATAATTGATGAGTAAAGAAAAAACTTCCACGCATTTTGTTTATATTTAGTAATATAGCTCAAAACTTGAAGATAGCAGCAAATATCTTCAACTGAAAACCCTTTGTAATTTTCTCTGGGACTTGTCTGTCACATTAGACAAGGGAGTATAAAGCCTTCATTGCTGTTGTTGCTTGAGGTAAAAGAAGCAGAAATAAGAGAATGAGACAACTTTATATCATCAGCTGGCAGACGCTGCCAGCTCAGGGACTAGTGCTGTCTGGACTTAGTTCATATGCAGCTTGCAGCATTTCTGTAGGGACACAGCGAATCAGGCCACAAACAAGGAGGGGAGTGAAGAAGTAAGGCAGGAAGGAGAGAGGAGAAGGAGAAATGGGGAAGAAGAAGGAGGTATAAATCATGAGGTAAAAATGGAAAAATTCTAGAGATTTGATTCCTAACCTCTTTCTCATTTCAGAATAGCACGCCTGCTATATATTCTGTATTCCACACAGGTATGATGTAAGAATATGAACACCAGAATGAATTCCATGTGAAAAGGCACCTACATGTGAAATGCTGAACAACATCTATGGCCATACAGACAGAAAAAACCAGCCACTTAAGTGAATGAGAGACCTGAAAATAGTAAAATAAAACCATTTTATTGAACTTTCAAGGGCGCAAGTGAACTGACTGAACATATCGCTGCAATGCCACACCTTAGACTCATTATTGTTCTTCACAATGTGCTCACATTTCAGTAGCTGACTTCCTTCTGATATATGGACAAATTGAACAAACATGGACAGGAGACAGAAATCTTATCATCCTCTGATGATGTTATCAACTCTTTAATAATATGCACCCTTCTCTCTCAAAAAAACCCCAACCATTTGCATTTCTTGCTTGAAGGAAAAGAGGATATATCCTGATGATGCAGGACCTCCTTATGACTGACAGATTCAAGATGACACAACCACAGGGTGGAATTTGGAAGGATGCACTGACCTGTTACACTAAATTCTGAAGGAAAGGGTGCCCTTTCCTCATTGGGGTTGTGGGAAGATTGAGAGGGTTAAAAATTAGAGGTGACTAAGAATTACAGGGTAAAATGCAGCTGCTGCTCCCTGGATGGAACGTGGTTGACGTGACCCACAAAGGGTCCCTACACAACAATAAGCACCTGCTACGGGGAATGGAACAGAGGGTGGAGGAGAGGGGACGCACCCTGGCTTCCCTCCCTAGAATTCCCTGCAGGGAAGGGAACATAGTGGTACTTTGTAGTTCAAAGACCATAAGTACCTGCCAACCGAGGGAGACAGATGCCAAGATACAACACATTATGTATGTGAACCAAAGTGAGAGAATTTTACATTAATCAGAAATAAAACTACTTGTGACTAAAGTCACTCAAGCTCCCCCTAAACCGAATGAGATAATATAAAAGTAAGTTGCAAATAGGGGGAAAATTGAGGAAGACTCCACCAAAGCTGCTGGGATCAGTTGATGGGCTGAACCTGTCTTCCCCCTCATAGGGACTCCTATTGGGTAAGAAACACATTCTATGCATGCTAAATGCTGTTATTAGGGTTAGAGTTTGTGCTTGCTTTATAGTATTAGTAGATTAAAGCGTGCTTTAAACACGTTTTTGCAGTCAGACACAATCACCAACGACCCACGAACCTTATTAACCTGTCACAATTTGTATTAATAAAGAGTGTTATTCTATAAAATGTTAGGTGCCAGTAGTTTCTGGCAGCAGATAAGATATTGGGAAGATTCACTGAGGGGTCTCCATGCTGTAGGCTTAGCCCCCCTGAGAAGGGCAGTCAAATCACCTTCCAATCTTACGAATCTGTTCGGTGAAGGGTCCCAATTACAGATGCTGACAGACTGGTCAGACATAAGGGTTTTTGCTTCCCTGGGGCACTGACAGACAAGTTACTAAGGGTCAAGAAAATCTCTCCTACACTAAGATCGGGTAAACCCCTCCCCTTCTTTCAAGTGACAGTGGTGATAATTTGGTTTCTCAATTCCCATCACAAAATATGCTTTTGGCCTAGAATTTTTGCCCTTATTCATCCACTAACAATAATTAGTAGAGAAATGCTTGTCACACCTCATATTGAAAATTTAGTGCTTCAAAGTAGTGGGCTTTGCTCTCTGCTTCTTCCTTCCCCACACTGACATCAGTTGTGTCACAGAGATGCATTTTCCTCACTGCTGCACTTAGGGACTGTGACTGCAAGCTCTGTTTCCCATTCAGTGGGACCACCTCTTTCTAGCTCTCTTAAACTAGGAAGACATCTGAACTCTTACGGCATGGAAGCAAAGGACAAGGCTCAACAGAAAGGGGAACAGGACAAATGTGGCTTTGTTCAATAAACTCTTCCTTAACTCTGTTAGCAAATGTAAACCTGCATGAAAGGTCCAGGGTAAAAATTTACCTGTGTGTATCTTGTGACTCGATTTGTGCCTCTGTAAAGTTTAAGAGGCCAATAAATATATACAAATTAAATACCCAAGAGGCAACTTAAAACTATTTTTTCTATTAGTATAACTTTTGTATTTCACATAAAATTGTGTGGAAAAGGTCGAGTTTTCCACACAGAACAAAGGATTATGACTGGAAATGTTGAAGTGATGACCCTTATTTGTAAGAAGGTTTTCCACTGAGAGACCAAATGGTATAGAAAAAACTGTCAGGACACATGCATTGAAGACAGCATTGCAATTAAATCTCTTTAATAACCACCATTATAAGGGAAAATTTTCTTATTTGCTTGGATTCATTTTTTCCACATCCTGTGTTTTTATAATTCTTATCTTTGGGAATAAGTACCGGCCCTTTGAATAGAAGATTTTGCTTTTCTACAGTAAGAAGATGCTGTCTATTTGTGCTACTTCAAGAAATTTCAGTACCTTAGAGGTAACTTAAGTTCCACATGATGTTGTTACCATGGCAATGATCAGAATACACAATCATGCAAAGCATTTGGGCACAAAAAGCTCCCTTGATCAGCTTGAACTTGCACACAAATTTCTTTGTGTTCTCCAAGTTTGCTCATTCAGTTTCTTTTCCTTTTTTTTTTTCCAGTTGTAGTCATCTTGTAGATAAGATTGTACTTCTTTAGCCAGTTCTATTTAAAGAAGGATATGGATATGCACTGACATTCAAATTAAACTATTAATCCTGCAATGACAGTGATTATTTTCAGTGACATGAAGGGATTCAGGAATTTCTCTGCAGTCTGTAACACCACTGGATGTGAATATTTCATGATCTTTAAACATTTAGCATTAGGAAAAACCCCATGCTCTCTTCACAGGTAGAAAATTCAATGCAAGAAGTTGAACTTTCTGAGTTGAACTTGTAGGCTACTGGCTAGTTTGGAATGGGTTTTGACTTTCTTATTGAAGAGTTACTGCCTTTCTGAAAGGAATTCACAAGCAGTTTCACAGCTGGCATTCATCAGGGAGAAGCAAAATCTGAGCCTTGCCAAAGTTTACATGGAAGTTTTATTTTAAAAAACATATAGGAGGTTCTTCGAGATGTGACTGAAGTGATCATGACACTCACTGACTGGCCACTAGGATAAAAAATTAAGATTCTGTCTTGCTCCCTAACTTTCTGCCTCCTGAATCTTGTGCCCATAAGCCTATTCTTCATGCCTCAACACGCTGAACTGATGATTTCATTCCTTAGCATCCATAACCTCATGGCTTTCATGCTTTCCTGGAAAGTAGGGGCCATGAAACCGAAATCTTTGTCTGACAGAACAGAACTGATGCCTCCCACACAGGAGGCGTGATCCAGCTACAGTCTCCTTTCTCTCTCATTCTTACACAAAAGGAGTAAGCTTCCTTCTGCCACTTGAAAGAAAGCAATATGAGATCCTAACTGTGGGAGACGGAAGGGGCTGACTATGTCATCCACTAGCTGGCTCAAGTACCTTTCTGGTAGTGTACTGGCTCTGCTTAATCCCAATCAGCTGCTCCTAAAACAACTTTTGATTTGCATGAAAGACTTTGCCATAAACTCAAGACACTGGATTCTACAACACAGCAAACATTCATTGACACCCAAAATCAGATTCACTGGTAATCTAACAGTCTGTAAATTCATTCACACAGGAGATGTATGAAGATGCAATCAACTCTTCAACACCAGCACTCTATCATCAGGTTTCCTTATAAATCATAGACTCAATAGCGTATATGCAAGTGAAACATCTATACAAAATCCCATGAAATAGATATGTAGGTTTAAAAGGGAATTTTAGATTTTTAGATTCCATTTAAAAACAAATATCTGACCACCTCTGAAAAGACATTTTTTTGATGTGATTACTTCACCTTCAAGGGGATTTGAAGGTTCTTCCAGCTATCACAGAAAATGGATGCATTTCCATAGCATTAATTTTTGATGCTTAAAACTAGTCTGGAACTATTCATTTAGAGGCAGAAGGTGATCCAAATGAAGCTATTTTAGAACCATCCTTTTGGGCTAATTTTGAAGGATAAAAGTTAACTCAGTCTATTATTTCACTTGGGTAAGGATGCAGCAGTGAAATTTGTGTGAAAGGTTTGGGGATAATTACAATAAGAAAGGTGGTGGTTCACTGGCTTTGATACAACATTTCAGTGATTAGGACAAAAAATACTTGCACTTGGAATCTTTCCCTTATGCACTCAGGAAACAAAAAGCAGAAATTGCATTGCTGCAGGGTAAAGCTGTGTTTTGAGTTTTAGCAAACTGAAAGATATCTGTAGTATGGCAAGACTGAGTGTTACACCTGCAATATAACTAATATTTTAGTGCTGCTTGAAGCAGGAACATTTTCACAAACATATTTTAAACCCCAATATCAGGTTATTTTCCAGAACTGGAAAAAAAAAAAAAATAAAAGGGAGAAAGAGATAAATCTTAGACTTGAGGGACACAGAAGCCCAAACCAGCTATATAATATACATTTCATTGGGATGAATGATTTAAAGAATTGCTGTATTCCATACAGAGGAGAGAAGGAGTGCTGTCCACCCCATAAACACTTACGCAAGCTGTGAGGAATGGTCAAATACATGAGCTTCTCAGGAAACTATTAGCGTCTCTCCCTGACTCCTGACTCTCTTACTCCTAGCTTTGGCCCCTTGAATATTAATTCACAGGGCAATTGTCTCAGGATTATCACAGAAGGACACAGGCTCTGGGACTCATAGAATTTTGAACAGCTTGCTGTCAGAAAGCAAGAAAGGATCTGTGGTGGGGTACAATGTTCTGGAAGTGAATATTTGTTCAACCTCTGTTACCAGCTACAGGAGTCTTCTCTGAGATGATCTTTGTGGGTCCCTTCCAACTCAGAATTCTGTGATCCTGTGACTGTTTGAATATTTCATCCACTAGCCCTATCTAATTACTTCAGGCATACAATTTCTACCAGGAAACAGAGGACAGTCTATGTCTTGTGTGACCTGTATCTTTCCTGTATTTTAACTACCGATAATACTGTCTGTTAATGTAGCATGTTGTCAGGTAAATAATCAACTTTATGAAAGTGGTTAGAAGACATATAGGAATGGATCAATTCAGCTTCTGTAAGTGTGCACGTTTTTCAGTAGCTCAGGATCTGGCCCTATACCATAGCAAGAGACAGATGTCACTGATAATGCATTTTATGAAGATACCCCTGCAGTTTCTGTATTACTTGTAACAGGCTATTAATAACACATTTATCTCAATCAATTTTTCATTATAGCTGTTAATACCACATTGTTACCATGCAATCTGCAAAGTAAATAACCAGAGAGCGACTGTAGCAACAGATGGTCATTTGTGATCATGTAATTACATGGCCATGGCTGCCCTACAAACTAATCTGCTACCCTCACTTGCAAACTGCAGATAAAGACAATGGTAAGTGATATTTCAATTTGCTAGAACTTACAGATTAATTATGACACAACACACTAGATATTGTGAGATACTTATCTCAAAATAATCTAGTGGACAACTGTGTTATTAAATGAATAGCATGTAATAAACATAGGTAGACTTCACACTTATAACGTTACAGTGCTAACTGTAGAGTTATAATTTAAAATATAACGTGATGTTTACTGATGGTCATACACAAGTATACACAAAAGGCTTGCAAAGCATCTCACTGCAAACTAGAGTGATAACTCTTACACTAATTTTGCAAATTTTGCAGTGGCTCTGCTGTTAGCTGGTGACACTGGCTATTTACACCCATTCCAAAGAACCAAATTAGTGACAGGTAAAATATCTGGGAGAATGTTGGCTAAATAAAGTACTTTACTACAGCAAATACCAACAACATTCATGAGACCTGGAGCACTTCTACAAAATCCAAGAGAAGAAATATTTAAGACAAACAAATCGCAACAATCCCTAATCAGGCATTATGGAAGAAAACTGAAATGGTTCTCTTTACACGTTGTACAGACTCAGTCTCTACACCCAGGGCAGCTAAAGCCAACCCTCTCTGTGTATCTCGTGACACTATTGCCCCAAAATGGCTGAAGCAGATGTGAAACAGCCCAGCAGTGCAAACAGGGGTCCACATATCACAAGTATACTGGTCTGCTTTGTTTCCTTAGCTCGAGTTGTAATTACAAGACATACCCATACTATGAACATTAAGCTGCCCAAGTGTATATTTAGAGATCACCCAGTGAAGCCAGGGCCTCCCTCAGGCAAATGGTATATATATATTACAGTGAAGCATTAACTTTAGTCCCACATATCCAATCCAAAACACAAGGACAGAAATATTTTGAATTCATAGTTTTCAACTATCCTATACAGCAGAGAAATAATGCATTGATCATCCTCTTACAGAACCTCAGGTGGCAACCAAACACTGAACACTCCCAGTGTTGGCCTTTCAAAGATATACTTACAATGATTTATTTTGAAAAGCTTAAGATCCAGGAACAATATACAAAAAGAAGGAGATCTATCAATACTGTGGTGCAAATTCAGTTGCAAGTTTCAGTTCTATAAGTAAGAATTACTAAGACAGATACTTACAGCTTGACATATAATTGGATATTTAATGCGATTGATTCCACCAGCAAAAACAGCAAATGTAAGAGCAGTATGGAAGCAAAAGTTGAGAAGCATATGCCATCCTTTTCTACTTATTCGGATTGTGCTGTTGAAAGAAATCACATTTTAAAATTAAAAAACAACATATCTATTATGAAAATTACTATTTGGAAAAAATATTTAATTTGATAGAATTAAATTCTCTGATTCTTCAATACCTATTTAGCAATCTACCTATAGGAAGAGTCTGACTTATACAGCATTGAAATAAATGGTAAAAAGGTAAAGTTAATGGTAAAAATTGTAAAAACTCTACTGATTTAAAGTTTCCTCCACCAAATCAAGCATTTAAAGTAGAGTACTAAAAGCAAAAGGCTTATTGCATGGCTTCAGATATGCAGAAATTTAACAAGACATCTCTAAAGTATTAAATGGAAGCCGAAGATCAGAAGACATCGCATTAAGTTCACTTAATTAATATTTAGCAGCTTCTACAGTACAATACATTCCTACTATTTTAAATTGCTAATGGTCTTTAACCAGAAGTATGTGGTTAAAATGGCATTTATATAAATTTTTCACATAAAGGAAAACATAAGCTTTCTAAAACCAAAATTTAAAAGACAAAGAGAATTTCTTTTATCCAATGAAAGTTACTAGTCTTCCAACCAAATTTGGTCTTTGAAGCCAATATGGCCAGTGTAGGTGGACAAGTCTGCTCGACTGGAATTTGCCAGAAAGCAACTTGATAGTGCTCATAGTTTTATGTTGAATTGTCAAGTTAGAAATCTATGGAAAAGTGTGCAGAAGGATTCAGCTTGGGAACAGCTTAGGAAAGGTTGACATAGCCTTTGTTTTGATTTCTCTGGTGTAAATCACATTGCTGCCATGACTATCCAACAGTAATTCAGAACATTTTAATTTATATTTACAGCAAGAGTTAAAAAATTGAAGTACTCAGAATATTCCTGACCATTTAACACAAGTGCTTAAAATGGAATTCTTACCTGTGATGGACAATGTAGGTGATAATGGAAGCAAACAGGCACAACAACATAACTGCAGTACACGCATAAACCACAGGGTGCAGAAAGTCCCCTGGGTACTGGGGGAAAGATAGCACTGTCTTAAAATCCTATGGAGAAAGCAAAATGATTTAACATTGTTAGGCATGTGTGAAACTGAGACTTCATTTCAATATGTCCTGTCATTTCTAGTTGTTCCCTTTCAAGGGCAGGAAAAAAAAAGGATGAACTTTTAATGTAGATACAGTTCATGAATTTACAATAACATCAGTCTGCTCTTTCCTCATCTGCATACACTTTGCTAGACAGAAATTAACCTTTTTGTACAAGCAGATATATCCTAATTAAAAAAAAAAAGGTCAGAAAAAATACACAGAATATTACATTTTCCAGGCATTAGCAATGTGTGTTCCTTCCGATAACATGAACTTTATGTGTGTATTTTACTAGGATATTAAGTACAAAATATCAAATTACCATAGAGGTCTCTAAATGGCATATACGTGGCTGCAGAAGAAACACTCCAAGAAAAAAAAAAAGCCATGATAATACACCCAAAATATAAACTGACTTGTTCCTGTCTTCAAATAAATTCCCAGCTGATACACCTCCTCTGACCCAGTGATCTTCACACTTAGTTGCAAATACTCTACTCCCTATAGCAATTCAAAACCAGCTGGTACAGCTATATTAACAGCAAAAATCCCTGCATTCCTTTTAGACATGTTAGTGCCTACTGATACAAATAATGATAAAACATAATGAAAAACCATCAATGTCTTTATAACATTAATGTTATCAAATTCACATTCTAAATTACTAGATCACATAAATAAGAACTAAGGAGAACTAAATCTGGAAGTGTGATGGATGGAAAGCAAAAGGAGCACATGACATAAAACGGGATGTCTTGAGACTACCTGAATTAAAGCAAACATCAGGGGCTCACTGTAATACATTAATCCACATCTGTTTGTGGCACTACATTTCTGGAAACAAATACTAAAAATTATGCATGAAAACTATCACCTGAGTGCAAACAAAGTGTCATCTACATGCCAGTTCCCATGTGCAGTGGCACTAACTCTGCACACAAAAATATATGTACATCCCAGCTAAAATCTGAAAAAGTACTGACTATGACAATCCAGAAAACCCTAACACTGAAACTACTGGCATACATTTAAAAGATTTTTTTTCTTATTTATCAATTTTAGGTTCCCCTAGAAGAAGATTCAATACAATATTTTCCAAAGGTGAAATCTCCCCTCAGGAGACTGGGACTGTAATACTAATACCTCTTTTTAATTGCATTTGTATGCAGAGAGTTGATTTCTAGCACCATTATTTATGTTTATGAACTTGTCCATGTACAAGCAACAAATGTTCATGAGTGTATGCAGTTATTAAATCGGGGGAAAGGAACCATTCCATTTACCTTCCAAAATGATCCTCACAAGTAACAGATGCCTTAGTAGTTATTATTTTTCTTCATTACTAGCTTTAAAGTTCCTAAGATTGATTGTACCAGTTTCTCCAGATGCACATGAATGTCAGTTTTAAACAGAGCAGCTTACAACATATATATAAAGGATCATCAAAATGAACAAATAATTCATGAACAGGATGACACCTATGTGTTATCACATCCCATTTCTCTCAGGTACTTCCTCAGCTTGCATGTGTACTTCAGCTGAATCTGCTCTGTCATCACCTGTCTGTCATAGAAGTCCTCTCTCAGCCCTGCCTGGTTCTACTTCTAGCTCATATTCTTACAGTTGGATTCCAGTATACCAATAGTACACTTTGTCATAATTTTAGGTACACACTTACTTAATTTCTGTGCATTCAGAAAACTGTTACTATACAGTAGTAACAGTGCAGTTATTTAAAGAACTAAATAGATTAGATATTTCAGAAAAAAACAAGTAAAGTTGTGAAAAAGGAAAGCTGGTGAAGCTACACATCTGTGTAACAAATGAAAGCAATTTTACTTGAATAGCATCATTCAGCATACTAAAGAACCAGTTTTTAATAGTTTAAATGCAAGGTTCAACCTATTGCTATGTTTGAACATCAGTATAAAAGCAAATGCCATCTGTCCTACGGGAATACAACCATTTTGCCTGCAGAAGAATGAAGAACAATCAGCATCTTAAAGCTAATTCCATTTTAAAATGATTTAAAAAATTATCTCTAGTCTAGTCTTTTACGGTAAATAAACTGTAAAACTTCTGAATATGACAATGCATTAGCACCAATGCAGAATATCCTTTTTAAGAGTTTTGTAAATTGAAAACTGATTGCACTATAGATATATAATAAATTTATCTTGTCTGCTCCTTGATGATAATTAAACCTTATTGATCTGTCAACCTCCCTCAAGTAATCTTCTGGGGAAGACAACATGCAGAAAACAAGCATTTTTTTAACGCAATACGCAAAGCAGCATAATTGTATGTTACATTTTAAAAAGCTGCGTTTGATTTTATTTCCTAGAGGGGATTCAAATGATGATGATATTGAAAAATGGCAGGAATTATCTACAGGAAAATGAATACATACAAGACTTTGACCATTGAGAACTGGTGTCTACAACTACAAGTGTTCTGTAATGAGAATTTGTCCTTCATTCTCCCTTATAAGAAGGTGTGAAACTGGCTTCTTTAAGCTGTAAATGCCATTACAGTGTATAAAGCACAAGAGAACCAGTCAAGGAAATTAGTGACACAAAAGAATTTCTATCAGCTACTTCATCCAACAATCAGAATTATAAAAACATCAGAGTGCAAATGGAACTGTTTCACTTTAAGTTGATGCTTCTTTCCAAAGATTGGCTGAAACAGAGAGACATCTATTCTGTTCAGTTAAAATTCAACATGTATAAAGAGGTAGAGACAGATTACAAACTAAAGGCAGCCCTGAGACATCTCATAGCAGATGCTGAGAAAGCTGAGGGAAAGATAGAGCAACCCAATATATATCTGGTACTTTCAACCAGCTGCTAAAAGGAATCCAGTTTGTGATGTAAATTGTTGTAATCCATCTATTAATATTGGCAAATTAAACATTTATTTTTAATATATTGCAGGTAAGAATATGACATTAGAAAGTATAGTCTAACTGGTTTCTGTGTTTAAAGCAGGACATGGACAGCTCCAGGAGTAACATCCAAGCACCACAGAGACTTAGAAACACAACAATCAGTTCTGGTCAGATTTAAATTCCCATTTGTATTTAGATTCTGACTACTAAAAAGAAAACAAAACAAAACAAAACAAACAAACAAAAAAAAAAACAATGCAGAGGTGAGCACTTGTGAACACGAGGTGAACCCCATATTGGGCCATATTATCAAGAGTGCATGCAGCAGATTGAGGGAAGTGATTATTCCCTTCTATTCACCACTTGTGTGTCCAGTTTTGGGCACTTCAGCACAAGAAAGACATTGATGAATCGGAAGGAGCCCAGTAGAAGCCACCAAGATGTCTCAAGACCTAGATTCCAGGTCTTTAATTTACACCTATCTCCCAAGAGTTGGCACATTTTACTGAGCTGTATAGTCTGAGTCCCTTCGCCCTCTGGTTGAAGCTGCACCATGAAGAATGCAAGATCCATTAGGACAACAGAAAGGAAAAACAAACAGAAAGAAGGAGCTGGAGCCAGAGGCTTGATCTGTGATAAAATCATTGCATTTTGAAGGACACAAGCCTGGATTTTTGACCCCAGTACCAGTCTGATTTATGCATTTAACAGAGCAAATAATACATATTCTTAAGTGCAATCTAACAAAATATAAATGTAACCCAAGGAGAAAGAAATAAAAGCCAGATCTTACTCATAAGAGTAATTCCAAGGATTTATGCAAAAGTATGACACATTCAGGAATATTCTTAAAAAAAGCAACCTTTTCTGGGAAGCTGGACTCAATACTGTCCATACGGACTAAGCATTCTCTTATGAGAATGAGCATTACATGAGCAGTACATGCCAGCTGAGGACTTAGGTGAGGAACATGTGCCTACTTGCCAGGCCACTGAATGACAGCACAGCTTAGAAATCTAGCTTTTCACACTGCAGAGGAATCTAATTCCAATAAATTTTGCAGTTCCCACTACTCCAAATGTTAATTTTGCATGTACCAGATAAACTTTCTGGATCATTTTCATAGTCTTTGGTGCTAAAATTCTGCTAAGGTCTATTCTGTAGGTGCTTAAACACAAAAACCACATAAATTGAAAAGTTCATTCTTTGAATGAACCTCTCATTATAAGCAGGTTGATTTTTCAAAGTACAGAAACAATGTTTCCACAGCCTGTTATGAGAAAACCCTGTGTTCTCTATGGGGAAAATGTCAAATATTGTAATTATGTCAACCTTCTAAATGACATCTCTATAATACTTCCCCGACTCACGAATTAATTTCTCAAAAGGCTTAGACAGGCTGATTAATTGCGAGAAGACCTGAAACATGGAAGTTTAGAAGACTGTTTTCAGAACTGAACTTCATGAATAGGCTTAGAAATACTGCAATTGTCTCCAGTCACACTGAAAATACTGAAAAAGTAGCTTTTGTGGTACTGTGATCCTACCAAGGCTTAAAAGATTCACGGAATGCTTGCAAAACAACAGGAGAAAAATCCCATAACTCTTACCATGATCCATTCTAGTATCTCACCTCTCTTCAATTTTTCATTCACACAGTTTTCCAAGTTTTGCTTCCAGAACTGTGTAAAATATACTGTGTCATCTCAGTCTTCTCAGGCTTAATTATCTCATATTAGCATCCACTGTATGCTACTTTTGCAAATAATTACTCCTTACACTCACAAACCAACATCAAAAATCCAACCAAACCCACACCTGTGCTGGTTGGAATAATGAGACATATTCCAGGAAACGAGTTGTTTATGATTTTATGTTAATTTAACCCATTTTTAGGATTACAATTAAAAGTGCTAACAATATATATTAATCCATTTTTTGTTAATTGGAAAGTATCATAGAGTTAAGAATTTTACTTGTGTTTATTTGGCAGATTTGAGGGAGTTACTATTGACAAAGCAGTACAAGAGGGAAAAGGAAATGCTGTACACAATTACACTAATACCCATCCCTATTGAATTTCCATTCTGCTCTAAGAAAAATTAAAGGAAGAACAACATAAGCCAAAACATATTTCGCAAATTTTGAAATTCAAAGTTGCTGTTGGATATTTTTATTATCTCCTGAAGAGTTTTTACTCAGATATGTAGGTCTCTAGATTGGTCATAACATAGACACACATTGTCCTGAAAAATTAAAGTATCGATATACAGCTCTGTTCATACAAGAGCAAGAGTACATAGTATTTATAAAACAAATACTTTGCATTAGATATACCAAAGCTTCAAAGTATATAAGTTCATAATTTTACTCTGAAATAGAAAATCATATTGCAGAGTTCAGGAACCTAGAGGGCTTTGGCCATCTCCAAAAGAAACTAGAGTGTAACCCTCTCTCTTCCTCCTATAGATAACAGAAGAAAAGACAAAATAGGGGACTGGTCTAAACACACGGTATAAGAAGAGAAAGGCAGGAATATAATTTGAGAGTTAGTTCACAGTAGTTTACTCTCACCCCTAGGACATACTACTCAAAAGCTGCTCAGAAAAAGATAATCCTATGTTATGTCTATTGTTTTACTTCTATTTGCTAGCCCAACCCAGAGCAAAGTGAAAGTGTGAGGCCACGTGACGGAAGGCACCTGTACCTCCTTTCTAATCCAACCTCCAAACTGTACTCCTTCTCTCACTGACATCACTTGAACAACTGTCACAGAGAGAAATCAAATGGCTCTACATGAATCCTCTCACTTGAAGTATGCTTATGCTTATTAATTATCAATCGTAGTTGATAAATCCTTGATTGCTGCCTTTCTAAAAAACGACTCTACAAAAACCTTAATTTTAACCCCTTTATGGTACACAGGCATAAACAACTTTTATAAAAGCAGTTTAGGAAACTTTGTCTTACTATTTAAAAAATGACAAATCAGAATATGCGCTGTACTAGCTATAAACTGGACAGCTGGATTAACTGAGGCTTCTGTTTCATCTTACTCCACTGCAGGATATTCTGATGGTAATGTAAAGCCGTATTGCTGCTTTTCAATTAACAGACACTACTTGAGTTTTCTGCTATTACCCCAAACCATAGTTATCAATTATGATTTTTTATTGTTTAATAGATTGGAAAATTATAGATTAATAACATTTATCATGATATGGTAGCTAAGTTCATTGGCTACATACCAGATGCCAGCTATTTTGACTTTGCTAATGGTTTGTTAGTATTTTAAAAATATATCGGGTACTTAGGTAGGAATTAAGAATATACACACAGGAAATTTATACTGTTCATTGTATAAGTTAATAGCTATGCATAACAATGAAATATGTTTAATTTCTGGTATGAGAATTGAACTGCCCAGAAAAGCCTAGTATCTATCAAATAAAACAATCCTTGACTTTACGCCACAAAACTGTGATTAACAAATAATACTTGAAAGAAAACGGTTGCACATAATGAAGCTACAAAAGTTTTCTAATAACTGTTCAGAAGGACAACTGTTCGAAAAAATAGTTGTGTGCGTGCGCATTTTTATATATATATCTATTTTAAAATGACCTAAGTCATCTTTTTCTTAAAAGTGACTGTGAAACATGAGCTAAGAAACATATCACATTGTTTGCTGCCATAGCAATTGCAAAGGAAGGGCGAGTCTAAGATTCTACTTTCTTGTCTTGCACAAGTAAAAATGGAAGATGCACACACTAAAAAAAAGCAAAGTTGAATTATTATATCAAAACAAAGACAAAACCTAAACCTGAATTACATACCAGATACAAAAGCTGCAGTAAAAAGTGCCCCAGTTGCCTTTAAGGTTATAGAAAAACCCATCTTCCACATCTTATCAGAGATAAATGAGCTTCACAAACTAAAAATCACTTGTAGCCCTTGTGTCAGTATTTGATTTTTCAAACTAAAAGGACCTATAGAATTGGATGTTTGCAAACAACAGTTTAACATTTAGTAACTACGCAAAGTTTAAGAACAAGCTGAACTCAAGCAGCTGAAGGAGGAGGAAGCCATTTTGGGTGTGGCAGCTGCAAAGTCAACAGGTGCTTTCTTTAATGAATTTAGAAAAGCATTCTCAAAGCAAAATTATATTTCACATTCTGGGAAACGTTGATGGGGAAAAAAGGGAACTCATAGAAGCTGTAGAAAATGAGGTATATTTGATGTTGTCAAATTGGAGGAACAGCTCTTAAATTCTGTCTGAACAGTTCTGGAGTGTGTGAAAAAATGTCCAAGTAAGTCTCAGGGAAATCAGTTCTTACAAAGTGGACGATAATATCTGCATTTAACTCGTGGGTGCCACAGCTTTGTGCTATGATTGGCTGCCATCTGGGCTCCATCTGACAGCAGCAGATTGGTATTCTCTGCACACGTCCTCACAATTCCTGTCGCCTGTGTTTGCTGTCCCTTACACATACACACAATACATTATTTACTCAACTATAAACATTTCTGTAATGTACACAAGCAGCATCTACAGTGCAATCATGCATCAACATTCAGGATCAATTTAGTATTAATAGTACACATCTGTCTAATCTTTTTACAACTGGTTCATAATAAATATTTTTAACGGTGCAAACATTTTCTCATCTATATATTGTTAGAAACCTTTCAATTTTTTGTTTGCTTTCCTTTATTTCCTGAATAATAACAGCTTATTAGTGCATGCATAATATCTTTGCTTTCATGAAGGCAACTTTCTGCTAAGCAGGTTAGTTAAATCGCTGCAATGGGAACTGTTAAGTGTGACTGAGAACAGAGAAAAGCAGGCTGATGTGCTAGCACCACACAGGAATATTTTTCCTCACAAACAGCAATTTCATAAGTAGGCTATCAGAATTGGTGTACAAACTAAAACTCCTACAGAATCAACAAGGACAGCACTGTCCTTACTTAAAAGAGCAGAAGATGTTATTCCTCTCCATTTATTAAATGATTCAACATTGCGGTATGCCTGCAACTAATTAGTATGATCAACACAGTGCAGGGCAGGAACAAAAGCAGACCAGGCTCTGAGACGTGCTGATGTAAAAGCACACAGGAGTATACATTTTTAAACCCTGTCCTATAATTCATAACCATTACATACTAATCATTCCTTGATGGAACTTTTATTTTTAAGACTGAATCTAATGTCATTTCTGATTTGGCCTGTCTCAGGATATTAAAACTGACCACCGAGGTATTCTCTTACTAGCAGTTAAATAACTTACTTTGTTTTAGACAGTCTTATACTAACCATTATAAAACCCCTGAAGGTTAGCTCCTGACAAGTAAGAATGAAACATAAAAAGAACATATATGTATGGCAAAATAGAGAGAGAGAAAAATATAGGTATATTTGCTAAGTCATATACTTACCATTAGCACTGCAAAGTTACTGAAGTGCGTACTCTGAATGGTGGTAATATTGCCTGCAGAGCTAATTATGTGGCACCCTTCTCCCCACCAGCCTCCATGTCCACCTAGAAGGTCAAAATCCCAGAAGGCTGCAATGGGGTCTATACCCCGTGCAAAGTGCCTCAATCCTATAGTGAGAGGGCTGGTGAGGTTTCCAAAACTGCACCCATCTGCAAAAGCAACAAACTGAATCAGAGAGAGGGACTGGAAAACCCTTTAGTGATGAATGCTGTGTAAAGAGACCAGATACACTAAACTATGGGGAAAAAAGCCACAGAAATATAATCTTCATGGTAAAAATCAAAGGTAGTGCTCACATCAGAAAAGTTTGCAACAGTATAAATAAATCTGAACATTTCAGTTCCATAATGTGTCCAAATGATCTAATCATCCCTCTCAAAGCAGATCTTTTTTATCGTTTCAGATTCTTCAGTTATGACCAGTGTTACACTATTGCCCATGTAGCTACAGAAATGGCTCAGTTTCATGGTGTGATTAATAGCTGAGACAATTCTGCACTTTCAAAGTCACATTTAAACAGTTAAAAATGTTAATAGAAATGAGAGCACTACTCAGTATTAAATAAAATCAGTGAAATTGCATGGGTGAATAATTAATCAATATAATTACTCAGTAGCACATACAATATATCTTATTTAGACAAAAGTCTTTAGCAACACCTGTTTTACATCCATCGTATCAGAAAGTATCCTGCTGAGTATTGATAAATGCAACAGGGCACTACTCCCACTCCGAAAGCCTTATTTTTATCAGTGCCCGGGATATTAACACTGCAATTTTCATTGTAAAGATTAAAACAAGGCTCCTTCCGACAGCATCCTGCTTTAAGCATCAAGCATCTCTAACAACACTGTCAACAAACAGCAGTCCAGAAATTACATATTAATCATAGCGCAAGTGCATTTCTTTATTTGCAGGATGATCTGAATAAAATTGTGCAGATAGGAACAACTGCAAACATCGTACTAAAGGCAGAGACTGTTTCCAGCCTCTCAGCCCACTGTATACTCTACCCCTCTATTCTCTACATAATCAAGTACACGTAGCTTTTAGATTCAAGAAAATAATGCATAACAGCTCCTCACCTATTTTAGCAAAAACAGCTGGTGTGGCAACCGTCCTACGTTTCCCATCATCTGCCAGATTTGATGAGTTTCCTGTGCTAGGAAAGAGTTTTCCATTCCGAAAGACAATAAACTGTAGCTTGCAAGTGGAGTTATCAACAGATTGCCAGGCTGAAGACTGAGAGAAGACAGACTGTGGCAAATGAACTGAAGCTACTGCTACAGCATTCTGTACAATGAGAAAAAAAAAGAAACATTTAAAATGCAAATCACAACAGGGTTGCTTTCATGATGTTTTAAACTCCTGTACAAGAAATGTATGCTGCCTTTCTTTTCCAACAGACTGGAAGCAACCAAAGAAGCACGGGCTGTAACCATGGGAATAGGATTGGTACAGTGCATATTAAAAGGGAAAAGGTTTTGATTGAATGTGAGAGTCTATATGGTCAAGCTCCCTGCTGCAGAGGTGAGAATGGTTCTTACCGTGCCTGCTAGAGGGTCCATCAACACTGCAGATCTGATTTAAAGAGACAACCTCTACCAGGTTTTCTCCTTCACTTAAAATAGAATCAGACAACTTACATTAAAACATTTCTCTGAAAGGGTACTTAAAAAGTATAAAAATAATTTTATTATTAAAAAATATTACATCTGCAGAGAACTGCAAGTGCATTAAACAACACATTTTATGAATATGTTTTTCTTGCTTCATATAAGGAAAATCAGTTAACTATGTTTTAGTAACACAGGATTAAACAATATTACAAACACTAATATAAAAGAAGAAAACAAGACGGCACTGGGAAAAAATGAATGAAGACTGTCAGATCACTATAATGGCTTTGAGTCATGAGCGTGTTATACACCCTTTTACAAGCAGATAATTCCCTTACAGCAGAGCTATAAAATCCACCAAACATTGTGTTCTGAGGACTTCACTCATCAAGCTTTTTTTTTTCCTGACAAAGTAGCAAACTAATCATTACAGACTAATATATTTACAAGGAATAAGAAATGATGAGCAATAGGAAAATAAACAGGGAGTCTGTCCTAAGCCTTGAAGTGAAAAGTGTATGTATTTAAAAACAAACAAACTACAAAATGTTCTAATTTGCATTTCCCCCAAGGGCAGAGTACGGCTCTGTGCACATAATTTACATAGATTATCACAGTTTACTCATAGCACATGTGCACTACCTCTTTCCAAAGTAAAACAATAATCTTCACAATCATATAAACAAACATGACATTAATATACATCCATGTGCTGGGAGAAATATACATGTGAGAGATAAAAGGTACAACAGAGATCAGCAAACTGAAATGAATATGAGAAGCATTTACTGACCACACGAAAAATATGCATGAGCAGTCTGTGATGTCATTTGGATGCTTAAATAAAGAGATATTCTGTACAATTTTCTTGTATATGTATATATACATGTATCTTTTGGGAAGGTTTTCCAATTTTAACAATAAAAATGCCAAAAAAATTATTTTCTACGTAAGTGTTCAATCTAGGGGATGCTGACTACTAAAAACACTCAGAAAAAAAAAAAAAGCAAATAGCAACAAAAGATTTCTACTTTAGATTTTTTTAAATTACTGTGAAGGCTTTAATTGGAATTAACTGAGCTAAACATCAAGCACTCATCCTTAGATTATTTCCACTGCCTAACTCACTAAAGCTGTTATAACTGGCTTTATCTCATGATTCTGAAGAAGACATATTTTACTCTATGATATTCTAAAGTATCTGCATATGCTGAACCTCTGATGACACTATTTGGCCATAAAAGTATTATCAATAACTATGCACAGCATTTTTCAGAACTGTCATTTTTCAAACACCAGGTCACTCTTGAGAACTTACCTGGAGACGTACAGAAGTTTAAGAGAAGCTACAGTGTGATTAACTTTACATTTATACTGGATTTTTATTATTATTCTGTACTGGAAAAAGCAATAACGATGACATATTAAATTACACTAATTGGTCATTATACACAAAGAGAGAAAGCTAGAAGCATATGAATAAGCTTATGATAATGAAACCAACAGCTAAAGGCACTGGGTTAAGCAACAATATGCCATGACTTGACAAAAGCAGTCCTACACAAACCAGAGAGGTTTATAGCACTTTTGCTAACAGGGGGAATCATCTAAGTTATTGTGATTCTGTGATTTCTTCTCCATTGGGACTTACTGATACTAGTAGAAAAAAGTAATTATATAGACAGAGCTTGTCTGTGGGACTGAGGAGGTGCAGAGAAGAGGCTGCACACACCTGAAGCACAGATAGCAGGTCTGATGGCAGTTCACTCAGCTGGGGGAAAGACCAAGGTGGTATCGACCCCTCACCTCCTCACCACTGCCCTGTCTCTGCCCACAAAAAGATCCTTCACTACACAGCATGAAAGGAAGGAACCTGATCATGGTGCCCCAAATGTTACCAACAGATTACAGCTTTGACTCACAGGGGCAAAGTCAAACACAGTGAAGAGAAGCTGCACACAGCCTACAAATGGAATTAGTGTGGACTGGTTGCACTGCTCGGGCTGACTGAGCAAATCTCAAACATGCAGCAACATCAAATTGTTTACTTGATGAAAAAACACATTTACAGAAAACATTTTCCTGATTAGACTTCAGGAGAGTGTTTTTCCCTAGTTGTCTCTTTTAAATGTACCAAGAATATGAATACCCATAACAAAAACTATTTAATAAACTTTGCTAAATAGTGCCTACAGTCACTTTCTGGAAAGCAATTTTACTGTGAATACTGCCCTGTGTATACCTGTTATT
This sequence comes from Oxyruncus cristatus, assembly GCA_013399855.1. Taxonomy (NCBI): domain Eukaryota; kingdom Metazoa; phylum Chordata; class Aves; order Passeriformes; family Cotingidae; genus Oxyruncus; species Oxyruncus cristatus. The sequence goes on along the minus strand of VXAY01007345.1, from coordinate 205,279 downwards.
TCAATTTCTTTTGAGTGCAGGCAGATTGGTGAGGTGAAGGGCAAAGGGACGGGGCTATTCTTTGACTGGAAAAATGTACATGTAAAGTCAAACTACTCATTGCACATCAAATATATACTTCATGCAGAAATTTCTCAAAATTAAACATCCAACTGTCTGCTACAGCAACATGCCTGCCAACAAGATCATGTGCTAGGATATTAATACACACAGTGAGAGGACCCACATATTCACAATGCTGCTTAAAAAAATGAATAAATATTTGTGAAGATTTTTTTCATCTAAGATGTGTGAGAATTTTCAGTAGTATTACTCATTATTCACAAGAGAGAGATGACCTGAGCATTCTGTTATTGTGGATGGATGGAGCCTGACCAGAGGTTCAGTCTTGGATTCTGGTAATCTTATGTGTGGTGAAGAATATGTCAGTTCCCCACTCTTGCCTCAATTTCCCTCTCACTAGGTGAAATAAAAATGAAACACAATTTGGGAACAGGTATTATTAAAACCAATGAAGCAACATCAAATCTTGAGTCAATGACTGTGCTTCAGGTGCTTCAAAACCCACATAACTTACCTCATTTTTAGTTTTTTTTTTCGTGCAACATATCGTTATCGCCACATCACATAAGAACTAACATTTCTGAGCATGCTAGTGGCAGCATATCAGAAAGCTGCTGCACCTCTGAGAGGAGAGAAAGAGCAATAGAGACAGAATCATCATAGGAGCTGTAGCTTTACAATGACATAGGCCAGCACTGGCATCTCATATTTTTCCTGGAAAAGCTTAGAGTTTGTGTCAGCAATTCACTAGTCAGGATTTAGACATTCTGTGAGTGTTTTCAAAACAGAATGTCAATAATCCCGTCATGACTCCATTTCACTTTTAGTCCTATTAACTGGATTGTACTGGCATTGATTAGAAATCCTGAACATAGTGCAGATTCTTCTAAGGAGTATTTTCCTGCTGAAAAATGCTAGAGTTTCAGAATGAAAGCTATCCACAGACATCCACCCATTTGCACATAAATGTGATAGCAATGCTGCAAATTTCAAACCCTCTCAGATATCTTCCATGTCATCTGCCCACATATTTGAAAATCTGCTGTATGACCTGCAGCCATGGAAAGAGGGCTTATCAGCTCTAAACCAGCTCTGAGGATTTTCTGGGAGGGCTCCTAGGACTCCTGGCTTCTAAGACTTCTTGGAAGCTGATCAACTTTCCAAGAAGCCAAATGAAAGGTTGCTTTAAACTCTGAATCATAATTTGAATAGTACAGTTTTATAAGTACTTTTGAAGTTTCATTTTTTGTGTCCATTTCAGATCTGTTTTTGTCTGTGTGTGGAATTTTTCGAAATATCTGAGGCACCAAAACAGCACAAATAAATCCAACTGGATCCTAAAAGTTTTAAATTTGAACAGAAAATCTCATCCTAAAAAGGAAATGGTCCTCAGGATATTGAGAGCTACAGACTCTTGGCATTCTTGCAACTCATGCATGTGTGACCCTTACTAAAAATGTTTTAAGGGAAAAACGAAAGATTTAAAGTGAAGTTTTTCCACAGGCAATTTTATTCTGGTAGCAGTCCATTCCTTATAATTAACGCTAGCATTTACAAGGAGTTTTTAAGTGTTTAGGAAAGACAGCCTCTTGCCTTAGGTGTCTTTGTGATATGTTGGCCTTTCTACTTTCATAATTCCTTTAAAAGACCTGCTCCCATTTGCAGCATTGCTTTCCCATTACTGTATTCTACTTGTCTAAAATTTAGCATAATATTCAGAGACCATACTCATCAAAAAATTATTATCAAGAAACATAATTTGTAACTACTGTGGAATGACATAAATCAAATTATTTTCAGAAGCTCTTCCTTGTGTATGCTTTGATACTAGATTGATAATGAGTTCAGGCACAGTATTTCTGTAAGATATAAAATATACTTCACAGGAAACCACCCAATTTTGAGTCCTCAGAGCAGTCATAAGCGATATTTTTCCAGTCAGCAATTTCCTTAACTTAAAAACCAGCACCTAAACAACAGGTCAGGGGAAATCTGGAGGGAAAAAAAGAAGCAAGTGAATTCACCTGAACATCTGGCATAGAACTGGAAAAGCACCTCGAATGTTTCTGGATTTTAAAGAATCTGACAAGGTGTTGTATAGATTCAGATGCATGTCACCAAATATAAGATTATTAAAATACAAGAGTGATGCCAAAATAGGCACAAGCTATATAAAGTTACTGTAGCAGTAAACAAAAAGTAAAAACTAAGCTCTATTGGTAATAACCTATATTACTAAATATGGGCTGACTGAGTTAACAGAGTTAACATCATAATAAAATCAAGAAAATAATTATTCATGCATATACAATAGATTTTATTTAGTCCCTCAAATAAAACAGCAGATCCTTAGAAGCAACTGAAGATTTCAGTTTGGGGTTTACGTTAAAGGTTTAACATAACAAAAGATGGCAAAACTGTTTTTTCAGCTGTCTCTGCTGGTAGGTATTTGGCCAACACTTTGGAATTATCTTAGCACAAGATACATGAGATAAGGACAGGCACTTGGCCCAACACTGTGAGGCTTTAGGTAGTTTGCACATGAGTTCTGATCTGTATGAAGAGTATCAACAAAAAAGGCCAAAAGATTTAGACTGTCTGGGAAAACACCAAATAAAGGTCCTGTAAAAAGAATGGAAACAATGCCAGTTGGAATATGCCTATACAAGACAAACAATTCACCAGCTGCTTTTTTTTTTTTTTTTTATGGGATGATACCAAGCAAGGAAAGTAGTAGTTCCCCAGTCATGTTAAGTTATCTGCTTAATCTTGCTCCTAATTTGTCACAGTTTAACTATCCTTTCTGGAATGCCGTTTAAACACAAGTCTGGAAAGGCTCAGGGATGACTAGCAAGTGAAAGAGCAGAATCTATGTAGATTCCCAGGGAGAAATGAAGCAGTACCTCCAAAAATGCAACATAATATCACTTGGCTATGGAGATGCAATTGCTAAGCATGTTGTGATTATTATGTGATAAAGTCATTATCCAGTAATGCTGCAGTCCACATCCATCTCAATATCTGGAAAACTAAGAGTCCAAGATATCTTTGTTCTAGCCAGGCATAAAAGCTGGTTTAATGCGCAGTGAAAATGTGGCATCATAAAGAAATACAGGTAGATAATACAAAGAGTTTAAAAACAATGTTTAAAGTTCCCACTAATTAATAGTAAGTTTTCTAGAGTCACGCTATAGCAATGTTAGATTTAGCAAGCAGCATGGAAATTTTAGAAAAGCTGTAATATAAAATTATCTGGAAAACCTGATCATCAGTAACCCTTTTCTAATAAAAGTAAAAAATAAAAGTAACCTCCATTTTAAGATTTCATATTTCATATTTGAAAACCTGGAAAACTCATGAAATTCACTGAAAAAAGTTAATGTCACTTACAAGATCAAGAATAGATAAGCAGAGCAAGAAGGACAATGAGTAAAATCGGAAGGACTATGAAAAGGGAGAAAACCCCACTGCTCAGTGAAACAAAATAGTATTTTAAGTTTCAATAGCATTTAAGCTCTTCGGATCTACATTAAAAAGACAAGGAAAGAAGTAGAGTTGCCCTGTAGATAGAATCAGGTAATATATTTTTTATTTAACCTCAATGAAAGTGTTGATGTTTACATGGAGACAATGTTATAATCAATAATGAGAAGAAGAATATAAAAATTACCACAAATGTCAAAGCAAATTCAGTAAGAGTTGAATATTGTCATACAAATCTTTGACAGAACTGACACATAAAATCAAAGGACAATTGCAATTTCTTTTTTTTTTTTTTTGAGGGGGATGGATGTCTACAAAATTGGTCATAAAGCAAAGACGACTGCTCTGTAAAACGACCTGCAGTAAGGATGAATGAGTGAACAAGTTTGGCAGGCAGATAACTGTATAGACTTATGCACAAATGAATGGCTTTGTTGCACAGTTTTCAACATCACTCACAGCTGCTGCTGCCATATTGGTCTCCTCCTGTGTCTAAAGGCTGCTTTTAAAGGGTTCAAAAGAGTTGACTGGTAAATGGCATGAAAAATATGGTGTCCTTCAGGCACTTTTATATGGATCACCCAGAGTTGCTTCTGCATTCATGTGTTAGCCCTCCAAACCATAGGTTAGCATTTAGGACTTCATAATTCACGCATTCATGAACATGTGGTAAGAAAACGTAATACTTTTGTTCTCAGAAAATGAAAATATGCACAAATCTACATGTAACAACTGATCTGTTAATCTGCAATTGTAAGGGAAAAAGAGACAAAAAAAAATGAGGTTGAAGAAAAAGAACACAAAATGAGACAATGTAGGTTTACCAAAGGTAAATAACGCCAGACCCAAATGATAGTTCTCCTGGAAAACTATTTTTCTAGACTAGGCAATACAATTCACCTCTAATTTCTTCTGAGACATCATGGATTAGTAACAATTAGTTCCAGGTGAAAAAGGAACAAGCTACAGCTGATAATACAATTATTTACTTTGAAAGGGGAAGACAAGCTGGAGTGAATATATGCGAAATTTCTGTGAAGAACAGCTTAAAGACTTCCAATTTTTATTTTCTAACCTTGAAACAAAGAGGAATTTCATCTAAGACAATGTTCAAAATCATGTTTTACAACTTTATAATAAGATTGTCTATTATAAGCTGGTGAAACAGGCCACTTCGGAAAGCAACAGACAAGGAAAAGGATGTGAAAGCCCTGGTTGATCACAGGATGACTCAGCCACTGTGATTTAACAATTAAAGAAGAAGACAAATACAGTCCAGAACATACAAGATGACTCATTTCCATGGAAATATTCTGATTTTAAAGGCCTAATTAGAAAGATACTATGTGACTTTGATCAACTCGGCTGAGGAAAAATCAGTCCAGAATAGAATGGGTGTAAGAGACAGTTAATAGCATCATTAGAACGAACAATTTGTTTCGCAAGTGCAGAGTAAAAGAGTTCAGCTTTGTTAGCCTGGCAAAATGAAAGAAGATGCTGTGCCTGTTGTCTTTAAAAAAAGCAGAGACATCTAAAGTAATGTAAGCAAATAGCCAGGATGAGTACATGGACAAATAGGGCATTAGTCAAGAGCAAAAATGCAGACTTAAAAGTGTGCAAATGTTTCCTAGAATTTATAACAGAGAGCACAGGATAGTTTTCAGGCACTATGGACACACAGAAATTTACCTGTTCTTGAGTGGGTATTCGAAAGCTTTATGGTAGAATTACATAATGCAGTTAAAAAAGTTTGATTTCTCCATTTTACAAGAAGTGTCTAAAATTCCTTTTCAGAACTCAAGAATTTCCTGATTAAAGGAATTTTTGAACTTTCTACTTCTACTTACATCACCAGTATATAGTTAATATAACTATCATATATGGTGAGTTAACTCTCACTAAGAAGAAAGAGAGTTAAAAAACCCATAGTGTCACAGTAGATTCAATACAATAATAAAATTGAGCATGGACATTGTATTATTTGTTAGAGAAATAAATTTTTTGAAAACATTCTGGACACATGTAAGAGCTGCAGGAAACAAACTTGAAAACTGGGCCACTTATTTAATGTAGACATCTACTTTAGAAATTTTAGAATGAATGTCTAAAAATAAAACAAATAAACACAGATCTCACAGAGAACAATAAAAAAACGAAGACAGACATATTTCTATTGCTTCATACTATTTGTTCTTAAAATTGAAGAGATCTTTAGCACTAAACTTGCAAAAGCTGTCTCCTGTACTGTGTGATGGTCACGACAGCAATACTGGTCACAGATAACTACTGACATCCAGAAGAACACTCCTAAAGTAGAATCAACAAAAATGAAATCACCCTAATCACTACACTACCATTGCTAAACAAGACTAGAATATAAAACTAAGATATCTTTAATTTGTGGTAGCATCATTAGTAGCACTACTGGGTAACCTCGTGGCTCTGAATAAAACACAATAATAAAAGTCCTGTCATTACACTATTGGGTCAGCTGGCAATCTCCCATACAGTCAGGCTGCACCTATAGGTAGGGCCATAATACTTAACTGTGATGTTGTGGTGACTTCAAAGAAAGACTTCTGAGCAACTTGAGTATCAGTTTAAACAGGTGATTTTGCAAAAGCTTCAGAAAACACAGTGAATCTGCAGACACTCTCAAGCATTATTGCCCCAGTAGATATAACATAAGAAAAAGCCTGAGGAACCACACTTGTAAATGATTTACCACTGAAAATTTGTTAGTATATTCTTTGTGTATTCCAAAACTCCACATGAGCAATCCCATTTTAAAATTTCCAAGTTTTACCATTTTATGGCAACGTACCTTTTGCCTAAATGTTGTCTACATAAAAAAACCCCACTGTAAAGTACAACAGAAATCAATAATGAGGGAACATCATTATATCAATCAGATATAAAACACAACACGATTTATTATAATGTTAATTATTAGGTTTTTCAGACACCACTACATGACTGCTTCAATTTAGGGCTCCTTATTGCAAGTCAAGCACAGTTTGCAATAGATTTGCCATAATGCAAAGAGTTATGCCAAAAAATGCATAAAATTCATCTTCCTGGGAATGTAAGAGTTCTTAAGGGTGGCTTTTGAGTTTTCAACTGAAATTGACTGAGTTTCAGGGGAAGATCCTTGAAGTCTTAAAGGATTTTGGATACACTCCAAAATTCACACTGTAGCTTTCCGTTGTTTTTCTGTGGACCCCCAGAGACTCACTGCAGCTTCATTTTTAAAAAGGATGGCTTCTAGCAGTGCACTCTACAGGAAGACTCACCCTATTAGGAGTTTGGTTCACTGGGCCCTTCAGGGATGCATTAGCTCCTAGAAATACTGCATTTGCCCCTGAGCAGCCTGCAATGAAGGAGTATTTTTCCTTTTTATTTAGAAGCTCAATTCATCTTCAGGCATTAAATATGCAAAATTTTTCTAGAAAGATGATAAGCGTATTCAGTTTTATTACATTGATGAGACTGTGGTTTTAGTAGTTGCAGATGCACTCAGAGGATGGGATGGACTTCTGCTAAACTGATAGAATTTTAAAACATAAAGACATAAGAAACAATCACATGAGTTATGTAGAACATTCAGCTACATAATTACAAAGCTATCACCACGGATCTTAGGAGGGGCATCATAATTATACAGAATACCTAACTAATCAAATGCCTTCTACAGCTGATTGACCACCAAATTCAAATATACATAAATATTAGCAGTTTAGAAAATGGAATTGTGAATTCTGACTCGGGTAAACTGACATCCATGAGTTTTTTTGCTATGACAATTTTTAATTTGTTTTTTGAACTACATAAATTGTGTTAATGTAGTTAATGTAGGTCTCATAACAGTCTTTCTGCATAGCTTCATAATTATACAAGAAAATATTATGAATGGGAACAAAGAAAGTATTTCCCAACAATCAGACATAAAGTGTTAACAAAGATATTTCTAAAGTTGGAGAAGCACAATTTGATTAAAAGAAGAAGGGCTAATAGGTGGCTTATGCGCATAAGAAAATTCACTCTGTACTAAACAAAATTCATATGCATTTTAACAGACTGCAGAACATACAATTACAGATTTTTATGCTTTTCCTAAAGCCCTAGGTAATTTGTGTGTATCCATTTATGAGTACAGAGTGATACAACCATTAGGTAATACAGTAATTCAAAATGACTGAATATTACAACTATTTAATCATACTAGGTGATAGGATTTCTAATTTGACTGACGTGGTATTCACACTTAGTTAAGTTAGATAAATACAAAGTTCATTTAATAACGTAAGTGGTAATGTAGTGAAATAGATTAATTCAGAAATTTTTAATAATATTTTGATATAATTTTCCTGAGGCAAAGTGAGCTTCTAACTTGTATATAATGTACATAAGTCCAAGTATTAAGTGTTTTTCTGGTGCGGCCTTTTCATAAAGACTGCTGCAATGAAATGCTGACATTACTACTTGATGTCTATTGAAACATTGCCCCTCTCTGATATTGAAGGAAAGCTGAAACTGCTGAAAAGAGTTTTAGCGTTTTGGGTCTTTTAGGAAGTGAATCTAAACTTTCCACAACATGAAATCACTCAAAATTCTGCAGATTTTAAATCATTTGGAAATTATCCTCAAGAATGATCTCTCTTGCCTATTGTCATTAAACAATTCAGACCCAGCATTACTCTTACAAGACACAACTTGGGCAAGGCACACATTTCAAGAAGCAGATGCAAGACCATTATATTCCTTTGCTTTGTCATATAGAGACAGTTAAGTATTTGAAAAAGAAAAGCACTAAGATTGCCTTTTCTTTAGTTCATGTATGCATAGTCACACCTTCCTTCACTCTATTACAGGATACAAGTTCACTATTCTCACAACAGTCAAGAAAGTACATCTCCTCAAGAGAAGCAAATACAATTTCTTCTTCTGTTCCAAAAGTCTTTTTTCTCTTTTTGAGAGATATTTTAGTCTCCAACTTGCCAAAACAATAATTTGCTTCCTGAATTTCAGCCACTCAATCAATTTATTAGATTCTACAGTAAAGTCAGAAAGCATGTGTCGTAAAAAGAAATGAAAAAAAAAGTGAATGAAGCGAGAATAGTTACATCAGCAAGAGAGAGGTTCTGAGCCACAGACATGTATTCGCATTTGGATGAAAGTATTCAAGTCCCCTGAGCTGTTTGGTGGTAAAGTGGATCAGTGATGGCAAGTGGAATTTTAAGAGAATTCTTATAATTGAGATGTTGAGTATGAAGGAGAAGACACACTCCACTACTGTCAGTGCCTGAAGTTCTTAGTAGCTGCGACTCCCCAAAGCTCCCATGCAAAATCATATCCCTGCTCCATAAGTCTCACACGCATCTTCAGGATTCTGACACACCCAGCGCAGAAACAAAAGGCAAGATGAACAAAAGGCTCAGTATGAATATGAAATGTTAGTCAAAATTTCACCTTTAAAGTTCAGTTCTGGCCAAATGCTGTACTGAACACCTAGTTAGACTAAAACTGTAGATTTGGTAAATATGTTTGTGTATGAATAAAGAGGCCATAGGCATTAAAGGAATTCATCCAAGGCTACATTTACATGAAATATTTATCAGCACTAGTGGGTCCAAATTTGTGCCACAGTGGTGATGTGAGCCTCTGTTTCTGTCTTAATTTCTTGATAACTGGACTGAAAAACAATGGAGAAAAGGAGTCCATCTGGAAAGTAAGTTGTCAACTCATTAAGAACAGTACTGTTTTCCCAGCCATTCTATTTTTCAGTTATATATAGAAAATGAGTATTGCTGAGGAATATTATATTCTCCCATTCCCTTTTTAAAGAAAGAATACAATTTGTTTTTCTTGCAAATAATATATTTGCACATACGTTTTCATCACAAATCCAAACTAGAGTAACGAGGAAGCTCTGAAAATAAAACTCTGGGATACATACATAGGTACACTGTATATATAGTTCATGTGAAAACCTTTGGTGTTTGTTTTTTAGTTCAGCCAGAAAGCATTCAGAGCAAAAGAGAAGTCTTTTACCCCCAGCTGAATCACATGTACTTTCATTGTTCTCATCACAGATTACTAATTTATCTGGACAAACTTCTGTTCCAACAAGAGCTTAGGGACTATCTATCTTGATTCATTCTACTAAGTTTTTCTAAGCTTTTGTCAGAGAGTTATGCGAAAATATTTACTAGCATTATCCACAGTATCCCCAGTAAAATCTAATAAAAATCATAATGGAAGTGAGGTCTGAGTGAACCTGCCATCAGACCACGTCTCCACCAATCTACTGATCACTTTATAAGTCCTGTTAGATGAAGAAGGTTGGAAGAAACCTAACTCTTATTTCTTAATGTTTTACAGATGTTAAGAAACCACCTAGGCATGTGTACAATTGTTTTCTTTGTTACCACAAAAAAAGTCACTTGACATATTCTACGTAATTTCATTTCTAAAAGCTGACTGATGATGATTCCAATTAGGATTTTAAAATACTACACAAGCTATCAGTACTTGTCATCAGTCATCTTGAAAACTCATAGTTTGTATTGGGTGAGGGTGGTATAATATATCTGGGGCAGTATGCACTCTATCAGTGTCACTGTAGTGAGTGCCTTTGAGTTGAGACACCAAGACTTCTTACATAGTGAATGAATCCAGCTGTCTGAACTAAGCCCAGCAGGAGCATTCACCCCCTCATTCCCATTCAGTGGCTGTTGAGAATGAAGGTTCCTAATATAATGTTCCTAATATAATGATTTCTTATATAACAGATTCCTTTAAATACTCAGGTAGGTGCTAACTTCGCTAAAGTTATATATGGAATGAAACTCTCATAGTAATAAATGAAGACTGAGAACTTCAGTCTCCTCTCCCCATTTCTTAGATCAAACAATTATCTTAATTCTAAATATAAAGCTGCTTTAAGTTTGTAATCTACTACAAGAGCAAAAGGGAAAGCATAGCCTTTTTGTCTTGCTCGTGGCTTTTGCATTAATAGAAGTTTTCAAGTATTAGTGCTGCAGGGCCTGCACTTTGAAAAAGTAACAGCAACATGTTCATTAGAAATAGCGATCTATATGCTGTGAAGTGTTCACTTTTAAAATCTTGTAAATTAGTTATATAAGCACCAAATCTGCAATTTAATCAGCAGAAAAATGAATTGTTATACATTGTTGTATGCAGGCATTCACAATGGTTTGAATATTTTTGATCTTCCCCTCTTGCTCTACTGATTTTCTAATCTTTTTCCATAAAGGTCAATTCTTCTGGCATCAGTATATTTAATGACTTCAACAATTTTTACCAAAGGCCTTTATTTTAAAGGGCTTCATTTTATCAGTCAGGCACAACAAAAGTGTGTATAATTCAGACATTCTCAAGGACTTTCACTGCCATATTTGATGGATTTTTTTTTTTTTTTTGAAGTGTGCTATCATTCTTGCTGAATCACTTCCAGTCTCTTATTAAACTGATATGCCTTTATTTTAGACAGTAGCAATGTTCATTTTCTAACATAAAAACTTAATATGTTCACCATTTCACTACCTTTTTCTCCTGAACTTTCCAGTTTTACTTGCTGCATTAAATAGGATTGGAGTACTTTGCTGAATCCTACACATGCATTTCTAGACTTTTACTACTGCTACTACCAGATGATGACATGAGTACCTGAGAGGATGAATTAATTATTTAGGACTGAGGATCTGAAAGAAATGTGCTCAAGTAGGAAAAGGGAAAAAAATCAATACAGAAAAAAACTGAGCCTCTCATGCCAAGCGAAGGACTAACATGATGTCCCAAATTAATAACTAACATTATTAGCTGAAAGACAGTGTACTTGTGAAAAACTGGCAAAGTCCCAAACTGTCCACCTCAGCAACGAGAAGGACTTAGGGTTTCTTATCATCAGGAATTCTGAGTCCTGGAAGCTCTATATATCCACAACGATTTGGAAACAGTGCTGCCAAGGGCACAGACTACTAAAATATGTATTATCATTCTTCTATATTATCTAACATAAAGAAGAAGTGTTTTTATAGTAAGTAGGAGGGTCCAGAAAGTACTCATTAGCAAACCAATCAATGGATTTTGATCCTACTTTCCCAACTACACCTACAGTTGCCTTTTGTTTCTTTCACACAGGACACATCACCTGAAAAACAAAGGTCTTCTTTTAAGAACAGAATAATGTCTCAACTTTAACAATTAAATAACTTAATATCCTATTTTCTTCCGCACAGAAACACAAAAATAAAAATTGAGTGGCCACTTTGTGCCCTTCTGCCATCCTAAATTTTTATATTCCTACATTTCTTCAATAGATGTACAGTAAAAACACAGCAACAAATAGTCACAAGAAAACAAAATCAGAATTCCTAGTTACAGATATCTTAAAGTCTGTCTTAATTTTGTCACCTTATTGGGGCTCTTTGAGGGCCACACCAAAAACATACTCTCCGTATAGTTTTGATATCCTCTAGCTTTTTAGATATATATTTTCTTAATGCCTCTGTTCAAAAGCCATAAGCCAAAAAGGATGATGAACGTATTTCTGAACAAAGCATTTTCTTACTTTGTAACACTGACATGGAGAATTCAAGATACTTGTACTCGCTAAGCCATGGTCTATTCAGCAACATTGTGTTAGCATTACTCACCAAGTGGAATTAAAAGCTGCACTACAGTTACCATGACAACCAGCTGTCTCCCACATACAGCATCAGTTTGAATTTGTGCAGACCATTTCTAACAATGATTTAAGTCAACAAATTCAGCATTACCCTGAGGTAAAAATCTGGTTTATGAACAAATAAATATTTTCAGTTTCATAATATTTCTTAGTTCAATACATTAATTCCAAGTATGACTTGGGAGACCTCCAGAAATCTGCAATGACTTTTTTTTAGAAATTAAAGGTGAATGGTAATCTTCTGGTCAATATACAGTGAGGATCACTAAAATTCCTAACCCAATGAACATGTAGGAAGCATACAGAGAAGAGACAGCGTAACACTAATAGAAGAGCTTGTGGGGAAAATGCATTTGAATATTTATTAAATCATTTTCTAAAATTTACATTTGAATGATGCTGTTGATTACCTTGGGTAGTACCACGAACACCATCAGTGTATGCTCACTATACAGATTCTTCCTAGAAAACAAAGCTTAATCCATGTTCGTCCAAAAGTATCAGCCAGCAAGTCTCCATTGGGAAAATCATCTGAAACTTGGAATATAGTTTCTGGGCTGGGGAATTGTAAATCAAATCCCTTTAATTCTAGTAAATGACAAGGTTTGGGGTTTGTGCAGGGATTTTTTGGTGGTTTTGGTTTTGTTTTGGTTGGTTAGTAGGTTTTGCTTTTGTTTTTAATATTTCAATTTACAGAGAAAGAGAAGTCTCAGTTGCTTTTGAAACAGCTAAACAATATGAAGTAACAGTAGTATATCATATTTACAATGCCTCATGAAACATCACACAATTGCATGTCTGGCCATCAGTATGAAGTTGCCACCTGGCTACTTCAGATCCTTTTGATCATCAAGCTTTCTTCCAGTAAATGGTCAGATTGACTGTGGTTGTTTAGCCTGGAGGAAGGAGATTGTACACGGCTGGGGGCCTCTTCTCCCAAGTAACAAACGACAGGATGGGACAAAATGGCATGAAGCTGCAATAGGGGAGGTTTATATGGGATATCAGAAAAAATGTCTTTACTGGAAATGTTGTCAGGCATTGGAACAGGCTGCCCAGTGAAGTGGTGGAGTCAGCAACCCTGGAGGTACTTAAAAGACATGTAGATGTGACTACTGGAGATATGGAGAATTGGTGGAATTGGCAGTGCTAGGTTAATGGCTAGACTCAATGATTTTCAGGGTCTTTTCCAACATAAATTATTCTGTATCTTTTCTATGATTGTCATTGTATAAACACATAATAATGGCAATGATGAACAGATCTGCTTGCAGAGTAGCAGAATGTATTGTTCTGAGGGAAAACAAGAACCTCCGCAACAACATAAAACACACTTATCAATTGTGCATTTGTACAATGAGAGTGGGGACAGAGAGGAATGTAAATGCTGAAAAAAAAGATGTCTAAGCTGTTAAAAATATAATGTAAAGTCAAACCAAAGATAATAAATTAGTAACACTACTTTTTACACAAGCAACTATAAAAAAAAGTCTGAACCAGAAAACTGTATTTACTAAAGGTACTGCAAATATTGCATACTGAACTATGTACATTTTCATGATACATGCTACAAGCACTCATTTTTCTGGAAGGAAGTGCCACAACTAAACACTACAGCAGATTTCCCATTTGGTATATGATATAGCACTTGTTGCATCACAGATCTTAAAAACACATTAGAAAAGAAAACTGGTCTAATAAGTATAATGTATTAAGAATGAAAACATTCATAGGCTTTAAGGAATCTGATGTTATTAAAAGTAGTTTTAATCTGTGATTGAGGGGTTTTGAATTCTAAGCCTGAGGAAAATACATAATGAAAAGTTTTAGTTTTAATAAAATGCTTTCAGTTTTAAATAATTTCACTTATGGGAGAATGCTGGTCAGAGGACAAAGAGAGAAAAATAAGTATAGAATAATATCTAAAAGACTGAGAAAGGAAGTAGCACAGAAATGCATTCAGCCCTGGATCACTGTGGATACATTTGTTATCAGTGACAGGCAATGTGAAATCAAGCACATACTGAAATCAAACCCTTCTTTAAGGTTACACTAAACTGAACTGACAGGAACACTACATGCAACAAAGAAAAAGAAATGGATTTCTATATAGCACTTCAATCTTCCACAATGGGACTGCATAACGTTTAAATGTTAAAACAGAAGAATCCAAGGGAGAAAAAAGGTAGAAAGCAAGAAAAGGAATAAAACATAACCTGGGGCTCCAAATCCACAAACTCAGACAGGAACAATACTTTTTTTTTTTTCCAACAATAAGGTTGCACAGGCAAAGGTAAATGACAATAGGAAAACAAATAGGATTGTTACCGGAATTTAACAGAACTGTAATAATCTATTAACTCCTAGATTGAGCTGCAATGTATTAACATAAAATAAAACACAATTTAAAAGTAAATCAACATGACAATATAGGCTGATGTGAATCATTTTGCCCTGAAGTTGAGTTTATACCCTTATATCAAAGATTCCTTAATAGGGTTAAAGTATCATTGCTAACATTAACAGATATTTTCTCGTTATATTTCAAAAAAGTACTTACAGCAAAGTTAAAAAAATATTATTCTATGATTATACAGTCAGGGAAAAGGCCTTTCAGATACCATTTTAAAAAACAGTAAAAATTATTCAGTCTTACCACTGCATGCCTCTAAAATAGGTCTCACCAAAATTTTTTAATAATACATGCTTCTTGAACACAGTAAACTTACAAGTGTGTCTGTACTAACAGTTTACATTTAGAACACTGGTCTGATATTCAGATATTATTTTCATCCTATCACATTCATATCTGAATGCCAATTTTCCAGTGTTCTGATGAGATCTCTGTTGCCATGCTTTCCCAAAGCACCCTCAAGTGCACAACGTGGATTCTCTTTGGATGAAACAGTCCCAAAAATCAGCTGCTGCGTTACATGGGACCATATGAGCTAATGTGAAGGAAACACCCTCAAATACATGGTGCTGCTGTTGGATTCTCAGTTCCACCTGTTATGCTCCACAGATTTGTACCTATTGCATTGCACTGCTTATTATTCTTCCATTCTGTGATTCAGGTCTCTCCTGGTTCTCTTCCTCTTAAGAGTAATTGTTATCTGTCTACTCCTAAGACTCAAAACCAACTAAAATGGAACTCTTCCTCTTCACTACACTATAATCCTCTTTTTTTCCTCCTTCTTTCTAAATCTGTGGTTAGCTCTGCAGCAGCCGCAATCATTTCAACCTCCACATACTATAGTGCCATCATTGCAAATTATAACAGGTAGGCTCACCTGTTGTCTCATTAAAGAAAAACTAGCTGAACTGCAAACTTTTTCAAATCAAAAGGAGACAACAAGCCTAAACTGAGATGGAAAGCTTCACCTCTAGACATTAGTGTCTACTGGTAAATCTCCTGAAACAGATCTCAATCAGGCAATTAAAACCTTTGAAAAAGACAGTAGGAGAAAGAAATGGGGAGAAACAGGAAACAAGCAACCTGTGGCCCCTCAAATGGTATAGGGACAGCTGATCTGATCTGACCATGCAAATGATTTTATTAGAATAATGGCATACCAACACAAAATCTTGCACCTTATATATTCAGGTGCCTAATTCAATACAGCTTGTTTAAGAAAACTGCCTTGCCAAACCCCTGTTTAAGCTCTCCTTTCAGAAAAAATTCAGCCTGTTTTTGTGGGGTGCTGAAGTTAAGCAAATGTGCTGTAACTGCTGTGTTTAGCTACAGGTAGAAGAACTCAGACGGAGGAAGGGAAAGCCAGCTCGCCACTCTCCAGAAGTAACATCAAGGTCTGGCTTTAAGACATATGCAGGATAGCAATTGAAAAGGCTGGGTTAAAAGCTGGAGCAAAACACAAAAAGCAGCCTCACTCTCTAACTCCTGACTGAGCCCTGGAAAAAGCAAGAAAAAGGTCTCCCCTTCCCCCAGAATACACAGCTCAACAAAAAGGAGGTATCACTAGTTTACGTGGTTGATAAGGACAGGAAAGTTAATGCTTGACATGCCAGTATTTTTTCACTTTGTAGGAAAGTTCTAGATTTGTTTCTGAGACCCAAACACACTCCAGCCACCCTTTTTAACCCAAAAGCTGAAGAGACTTGGGATGGCTTGAGTTTGTCTTCACTGTTATTTCCACTACTACTTTTATAGCAGTATCGGCAAGCAGAGATTTGCATTAGACTCTTTCACCTAGAGAAGCTGGCATTTCCTGTTTTAATACAAATATTCTAACAAAAATATATTTCTATTCCTATTGCTGATTAACTGCTGCATGTAGACAGAGAGACTCAATTTTACTATCACTCCCATATTCCTTAGAAACACTAACCTTTTCAATGATTTAAAGTATTTATTTATTTGGTCTCACTTTAATCTAATCCTGAAATACATTTTCATCTGAAGCAAGGGAAAGGCAATAATTTAAAAATGAACATTTTGAAAGACACTGTGATGTCTGATTAGTTAGTGGATTGAATCAATGAACTGAATAAAATAAAAAATTATTATTTTCTTCTGAGCAGTTAACCTCTTTTCAGATACATAAAGCAATTGATACAATTTCGATTGGCATTTCCAGTCATACAGTGAAAATAAGATTTTCTGTTATGGAGATAATCAAATAGGATATTTTTAAGACTTGGCTGACTGAAGCAATTAAGCCAATTCAAAGATTGTGTTTTAGATAGGTGAGTACATAATGAACTGAGTGTTCCTGAGAGAAGTCCATAATTAGCTAAGGAGGAGGGAAGTGGACAGTAAAATTGAGTCTGCAGGCAAGAATTGTTGTATGTACCAATTTGAATATCTAAAGCAAAACTTTTGCATTCATTATACTGGAGAACTTCACAGATGATTTAGAACAGAATGTTATAAGGCTACAAAGGGTTTTAAAAGTGTCTGTCTTTTTCCCCCTACTTAGGCTTCTATAATCCTTCTTAAATTAATGATTTTAAGAAAGGATATCAGAATTTGTCCCTTTATAAAAAGCTTAGTCATTCTAATATAGTACATGGTACTCTTCTGCTACTATTTTTGTTGATTACGGTTAACATTAAATCCCCCAGAGACACTTGCTCCATAGCTTGCTATCTTGCAGTGACTCGCTCCAAATAAAGGTGCTGCAACAAATGAGGATGAATGAGGGATTCCATCCCTTACTCATTTTCCTCATGTGTACATATGTGTGTGTGTATATATATATGTATGTATGCATATTTCTCTTTTTCTTTCTCTGAAATAATGTCAGATGTATCTGCAATATCATAGCTGTGCACTCAGGTTTTATTCTGAAGCACTAAAGAGCATTAATATCTAAGACCTTTAACTTTTAACAAATGAATGAAAAAAAGTCTCAAACCAGGGAAAAATATTCTATGAAATCTATGATTTGACCCTCCAGTAAGGCAAACACCTACCACTGCACTTACGCAATGACCCTTTGCAAATCAAACATCTACGTACTAGGCAACAAACTAATATTTTAGACTTTTAAGACTGAATCATGGTGCTCAGGCCTACAAAATTTACACATCAGTGTCCTTCTCATTAATGTGACTGCTATATTATTCTGAGTTATTTAACTAAGTTTCTTGAAAAAGACTCATATTTTCACATTGTTAGGTATATACATTAAAAATACAATCATATTTCTACTTTCATCTCCATAATCATATTTGGTAAGTTTATAGGCTACAATTTATATTAATACTTATAATTCCAACTGCTATAAACCATATGCTTTCTTTTCAGACAGTATTGTTCCCTGGGAACAATTCAATGAATAAAACAATTGGTTATTAAGCTAAACTTAAAAAAATGTTACGTGTAAAGCCCTACGCTATCTCCTAAAAATGCATATAGGCAAGCATTTGTATAAAATAGTGTATTAAATATAACGTTGAAAGTTAAATAATAGAAAAACTAGAAAGAAACTTTTAATTGTAAAATAATTTCTTAGAATAGCTGAGTATATACTCAAACAATAAAAAAGGCAACAGAGAAAGATTCTATATATATAAGAAATGTGCAATACACAGTTTGCAGTATCTTGATACCTTGATGAAAATGTATCATAAGCTTCAGTCAAATAATACAGCTGGATTTGCTCTGGCAGAGTCCAATTCAAAAAACACTCTAATTTTGTAGTTTGCTATATAGCACACATCCTTTTTGTTGGTTGTGAAGGAGGGTTAGTAATTTCACACCATGAACTTTAATTATCACTTGCTGCACACACCTTGTAGAAACAAAACCATATAACAAAACAAACACAATGTGTGCAAGTTAATATCCGCCTATTGTTTTAATGAAAGATAAAACATGTACTCTTCATGCAGGAAATATTGATCAATGCCATCTAAATAATACTAGCAGTTCAAGAAAGAACGCAACAGATCATCAGCAACTCAAATCTACACTATGCCAATTTACAGCAGTTCAGGGTTTGCTACAGTCTCTTTTCTGCTTCTCAGTGAACATATGGGAGTTTATAAAAATATTGCATGATTTCAAATCCAGACTCTGTGTTTTCACTGGCTGTAATTTTCAGCAACAAGAAGGATTGCTTATCCTAAACATTGAGTGTCTTTCCTGCTTAATCAATGAAAAGCTTACAGTGGTATTGAAAGAGGCAGAAGCACTGAGTGTAGGCCAAAGTTTGTGTAAGACAGAATCATTTATTGTTGAAAACCAAATTTCTTTACTTTGACAAAGCAGTGATAGAGAGGATGTCTACACAGACTGTGACAGGCTAGAGAATAGATTTATTATATTTGTTTCAATCCAGAGTAACCTCCAGTGTGCATCCTTTTGCTCACATGGTAAATGACCAATTGATTTTCTTGTCTCTATTCAACAGTAAATAACCTCAGATACACGGCAAGGTAAGTCAGACATCCAAAAAGTCTCAGTTTTGTGCAGCTATTTGTATTCACCTCACAGTAACCTAGTGTCAGAGTTACACCATAAGCTGAAACAAATCAGGAGCGCAGGCTTCTTTTCGGTACTGCAATGGAGTAAAATCTTGCCTTTGAAACTGTTTTTTCCACAGTCCTAAAAAGGTTGTCATTTTCATTTCTGTTGTATTTGACACACACATTGGCTCTGCAAACCTCTGTACTATCAATTCATTGAAGACTGCACCAATACATTACAGAGGTTCAATCCCTTTTGTAAGCTTCTAATCCTGCCATCCTTTAGCTCCCACAAGTCAAACAACTGAAACTCATCAAGAAACTCTCATACTATGAATTTAAGTGGAAACTTCAAACCCACAGTTTTAAAGTCCTTTCTTAAAACCTATGACCCTGACAACAAATTACAGTTTACCAGGTCGTAACAATGGGCCAGTTAAAAGGGAAAACTGCCTCTACACTTACATGTTGTCTCACAATATTCTGATTTTCTGAAAACATGGATCAAAAGCATCACTGTTCTCATGTGACTAAACAATACTGAAGTTCAAAATAAGGGGATAGATGTCAGAGAAGAATTTCCCCTATCTTCTGTTAGAGTATTTAATGTGTTGCATGGAGAATTACATGACAAGAGATAAAAGAGAGAGATCATCTCTATGGAAACAATGTGGTCTACTTCATCGGTAATGGATAGCTCAGAAATGAGCTACCCAAACGTTACAAGGCAGCCTGGTAATGTAATTATTTGAACTAGTGCCTACATAACCAAAATGGAACTATAAAATGGTTCACACATATTGCCTGAGAGATTTTACCAGCCATAATCACCACAGCAGTGATTAAACCTTTAATTGTTCTTTGGCCTTACAGTGCATAAAGTCCTTGAAGTTCCTTTCACTATACTAGGTGTTTCAAGAATTAGGAGCAAGCTGCTATAGCGTAATTTTTGACAGATTAATTTTATACATTTAGTACAGTCTTAGTAACTGGCTGACTAATTTCAGCTTTAAATTATGAGTGTTTGAAATTAAATTCCACTAAAAAAACCAAACAAAAACAAAACCAACAAAACAAACCAAAATGAACTATGCTAAAATGACATTGTTTTATTTGGTACCTTGAATCTTAATCATGTTTATTCATGATGCAGTCTCTTAGTTTGGTACCATTACTTCTGATTTAAAATTTTCTTCAGCCCAGGTATAACACAGCAAAAGACAGAGCAAACAGCCTTCTGCTTCTGCATCACAAGGCTTGTACAGTAGTGTCCAATCAGTTACTTTACAATCAGCTGAAACTACAAGAAAGCTATTTAAGACAACCATGTCTGTAGTGGCCTAATCTGTGCTGTTATAAAAAAAAAAAAAAAAAAAAGGTTTTGATTTAAATATAGACACTCATACTTTAAAGCATATCATAACTGGTAATGGCTTACTTCAGAAAAAAAAACCTTTTTCACTGGTACAGACTCAAAGTGCTGTAAAAGATCACATTAACTGGTCATTATTTTTATAAGGAATAGATAACACATCTGAAGATCGAGGTGAGTTAAAACAACAGAACTGGAAAAAGGACACCCAGCAGACAGAAGCTGGACTAGGCAAATTCATAGAGAAAATGAGAGCTGGGAATAGACAAAGTATATTCAATTACATTCTTTTGCTGTATTAATTTTGGTCTTGTCCTCGTATCTCTTCTATCTGTCTGCTGCACGGAGTGATGGGTTCTGTAACTAATATACTGCACACTGGTTTTATAGCTGCCAGCAAAGATGGTGATTATAGTGTGCACAGTTATCTGAAATCTCAAATCCAAAATTTAGCATGACTAAATTTTAGTTTAAATGTTAATTACATTATTCACTTTCTGTTTAGCTACATCAAACATTTTTACAGATCCGCAGCTTTGGGATAATGGCAGTTTGGCTACTGAACATTACAAATATTTCTCTTACTTGTATTCTTGGGGTGCATTTAAGGTCTAACAAATTTATATAATGATAGATTTCACTAAAAGGATCTAAATCTTTACTAAATAGAAGAAGAAATCCTGACTACATTTAAGTGCACATGAATTTTACCTTGACTTCACTAAGACTAGTATTTGATGCATTTTGCTCCTGTTTCTCAAGGTTTAACCAGCCTTTTTAGCAGTCACAAATAAGTAGACTGCGCACTAGGGAAAATTGTCCTTGTACAACCGAAAATTTTCTTTTCAAATAACAGTTTTAAGTGTTTCCTTTCTAGGAAGTTATGAGGAATTAAAAAGCATTTTACGAAACACACAGTATTCAAGATCAGGAAAACAGTAACAGTGTGAAAAATATTCAACTCTTTCATCAATCCTAGTAATTAGGCCCATGAAATATACATGGCATTTCTTAAGAAAAATAATAATGCTGACACAAACCATCACTAACAGAAATATTTTCTATTACACTTCTGAAGAGTCCCTGATACCCAAGAGTTTTTAATTATACCGAAACATAGTTAGAATGAGTATTTGGAAAAGTTCAATTGCTTGAATTTCAATTGGAAATTTTTGGACAAAACCAAAACTCTAAGCTGCAGTTGTGTGCCTTTTTTATGAGAATATCTAAACTGAGACCCACACGGTTTTCTGGATATAAAATTCTATTAAACCAAATTCTATTTAAGGCCCACATGAGACACAGATTGACTTTGCATCAGTTTGCCCATCACATTTACACTGTGCCAAATTAGTGGGCACTGACTGGATTCAAGGCTTTACAGATGTAGATTTAGACCTATATTTATACTGTGATCTGAGTTTATCCAGTAGGCTGTATGAAATAAGCAGTAAGTTGTACTGGGAAATAGTGCTTTCCGGGTACTAAATTTACTTCATCTGGGTCAGAAAGAATCAGCTATGTGTCTCATTAGGTCTTTCTGTATGTGATATTCTTTTCGTAAGCTGCTTTTTTGGAAATTATAGTACGAAAACTTGATGCCATCGAACATTTTTGCTTCTATTACTTTTGCTGTTATTTACATGCTGTTTTTTTTATTTTTGTTATAGTTTTCATGTATGTTATCTATTGGAACTAGTACGTGCATGTATAATCCATCTGTGCTCACTTTGTCTTTTTCATGAAGCCTCATAACTAAATTACTTCTCAGTTGTCTGAGATAAGTTATAGCACCTACATTAAACTTCAGTTAGGCAGGGAATTAGATAGACTGATATGTGCTTGACTAGTTATCCTCTGCCTATGCCCATCTGACGATGGAAGATCTGATTTCTGATTGAATCTCCATACCATGTTGTCTGCACACCAATGCCTGACCTGCACAGCTCTGGCATTCAACATTGTTAGCACTTCTGCAGGTGAAAGAAAGCTTAAAGGCCTTAAAAGTTGTGCAGGATAAGCAGCAATCTCAAAGTTTTCCAAACTTAAGCAAAGATGGAGGCTCTCATACCTTTGAAAAAAGTTCACATGCCACATAGGTATATCCTTAAAAGACCAATGATTGATTTAATTAAAATTATTCTAGCTTATTTTTGCCAAAAAAGTGACTTTGACTTCAGTCAGCATATGTTAAGCAAAGGCCAACTACTCCAATATCCATTGTATGCAAGCTATTGATCAGGAGGAATTCAAGATGAATTGGATTTTGTAGATGATTAAATCACCAGTTAAATTAGATCACCCAAACCTGTCTTGAAGCATATAAAAGCTAATTATATCCATTCCTGAGAAGCCAAAATGTATGTATTTGAAATGGACTTAAGTGCATAGACCTGATAACATTGGTGGTGTTTGCTGAATAAATGTGTTACAATGCCTCAAAGTGTCACTAGCACACTTCCATCAAGTAAGAGATTATTTTATTTGCTTATGCTATATTTAAACTATGAGTATAATTGTTACTTCGCTGTTCACACTTCAGATATCATTTTGAGGAATAAATACTTGAAGTTTATATAATAAATGTATAAGTAAATTAAAGAATGTGTCATCACAAACATAATTACCAACATCCACTCATCATTCAGCAAAGGTTAGCTGTGATAAACAGATTCAGTAAAAATAGATGTTTTAAAAAATAATTTTCCACTCTACACAGTATCAGTAACTGAAATATCTGATCTTGGCTTCTTAGCTACTAGTAAGAGCCAGCTGCATCCAGAGGCATTAGTGTTTAAACCTTTTTATTTGATAGGTGACTGGCAGATAAAAACCTAATTGTACATACTGACATGTCTTCCTCTTCATGCAGCATGATTTTGTGAAAATGAATGGTATAGAAATTAATGTGGCTTTCAACATACTCCAGTAGCATTTCACACAATATTTTAGTCAAGTGATGAGTTGTAATTTATGCAAACTGACGGTAGATATTTTTCATCTGCTGCTTGGATCATTATGATATTCATGATAACATTTTTATTATCTTTATAATTAAAGTATCTAGAGTAGAAGTAATAATACTAATAAATACAAATACTAAAGAAAAGGAAAATAAGCCTTGGGGTGTTTTTTTTTAATTTCAGACTTCATTCATAAGATGAGAAGTATTCCATTAGGGTGTTNTTTTTTTTTGTCAAAGTGTTAATTTGCTGGGCATAATGGCAAATAACAGCTTTTATGATTGAGATGACATGGTATGGAATATATAAACATAGTCAAACACTTTAAGAATAGGGCTATGATTGAAGAAAAGAAGCATGCTACCAATAAAAAAATACAAACCAAACATATAACCAATTTGGACTACCATGACATAACAAACAATAAAGGAAAGACATAGCAGGAGCAGAGTAGATACAGTTTTTCCTTTGACTGATATATCAGACTTTAAAAATGCTTTGAACTCGCTTAGACTCATATATATAGTTTTGGAAAATACATGATCTGTGTGAAATAAAATTACTTAAATATTGATTGTAACACAGCTTTCTCAACAATGCAGTGAAACCCAATAACCCACTGAAACTCAGTAAAGGATGAAAAGACATAGCCACAAGCAGAGATATATGCATACAGGAACTCCTTTCTGTTTCATAAAATCACAAACTATTTTTTCGCACGAGTCCTCAAAATGGGAGGACAACAGCACACTCCGAGAATACGCCAAGTCAGATATTCTAAGCTTATGTGTCCTTCATGGCAAAGAATATGGGTTTGGCAATTTGTTTGTATATTATGCTGAATTTTTACATGGTTAGATTGCTGCACCTAATTACTCCCACAGAAGCAATAAAAACATCTACAGTAATTAATCTTCCTAAAAGCAGCTGTATTCACACACTACAGATATTGTCACAATTGCAGAATTATGGTCTTTAAAAATGTTAATAGAGAACAGAAATGACAGGTGAAACTACGTGATTTGCTTAGCCAGCAATGCTGACCTTTGTCTATTGATATAGGGAAAGTCACAGATCAAAGCATCAATTTC
This sequence comes from Oxyruncus cristatus, assembly GCA_013399855.1. Taxonomy (NCBI): domain Eukaryota; kingdom Metazoa; phylum Chordata; class Aves; order Passeriformes; family Cotingidae; genus Oxyruncus; species Oxyruncus cristatus. The sequence goes on along the minus strand of VXAY01007345.1, from coordinate 180,667 downwards.
AAGCTCTCCTCACTAGCAGGAAACACAGCCAGGTAAAGTTTGGAAGTTTTACTTATGGATATTTTGGCATGTCAAAAATTCTCTGTCCGAAGAGTCATATTTTCTTGCTTCATTAAGGATCACCAAGACTAAACAGTGGCCTCAGCAGCTACAAATTGTATGAAGATAATAAAGATTAAGGCCAAAACGAAGAAAAAAGCACTGATGAAATGGTCACTCATGTGAGGACAAATGTACAGTTCAAATATGGAGTCACAAGAGGTGATATATTTGTGAAGAGCCAGAAAGACAATCTACAAATGGATCTTCATAATAGCAGTTTTAGTCCTACTCCTTATCTTTACTGCTCTCATGGAGTAGCTGTTAAAGAAATACATGAAACACTTTATGACAAAATCTCCCAAACAATTCTGAAAGCACAGAGGGAGAAGACAGAAGACAAACTTCTGAATTTACATAGTTTTACATCATGTTACTCTCACAGCTACAAGAGAAAAAAGTGTCCAACGTTTCCTGGGGGCAGAAAATTGAAGAAAAATTATTAATCTCCTAACAACACTAACAACCCCCTGACTTTTATTGCTCAAAGGTAGAACTCACTATCATGAAACCAGAATGTTGACAAAAGAAATTGAATTAATGTAGAAGAGTAGAATAACTGTGGTAATTAGAAAACCCTCAACCTCTATACATAAATAATGAACATAACACAAATTTGGTTCCAAGGACAAAATATAGTGCTTTCATGGGAACTACTAGTGTATGTATTTTAATATGAGAAGTTTATGCATTTGATTTCCAGAGAACCTTAATGGAATTTAAGACCCATTTACAAGATATCTTGGTAAGTGTAACCTAAATGTAATTTTGAGATGCCAGATCTACAATGCTGTGCACAAGTAGTCATGAGGCTGGATTTCAGAATGGATTCACAGTTTGTCTACATCATTTACTCATTAGACCATTTTCAAGGCAAGCATTATAGGGAGACCCAGCCAAGCTCCTGAGCAGTTGGTCAGGCAACGTGCCTACCTGCCTCACAATATTTCAACTGTCTTTTTGATGACATTATGAGACTGATGTCACAGACAGCGATTCTGGCATTGGCAGCCAGACCAAACATAGAATAGCATTTGTTTTACAAAACACAGGATAAGGAAATCTGCACTTAATACCAGAAATCTATTGAAGAGCAGAAATATCCCCAAAATATGTCTTGATATTCAAGACACAGACCCACAGGTTTAGAAAAAGCAAAAAATAATCCTCAAGGTCAAGGAAGACCACAAGGTCTGAATGGAATTCAGACTGAGCAGGATGTAATTCCTGCTGATTACTAATGCAGGAATATGTGGAGAAAGTTCTAGAGTGACTATAAAATAATATTAAAAATAAAATAATATTAAAAAATAACATTCTGCTGAGTGACGCATATACTCTTTCAATTCACACTTCTTTTGATTGGAGAGAATTTGAAACTTGTATTCTCCTTATTTAACTAGAGTTAAAGTAATTTACACCCCTATATATTTTTATCTAAAGATAACCACTAGCAACAGTATTTATGCAAAAACAACAACAAAAAAACCCCCAGCCAATTTTAGCCCAGGACAAACTTAATTTAATGCTCTTCATATACTCTGGAAACAGTAGCACAGATATAGACAGAAAAAATTTCCTCACCTGACAAAAAAAGTGATCAAATAGTAATGCAAAATTTCTGTTGCAAAACTTCTACCTGCCTAATATCATCATTTCCCTTGAAATCTTGCACTTGTCAGAGAGCATAATTTTATGTAATTATTTGAACTACTGCAGTTGTTCTTACAGCAAAGATAAGAAAGTTTGTGTTATATATTCTGAAGTTATTTACATATTTACATTAGCAAGCATGACCATGTAAATTGCTTTGCAGAAATATTTAACTGTCATGAATTCATGCATTTGTTCAGCTTCTCAAGGAATTAATTTACAATCAAATGCAACGAGAACTGACCATTTGGTGAATTCTGAAGTACATTTTCGTAATTATTTGTATCATGTGAAATTGTTCCCCAAAAGGCTTTAAAATGTCCAAAGGCAAAACTTACCTGAAACCCTGGTATGGAAGCCCATGTTTTGATCAAACAATTATCTTTTTACATATAAAACATAAGTGTGAAGACCCCTACTGAAGTCACTGGGTGGCATGGATTTGTAATGAAAATGCAGGACGGCCTCTAATACAAACAAAACAACATAAAATTTCCCAGGATTGAAAATAATTTTTAATAAACCCCTGTAGATAAAAACCCAAGGAAGTGGAGAATGGTAGCACTAAGGATATTCAAGTATCCCATAAAACTGAAGTGTGTGCTTTATATTTATTATCCAAATAAAGAACAGTAACCTGAAAATCTAGACAGTTTCTCATCTGATGAGATGCACTAGATATTTATGACATGATGCAGCATATATGTTATTACTCTTAAATAATACATTTTGTGCTGTGAGATTTTCACAGACAGAGTAACAATATGAACTACCATACATGTTACCATGTAACAAGCCCCCAAACTCTCATTCTTAGAGAGACCTGTAATTCTTAGGAAGCACTTAAAAAAAAAAAATAGCGAAGGCAATACAAAGTCAGTCTCTTCACCACAGTAAAACCTTACATATCAGTTTCAGAGAGATTAAATAAAACCACATATAAACTATAAGAAAGTCCCTTTATGACCTTATAAAACAGATGTTTACACTCCAAAGAATATTTTTGGAAAAGAAAAAACCACTGATTTACCCCCAATAATAACTGTGAATGGCTGCAACAAAGGTATATGTACATGAACACATACAAGTTTTGAGTCAATTTTCTGTTGAGAAATTTCAAGTACGTATTTAGAAGCAAACTCTAGTTATCCTTGCAAGGCAAGTAAATTAGTTCTACATACCACATAGTAAAAGGGGAGAGCAAATTCCTCCCCAAGGCTTCCCAGCACTAGAGCAGCTATTCTGCAGTCATTACTGCAGTCCACAGGCAGAAGCAGCCACAGCTGTTATATGTTACCCTAAACAGGCACCTTGCTCAGTAGATTCATGTCATCACAGACTTAATGGTCATGTTCCCTCACCTTGAACTCATTAACTCCTTCTCCTAGCTGTTATTTAGAAAAGAAATATCTTGTGAACAAGAAATGCAAAATTCCTGGTATGTTAATCAATGGCATTTTCCAATGTGGTCAATAAATGGAATAATTAGCTAATACTTATTGCTACTCTGCACATGCATTTCATACCCAATCCTATTTAAAATTTCTGTCAACAAAGCAATTTTCTTTCAGATTTCAATTCTATTTTTCAACTATTCATTATAATAGTTTCCAATAACTTCATACCCTATATTCAGACTTGTTAGACTTTTTCTAGCTGATCTTAAAATTTCTAAGCAGTATCTTGGTATGTTTCCAGTTTCCACCCTTTTTTCAGTGTTGGACATGCCCTTGGAAGAATAATTTTCTCTTTTCTCATTCAGGCTTCTCTTCTTTTTCTTCCTCCTGTCATCATTGCTGTACTTAATACATTGATCATGACATACTTCCAGTCATATAGCACAGTTCACTGAAGTCACTAGATTTAGTTTATGAGCTCAGATTTTATTCTTTTAAATAAAATACAATATCATATCATATCATTCTACCATTATGTGTATTACTGTGATACTGCATCTCCTCAAGCTATAAAACACCCTTAATAAAGGAGATACAAGTAAAAAATGGAGGCAGAGATGCATCATACAGTAATGAATATATTTTCTCTGCTTTTCAAGAACAGGTGAGATTAAGACGTAACAGAAATCTTTACTCTTGGATAAGAATAAAAGGGAAGTAAGACTGGACCTGTCTCATGGTAGGGTTCAGTGATATATCAAATGCAGTCAGAAGGTGAATGACTCTTTTTCAGAGCAATTAACAGAAGCAAAGGATGGGAAGTGGGGATGATGGCAAACTGACCACCCTAATGCTGTTATGTAAGTCATGGAAGATGTGAATTGTCTAACAAGTTCTTGGTATTTTCTGGAAATAGCCTAGGACAGGTAGGTAAGTAGTTGTAAGGATTGTTGTTTCAATAGCTAGTTATAGAGAAAATCTGGTCAAGAGTATATGGGAGTCAGGAGTCTGAGTGAAAGTTGCCTTAAAACAATCAGAGTTCTTGAATACTATGAAAGGAAGGAATTGCCACAGCACATTAAGAACAATGACATTCCAAAACCAGACTTTAACAAAGGAAGGAGGAAACAAAAGACAGGATCTCTCAGGCAAACATTCAAAGTTTTGTTTTGTCCCTTAAAAAAAACCAAAGCAAACCCCAGTTCTGGAAGCAGAAAACCAACTTATTCTAAACAGGAAGATAGAAAGGAAGTACACAAAGAGACTTAAGAGTCTAAATCAAGATCTCTTGAACGACTGACATTTACAAAAGAATAGTATCAACCATGTAAACAGTATTACCTATAAAGGAACAGCATCCATTTCTTAGGGTGGGTAATGAGACTGAGCAATGACTGGTAAGGTGCATTAAGCCAATCAGGAAAATATTAAAAACTGCAAGTAGACGAAGCACAAAAGGGTCCTTCATTAAGACAAAAAGGTGAAATCACTTTAACAGAGAAGTCTGAAATAGTCTGGGCATTTTTTTCTTTTGTCTTTAGAAAGCAACTAATTGTGACCAAGAACGTTGAATAATTTTAATAAAATTGAGATCAGAGCAGACAAGAAAAAGGGGAAAAGGAAAGGGAAAAGGAAAGAGTAAAACCATATTTAGATTTTCATTTCAGCAGGACTTAGCAATCTAAGACAGCTGTCATCAATCGAAATAAGATTTTAGCTGTTCGGCCTAAAAACATGTGGAAGAGGGGGAGGTCTCACAATTAAGGCAGCAAAACCAGTACTTAGAATTTTGTCCCTCCTTTTTATGTGTCTCTGATCTGGGATATCCGAAAATTTACTAAAACAAATTATTTAAAAATCAATTTCCAAGCACCTGGGGATAAGATAATAATAAACAGACAACACAGATTTGTCAAGAACAAATCATATTAAACAAACCTAATTTAATTCTTTTTGGGTCAGAGTAATTCAACTAGCGGATAAGAATGAAGAAATATTTGCAACGTACCTTAACCTAAACAGATAAGGGAAACGGAGTTTTGCTGAAAGTGCTAAAGATGAGCTCACAGGGGCTCAAAATAAGAAATGTACAAAGAAGGTTTTGACACACGATTACAGTGGAAACATTTCTGCATGGATTCCAGAAGGCCTGTTTGGGTCAGTCATCATTATATATTGTTATGAATGATTAGGATATTGCAAAAAAGACATCAATTTTCTAAATAATACAAGATTAGATTATTCTAAAAATACATAAAATTATCTTGATACATTCTGGAACAACAAGTGATAAATTTCATGAAAGGAAATACACAGTATTAGATTTTTCTAAAAGAGAACATCCATAAATACAAAAGCGAGATAACCGATTAACTCAAGAGAAACAGAAAAACATAAGTCATCTAACTTTGATGGTCAAAAAATGGATATACTGTTCTGAAACAGGTGACATCAAGAAAATGAAATGTTGTATGAAGATGCAAAATGTTGTTATTATGTTTGTAGTTTTCAAGGCCTCAGCTAGAGTTCATTGTGGGGCATCCCACTTCAAGAAGACAAATGATCAGATAAAATGACGCTTGATGTGATTTGATTTGTTAAATCTCAAAAACCAGAAGGCTGAAAAGTAATACGATAATAAAGTGTGTTTCATATTGTATGTAATCAATCACTTTCATGATACGAAGGGAAAGCTGGCTCACTTGCAATGAAGAAGGTACAGTTCTGATATGAGGAAAAACTTTTCAACTAACAGAAGAAATGAGTTAATTATTAGTTATGGGAGGCTGTGATTATCAACAGCTCTTATGAAAATAAATAAATTTGTCAGAATAGTCTACATACACCTGAAGTCGCTAAAAAAAGGGAATTCTGTAGAAGTGACAGCTCTGAGGTCACGTGATGCTTTCTTTTTCTTTCTCTGTAGTTAAGTAGTTTGATATTGTCCAATTTTGTATAAGATTCTGCTTCAGCAAAAAAAATAAAATAACTTCTCTAATGGTAACACTATTTGAGGAAAGAAATATGGAGAGTATTTATACTGACAAACTTTAGCACATGACAAAAAGATTCATGAAAGGAAAAAACCCAACCTTTCAAATTTAAAGCTTAAATTTTGAATAAAGCATACTTCTAGAATTTAAACAAATGGAACTCTTTTATCAGCTTTTTAAAAATTATTTGAAGGTCTTCCTTTAAGAGACTGCAAAGGGCCTGCACCAGATAGAAACCTTAAAAAGTCTTTGACTGTATTTAGGTTTACCAGATAATCTGATGACTTCAAGGATTCTTAGCATCTTCATCCAAAGCACTCAGTCTTCATTAAAAACGTTTAACGTGATTTTCAAAAGTTAACCAAAGGCTAAAAAATCTAGAATAATCTCTAATTCTGAACACAAATATTTTTACCATTCTATGGCTATCCCTTTACCACATGAATAAGCATTCTGCAAAATACCATGACAAGCTCTTTGCCTGACCGTTCTTACCAGTGAAACTACCTGTATTCTGGCCATAAAATATTCCAGCCAGTCCAAAAGTAATTTTAATTTACTTAGTTGAAGCGTGGGCATTTACAAATTTGTGGCAGCTTGTGCACAGGTCCGCACTGGAACAGAACAACACATTCAGAAGCAAATATTTCATACATTACTGATTTTGTTGCAATATTTTAATATATCAGACAGAGCCCAAAAGAACACCTTAATGTTTTAAGAGGAATGTTCCGTATAATGTTGTATAGTCTGTGCATGCAAAAATGATGTATACACCATGCTTATTTTGCAAAAAAATGGACTAATTTCAATACAGACATTTTTCATGAAGACCTTTCATTCACATCAACTTTATGTATTTCCTGGTTACATCTTACAATCTTATAGGTCTTTCAAATAGTTACTTAAAACAAATTAGTCTAGGCCTCACTTTCTGAGTACACATTGCTCAAGAAGGAGATAACAGAGAGAGAAACATTATTATTACAAGATAATAACACCCCAATCAACCACTTCTGTATAGCTGGTAAATACACTTTGTTTCAGAAGCTTTATAATTCCTTTAGTGCAAAACCCATATTTATCAAAAGCTAGAATACTAGCTTTTAAGAGGATTTTTTTTTCTTTTTCAATTCAAGGAAGCAGCATTTTTTATCATGTGACACTTTTAAAAGGGATCTTTGTTGATTCTCGAAAATATCTTTATAGTATTAGCTGTGCACTGGCTACATTTTGAGTTCTTAACCTGCACAAAGTGTTGCTCATCTGTTTGATTGGAAAGGTGGATTTGATTACATTTCAGACAGGAGTCATTTTGAGTTCTCTGAAGGCATCTCCTTGCCTTACTGGTTTGGGATTACAGAACAAACGTCTTTTCATCTGAAAACACCCATATTTTTTCTCTGGGTCCTTGTGACCTGACATTTAGTTTTGGTGCTAATTTTGTTCAACTTTTATTTATGGATTTATATGAAAACTAAGTTTGTGTATCTATATTTAATAATTTGTACAGAGAAGCAGCACAAAATTTCTCCTCAAGGTACAGGTCCCTGTGAAAAATGACCTAGACCCTGTTAAAACATAGTGCCTCTGTGTCAGTTAACAAACAAGTCTGTGTGATTAAGAAGACTTCCACTGGACAGATTAAAATTCACATATTACCAAAAAAGGCAATGGAATACAGAAATAAGTTTCTTAACTTGAGATAACAAGTAAGCAAATGATAATTTGAGAAGAGACTCTGGCAACATCAACAGAATTTGGCAGTTGGGGTACACTTTAGCAAATCTTCAACTCAAACCATGTTCCCATCATACCATATGGATCTCATAGCTGGAAATTCACCAGCAGTGCTAACAGATGTCAAAAAGCTTTCATAGCAACAGAGTTAGAAAAGATTATATGTATTAACTTTAGTCTATGTATAAACATGCCAAAATTTCTCAGAGTTCATCAGCCTTCGCTCCTCTCCCTGCACTTGCCCTGAAGACCATACAAATATTCTGAGGCTCACATGAAGAACGAAGCCTGGGTATTTTCCATTGCAGGGCAGCAAAATGAAGATGCAATATGCTAAACGAAATTCTCTCCAAATGAGAGTTCTTGGAACAGAAAAAAAAGAAGTGGATTTAGCAACACAAGAAAAAAACCAATAAGCAGTATTTGATTCTGTGGGAAAGACTGAATGGAACGAAGATGTTGCATAAGTACTAAGGTTATGTTAGGGGAATCTGAACTTTTCAACCTTTTCAACAAAACTTTCTGAAGAAGGGTGCATGCAGGCAGAGAAAAAAAAGCAGATTTCTCTCTTTTTGTATAACATCCAGAAACATTTCTCTTTGTTCTATACAAGTGTTCCCTCCTTCCCACGCCATGCAGACAAAAAACATTCTGACTAGTTCAGTGGCCTCAGATGGAAGGGAATGATTTGACACCAAGTGAGAGAAGATAGAAACAGGTCACATCCCCAATTTGCTCATTAAAATGTATCTTGTTGTTTCACACTATGAGAAAACATGGGAAATTTGCCTTACTGCATAAGGCTTTACGGTAATCTGTATTTTTTCTACAGCAATATTGAAGCTTGTTTTGCACTCGTTCATAAAAGAACAAATTTTTAATAAATTATGTGAAAATAAAATACAACATTAAGACTTCAGAATAATCTAAAGTAATTAATTCTTGGAATTTCTCTTTAGAATGAAATAGATGGAAATTAAAATTTACCCGTCATAGTAAAATACAACAAAGGAAATACCTGTCTGCACAGAAAATCAACACAGAGGTCATTGCATTGCTTTTATTTTTCCCTTGTACTGAGAAATAATTCTGCTATTTTCTCAAGGAAATGAGATAAACACCAACATTATCAGGGGAAATTTTATTCACAACAAATGGATGTCTTTTGCTAGCAGTCTTCTCTATATGGGACACTTGAGGTTTAGGATTTGTCATTATTACAGAGTGGAAGACAACACTGTGAATAATTACAGTCTTTCAGTATCAAAATCCACATTTTACTCGAATAGCTTAAGTACTTATCATTAAATAATTAATGATATAGAATGAAGCAATTGTGTTTTTTTTTTCCTTTTAAATACAATTTAGAAGATTCAGAAGATGATTATCAGAGAAGATTAAGGATCTACTGCTACATGAAGCATAATTTCTGGTAACCATCTCTGGGTAAGAAGTTTATATATTGTTTACTGGGACACTTACTCTTCCTGGATACAAAAGACCTCTGTCAGGGGATTCTAACTCTATATACACAACTTATGGCCTATTAGAGTTAAATGTAGTATTTTGTAGTTGCTTGTAAAATGAATTTGTCAAAGGGTACAAAGAAGAACTTAGTCCATTTTTATAGAAAAGCAATTGTGTTTTACAGAATGTTGAAGCAACCATCCATTTGATACAAAACATGTCAGTTTTATAAAAGGCAAGCTAGAGAACTAAAAGCACTTTTATAAAAGCACTGTTTAAAAAACTTATAAAGGGTGATATGGTAATGAAAAAAACCAAACCGCCAGATGTGTCAGTGCTGCTACTCCAAGAGAAATAAAATATGAAGAGAGCTAATTTTGCCTCTTCCCTCTGAGCTTTCTTCACAGGCAAAAAGCCAATAACCTAAGTTTCATCACCTGGCTAACTGATGAATTATGTCAACACTATTTAGTCAACAGATTTCAGCACATGGACTGTAGATACCTGAGAATCTGTGGACTAATTTTATCTATTTTTAATCTATAAAAAAAGTTTTAAGAAAAAGCAATTCATAGATAGTGTACAACAACCAATGGAAGTAAAGTTTCTAAGTTGGTCTGCATCAACAGTGAAACTATACTAATATGCCAGGAACCAGAATGGCTGAAAAATTACTGTTACTTGAAACTGAAGGATGACACATGATTATACACTTCATGGTTCTACATAGCATTAATTTCTGAAAAAAACTAGAATAAGACCTCAGCTGCCAACGAACCATAACAAAATACCAGTGGAGTAAGCAATAATTCTCACTTAAAACAGACAGGTTCCTTAAACCATGAAGCTATTCAGGAAGATATTCAGCAACAGTCAAGACTAAGCATAAATTTTTATACTTTTGCTAAGATAATACTTACAGATACAGATATTTAAGTGTAATCTGTTTTATATATATTATATATGTGTATATATATACACACACATTTTAAAAGGTCTTCAGTCAAAATTCTCAGGGAGAGTTATGCAAAAGCAAGATAATTTCTACAGAACTCAGAAAACAGTGTATCACTGAATCTTTACCATCCAGTACGTTGGAGAGTAAACATAGTGACTTCAAAGCCAGTGCAGCTATTTTACAGAATTTGAAAGATTATTCTAGCTGCTCATGTTAAGCAGTCATTTCTAGGAGCCTACAAGAATTACACAGTTATTTATAATAATTAATATTTTACTGATATGAAGTATTAAATTCATTTCTCGCACAGGATCACTACAAGCTTTCTTTAATTCCTAAAATAAGGAAAACCAAGTACCTATGAGAGGCAGCTCCTCTGACACAGTTCTGTCACGGGCAGGGCAGTGCATATCAGGCCTTTCAGTCAAGTGCATCAGACCACAAAGTATGCTGAATATCAGACCTTAACTATACTATTTTGGCAGAATACGCACTACGCAATACTCAAAGTGATGTGATTTTCATTAGCAACAGTAAGACTTTCAGAAATCTCCTTATTTTCTATTCAGAGAAAGATTCTCAGCTGTCATATACTAAAACTCATTTATCATCTGACTTTCACCGAAGTCCAGTCTTCTACTGTATTTTCTAGTTGAGCTGTTATAGTACAAAGAGGCACAATGGCATTCCTGACAGTCACAGATCAAATTCATGCTTCACCTGAGGTTTAAAAATTTTGTTTATTGCAAGTCACAATTGTGCCTTTTTCTCCAAGAAGAAAGCCCCTAATTAAAACCCAGGTATTTCCATAGTCAAGACTGAACAAGAAACCCCAGAGCTGCAAACTGATGGAGGCTGGAGGAATATTCTGGGACATTTCCTCTCCAGACTAGCCCTGTTCAGACACCCCTTCCTAAGTCATTGCTTTTAGTCACTGCCAAAGACTGCATCTGATTAGTCTTTAGTTTGTATGTACTTAATTCTTTACTGATGTATCCTACGTTCAGCATCGCTCAGTTAAGGATGATATTTATGCAGTCTAAACACTGTATCTTGGGAATGTCATGGGCGATAACCTACATGAAGAAATGAGAACAGGACACTTAGAAGACTTATTTCCCCCCACAGTACAGGTACAGGTTGTGGTTCTTAAGACATTCAGGGTAACAGGAGGAAGATATTCTGTTGTGAAGGAGTTCTTCTGTTTTCACTGTCTGCACTGTGAAGCGAAGAAAAAAAAATGTCCAGACCATGGCTGTGACACTCAGGCATGTTTGTAGTTGACAGGCATCCTTACAGTTCTCTCAATTGCATTTGTGGAATGATGTAGATATAAACAAGGTATCTGTTAAGTAATTTCTCAGAGAAATGTGGATATAAAAACTAAAGGCAAAAATTCCAAAGGAACTAGCAGGTAGATTTAATTTTGTGAAGATAAGTAATGCTGGTATATTTAGACTATGACATTAAATATGACTCTCTCTTTTTTGTTTTTTGTTTTTACTGACAACCTGTTACTGCTTTGATAACAATTTGCTTCCCTAGAGGTAGGAACACATGATCCAATCAGCAGGATTTTTACATAGGTGTTCAAAGTCCAGGACTTCTAGCTACATTTCTAATGTGTGTATGCCTGCACTCTATCAGCATTGACTTTTGCAGCTCTTTCTTTTGAAGACTTGATCAGCCTGAACCTCCAGGTAAATATAGTATGCATTAAAGTTCTTGACCACTCAAATACCTGACTGAAGGTCAAGCCTATTAGACTTGCTTCAGCTCACATCAATTATCCCCCCCACTGAAGGTGATATAACTATGATTCCAGCTAATTAAGTCTGTAATATTGAGATAGAGTGTTTAATAAGGGTCAACACAGAAGAATCAAGTTAACTCTGTCAATCTTCTTTGCCATAATGTATTTTTCATATAAACAGTCCAGCAGCCTAAGATTTGTAGATTTGCATTTGGGTGTCTTTTTCTGATAGACATAGGCAAATATGCTCCTCTTGTAGAAAAATATCCTTCAGTGGCATTGACCTAAATATATCCTAATACTGAAAAAGGTAAAGCTGATTCTACATTCTGGACATAATTTATCACCTGCAAATAGAAAACCAGAGAAATATCCTCCAAGCAGCATCTGGTTAATAACTGTAAACAGAGAAGTATCTATCCAGTCAATCTTAGCAATTGGTGTTAATTTTCACTGTCTTTGTATAGCTGTAGATAATCACATTCCTGTTAATTTACAGCTATGTTCTAATCCTTAATTTAAAACTCTACTGAGATTTTTATTTTAGCACCTGAACAATCAATCATTTGACAATGTGTGAAGTGGCAGAAGAACACTAGTAAACCTGAGACATAGGTTTTGTCAAAGTAGAAAAGCCAGGAAAATTCCTAACTAAAGGGACACCTGTACAATTCTCCCATTGGAGAGTTGCTGGTCATAACTTCTGTGCACATTGTCATGCAGTCCTCCATCCTCCTGGTTTTTGATTACACTATCTGAAAGGATATCGACTCTGAAATTTGGAAAAGCCAAGAACACTTTTTCTTCCTTTCAGGGGAGGATTAGGAAAATTCCTGTACTTTTTCTTTGTTTCCAAGCACAGGAATGAGCTAAGCCAACTTACTGAGGTAATTACATGCAGTCTCAGATCTGCTTGAAATACATAATAGAGGTGAGCTGGACCACAACACTAATCTCTGACTTATACACCTGCCCAGAGTTTAAAAGTTGGACGATGCTGTATTGTACGTTACGGTTAAAGCTTTTTGAAATTGAAATGGAAACAGTTTGAATTAGGAAACAAACTCAGAATAAACCTCAATTTAATTTTCAGTGTAAACACAGAGATGGAAGTTTTAGTCTTTACAGGTGGAATTTCCATTAACAGCCATGCACGGGTCATGATTATCCTGGTGACACCAATTCACAAAACTAATCTCTATGATGGTATCTAGCAATGAAGCATGATTCTGAACAACCAACTACACCTTTGTAATAAAAGATGAATTGTCCTTGGATTAGTCAATATGATGTGTGTTTCTTGGCTCTACTTTATCAGTTCTCTCTGTTCTATGAATGAGCAGGGCAACTTTATCTTAACTAAAGAATTAGAGCACATCCTTGATTGCCTAAGCAGTGAGACTAGTTAATATGATAGCACCAACTGGTACATAATAACTGGTACATAATATGGGCTGCTAAAATTATAACAGTATCTCAACTTCTGAGTGAAAGCAAAAAACTAATGTCCTAAAACAAGTAAAAAACCCTCTCCTCCTTTACATACAAAATAACGTATATTCAATTGTGAGTCTACTGCCCTCCTCCAGGCAAAAAACTTCTAAAATCCTTAATATTGAAGTATGAAATTCCATTGAATTGATATTTCAGCAAATAACTATTTTGAAAAATAAAATATTCTTGCCCTACTTTAGATGAGCTTCTAAGTTTTAACAAATGCATTACACTGTTCTTAAAAGATGGGAGAGACACCACGAAGAAGAACTGCAAGTCTGTCATGTAAGAAGTATAGAGATCCTTACAGAAGGATCCCTTAATAAAGTCTGGTAAACCCTTGTTCACTTGGAATCTTGTTCATTCTATAAATAAACATGTAATCCAGGTCACAGCAATGGAAATCAAAGGAACTGTGATGGTAGCAATGGGAAAATATGGACTTGAAGAGTGGGTGATGTGACTCAAGATTTACATTATGTGGAAGCTTTTTATTAAAATTACTTTATTTTGTGCTAGAATACCTTTTTTTAAGAGGACAATATTTAAGGTTCCTGTAATTCAAAACAAGAATGAAAGCACACCAGCGATTCCTAGACATTTCTGTGATTTATCTGCTATAGTATGTAAGTTCTTGCTCTGGGCATTCAAAATAACCACGATCAAGTCAGGATCAATATATATATTTTCATTTTTCATGTCTATATAAATATTAAGCTTCTAGTTTTATGCAGTGATCATGATACCCAAAGTATTATTTTCAGTGAACTATTAAGATATGTTTTAAAAATCAGTAAGAAGACTGACATGTATCATAAAAGATCCATAAAAACACATATAAGATTTCACTCTTTCATTGCGATAGTAAATGTTAACTATTTCTCTCAGCAGAGCAAGAGACGTGTAAATTTAATTGAATGTACACTAAATATTCAATTCCTGTAGAAGAGAGATGAAAGATAACATCAGCATTTATAAATCAGTGACTGTACATCTTGTCAGTTAAAAAAATCCCAAGGATAAATAATACTTATTAGCCTCATGCAGGTATTTTGAGACTACCTGGTTAATGCTTATAGAATGTGCTAATAATTAATGCACTGTTACACATTCACTTACTAAATATAATTACCACCCACATTAGAGAAGGTTTGCCCACTGGCAAAATAGAACTATTTCTATATATAATGGAAGATTATATGAAAGCAAGCAAACGCATAAACATCTATTTCATGTATTAAAACTTGAAATAACTCAAATAAAGATTTGGATTGAAAGTCTGTGATTCCCCCTACTTACATAATTTCATTTTAATCCACTTTTAAAGCACATTCTACAAGAAAGGAGGCTCTTACTCCTGTGGGAGGTAAGTGTAAGAGCAAAAAATGGAACAGATCCTGGAAACATTAAAATTAATGATGTCTGAGAAATCATTATGGTTATAAACCATGAGCCTGACAGTTTTAATTCAAAGCTCACAAAAACTGAGAAATAGTTAAATAAAGTGAAAGACCAGATGGTGTCAGCCTTCAGGGAATTCACTACAGACAGATAAATTGGGAAACAACAGTCAACAGTCAGAAACTAAAGATATTCTGAAGTGTTTTGAAGGGTCTGATTTCTGAAGAAAAACTTGAAAAGAAGACAATTTTTCTAGAGAAAAGCCAAAAAAACAGAGTGGTCATGAAGACCATTTTTCCAAGAGGTTTATCAACATTTACATTCCAAAAGGTTCATATTGGGTATCTCTATGCCCAAATTCAGATCACCGAAATGAGTTATTTCCTAAGAACAGACATCAATCCTTATATTTGTAATGATGGACTTTTTACGAAGTAACTCCCTCGCACATAAACTCGTAGATACATGTATATATATCCTACAATAAAAGTTTAAATTTGTATTGATATTTTTTTACTGCTTCCTCCTGTTTCATAAGACTGTAGGTACACAAACACCTTATTCAGTTTCCATTCCTTACATCCCTCATTATCTCTAGTAGTACCTACAAGAAGGAGACTAAATAACATTCCTTTTTTCGTCTCCCTGCCCCTGCCTGACAAGTAAATATATGCTGCCCTAAGATGCTGAGAAAAAAAAACTTGTAAGTGCATTGAAGTATGTAAAAAAAAAAAGTCCCAAAATTTTATAAATTGCTCATGGTGCTTGCAGATCTTCTCTAACATCTAAAAGGTTCCCTCGATGAGTTTTAAGACAGAAGTTGGAATTTTAATCTATTCAGGCAGATATATAATTGTAGGCTCCTTCTTCTCTTGTCCCAGTATCTTTCTCAAAATTTTTTTATACATGATGGCAAAGGCTGAAGCATTAAGTTTATTTCAAACTCTTCAAAAGCCATGGAACTAACCTATATGCGTGGAAGAAAGAGCAGCAGCAAAATTTCCTGCTCTGTAAGTTGCTACCTGCACACCATGTGAAAGTAGGTAGGCATACTTTTATTTGTATTATGTAAATATTTCACATCAAACCTATGCCCACTATGACAGTAAAGAAACAATTTATATAAAACTTAAGATATATACTAGTGCTTTTTTTCTGTGAACAGACTTCATTTTATTTGTGTATCAACTACTCACCCTTTTCAAAACTAACACTTTTGATGCATCATTTATTGGCTAACTATCCTATTTTCTGTTATTGTAGACTAATTTTCTATAAGTAGGCTTGAAAACAGCCACCTGACATGATGCAGCCCTAAGCCATGTACAGATGTATATGATTTCACAGTAACAGACCTGCTCACACCTGACTCCACTGATTTTTCATATGGAAAGGTAGATATTTCTAGAGACAAACAGCAGTGATAAATATCTCACTTCTTATATAACTGTAGGTATATAAAGAGCTGATTTACTTCCCTGATAAGAGTTCATGATATTGAGGCTTCAAGAGAGGTTATATTTTACTTTATAATACGATTTTACCCATCACTTGGCCTTAGTCATACTAAATCTCTTTGATCCTGTTAAGGTCAACATGGAATACATCAGTCACACCAAGTAAATAATTATATATTTCAGCCTTCTCATCCAAATTTGGTCTAGCGAACATTTCAGAAAAAGAAGAAAAGCTCTGAATACTTCTAACAAGAATGAAGACACAGCAGACCTCTATTTTCTACAACCGGCAGAAGTAAGAAAAGCAGAAAGCCCCTACCTTGAGATAACTGCTTGCTCTTCATGCTAACATCAACCACACAAAGGTGGGTACACCTCCCTTGATCAGTCCTTTCAAGATAAGGACCTGTGGTTCATAATGCTGGTAACAAGAGTCATTTCCTCCAACACATTACCAAATTGTGAGTAATCAGGAAAATTAAAGTTCTAATGTTTCTCTCTGGCTGACTTTCATGACTATCTAACAGTTGGAAGTTACTAGCCCGATCTGAACTAACCTTTGTGAAGTGGAAAAATATGCAAGTGCCGATTAATATAGTTTACCGTAACTAGATTGAGTTGTTGCAAATAATCAGGGATCAGAGACCCTACAGAAGGACTATTAAATTGCAAACTAATAATAAAACCCCCACTATTCTATTGTTTAAATATGACTGTGGGAGATAAGACCGGAGGAATGACTGACCAGGCATTTTTCAATAGCTGTACAATATGTGAATCCTCATGTTCTGTTGTCAGTTCTTATTAGTGACTGGAGAGCCTTAATGATTATTTTCTACTAAACTATGCACAGTGACTGCACTGTGAATGTGCACATCCTTCATTTTCTATTTTATTACAATAGGCCATTTAGTTTGATTAATTTGTATATTTAGGACTGAAACATCGTTTTAAAAAATGAAATATAATGAGTAAGGTTTCATCCAGCTTCTCTTAACTTACATCAGTGGTAGTAGTTATTTTAATTTAGTTATTTATAGAAGTTAATGTAGCAGTTGCTGAGCTATTTTTACAGTGTTCGTATTGCACATCCTTAAATAACAGAAAAACTTCGCTGAATAAAAAGATTCTCTGGCAAATCTACAATATAAAGAACTTCTGGCTCAATGTGTACTATGTATCACCTTTTTCCAATTATCTAATCTAGTTGTTTTCTAATTATCTATCTAGCTGTTATAGAGATGGTCTCCAAGGAGTCTGTCTAATGATCATTCATTGAATTTCTTTAATTTGAGGGAAAATAATTAGTGCTTTCACAACAAAAACATCAATGATGCAAAAGCAAACAGGTGAATACTAAACAGATGAATTGAAGGCTGCTCGGTTAATGCTGTACATAACACAGGTGTAATATTTCGACTGCTTCTCCAAGTTTGCAGCAAAGATTTCAATGCATACTGAAGAATTTACTATCCCTGTGAAGTCTCAAAGACTTGCCTCCACATTGCTTTTCTGGCTGAATGGTTCTAAGATCATGGAAAAAAGTAAAAGAATAAAGCTCCCCCAAAAGAGAACTGAGGAAGTATGTAAAGGGTAAAATTTACAATATTTTTTACGGATAATTAGAATTTTGATCTCTGACAGTTGCACATAATTTCATGTTATAAATTGTATTTAATTTTTTATTTTCTTTATTAGGGAAATATACTTTGCATATGGCTTCTCCCTTTCAAATTCTCCCAGAACATCTGGAAATAATACTTTCTATCTATTGAAGTCCTTCCCATTAAATCCTTCAAAGGTGTATTGTCACTATACAGTCACAACCACTTTTTCCCATTATGCTACAAATGCATCTTAGAATTATGACTTCTCATAATACTGAGGCCACAAGTCAATCATTACATAAAATTTCTGGAGCAGTATCAGTAGGTTACGCTCTTAACTATTTTGTTAGGAGATTGTCCTATGCTTTTCAGAAACTTATTAAATCAGAATGGCATCCTATTTCCCTCAAAATAGTGAGAATTCTTGCTTTTCATTAGAAGCCAGCTTCTAATCTGAAACTGTATCTTAAAAAACCTTGTTAAACAATGGTCAATTTTTTTGACAGAGTATTATCTGACAACCTAGACAGCCAACAAAATCCTCCTCCCTTTGTCACAATGATGTGTGTTACTTCTCAAAAAACTAAGTTGCATCTCCATTACTCCAAGCTTACCATACATTTTCAGGGGTAAAAATGGGCCCATCTTTTTGAGGCAAGACCTTTCCCTTGTGCTGTACCAATTTTTATCTCTGCATCAATCTGTTTTCAATTCACTTGACAAAACCACCTTTCTCTATTTTACATGCATTACTGCAGTGCCTGTACAATTTTGAAAGCATGCATACATTTCCAAGTAGAAAGACAATAAAGATATTACTGTGTTTAGAGCTAATTTGATTATTTTTCAGAGTTATGGGTCACTTTTTGTAATACCTGACCCTGTACACCTTCAACATTTTAGCAATATTTTCAATGTTATACTGACCTTTATGAATGTCTTATAGTGAGCTACCTGGGTAATAGAACTCCTGACATGAATTTGTCCCTAACAACGTGAATTAGTTTTTCATTGTATTTAAGACAAAAACAAAAGAAGAATAGTATTAATACTAAGTATGACGCTTCCCTAATTCCTGTTCTTGGTAAACTGAGATCAGAGACAGTGTAACATATTCTGTCACCTGAGAAACCTTTGCTGGCTTCTTCGAAGTCAAGGAAAAACATTGAAATGTTCAGCCAATAAATTTTTCTAAAAACTTGTTCAAACTTGTTTGCTTATAGCTTCATCACGTAGGTGCATAAGTTGCCATTATTATTGCTGTGACAAATGTAATTTGGAATATTTGTAAGAAATCTTATCTGAAGTGAGGAATAAAAGCATCACCATCAATGTTCATAAAGGTTTAAAATTTCAGTTACATCAGGATGAAAATTCACAGAGAATGGTCAGTTAACAGTGATAACTGACAGATACAAGTTTTTCTGAGTAACACTGTACTGGAGTAGTTGTAAAGAGTAGTGATCATAGGAAACCACTGTGTCTAAGTATGAAAACTGAGCTTCAGTAAATGTGAGTTCAGGTGTGACATTTGGAGTTATGACAGGTGCCTTACTTTGCTTTTTGGAGGGACCTACCTGTTCTCAGCTGTTTTAGTTGGGGAGCTCAGGGGATTGGTGAGGTGACATGAAGAGTCCTCTCCAGAGATTTACACAGAGGCAACTGTGTATTACCTTGTTGGTGTTGCTCCCATCCATGACTAAGAGCTTTTACTCAGTTGAGTCTTCATGTTCCTAAATGTTTTTCCAGTAATGACATATTTTTTATTTTGATTGTGGGCTAAGAAAACATCCAATACAAGAAAAAAGCCAAACTGCCTTCTTTTTCTCAAGCAAACAGACATCTTTTTAAATTTACCAAAATCAATCCTGATATACAGTCTGCCTACTAATTTGTATAGTAGTATGTGTGTATTTATATTTTGCTAAGAGTATCAGGGCAAGACTATTCAAAAAATCAAAACTTCCTGAAACAATTCAGTAAAAGTTTTATTACTTATCAAGTCTGAAATTCCCACTGGATTGTCTTAGGTTTTAATTGAAAAAATCACATTCAAAATAATTTTAACTTTAGGCGATCATAACTATCATTTTTATAGTTGCTGAAAATATAGTTCTTCTACCAAACTTTCAGTTTGTATTACCAAAAATACCAGGAAAAGCCCCTATAACATAGACCATTCAAACCCTTCTCCACCTAAGGGAGCCTTTATTTGACAATAAACCACCGATTTCTTGAAAATTTCTGCACGACAAAAGTGTAACTGTGCATTCAGCCTTTAGCTGGACCACTTCTCTATTGTTACAGAATGGCAGTCCCCTTATCTGCAGAGCCTAAGCAGAAGCATCATGAGCAGCTGAAGAGCAAGATGTGCCTGACAGCTTTTTTTGCCAAGAGAAGAAAAAGGAAAAAATACCCCCAAAGAGCTAAGTATCAGCTGAAGGGATAAGCATTAGTACATTATTGGAAAAAGAGACAAATTACCTGATTAGTTTCTAACGTATTGCCTTCCTCTAGAGAAAACAGAATCAATGGAAAGATAAATCCTAAAAAAAGGGACATAAAGAACATCACAGTAAAGGAAAGAGAAATAAAAATGTCACAGAAGAAATTGAAAAATTATTGGAAGAGAAGTAGGTGAAAACAGATCTGATTAAATTAATTTGTACTGATTATTCAAGATTTGCTCAGTGAATAAGTAATTTCTCATGGTCAAGTCTTTAAAAGGTCTGACTTAAGTTCTAAGGAATTCTCAGGCAAGGATAAAAAACCCAGACACAGATTAACTTTTTTTTTTTAAAGACTAATTCTTCAAAACATTGTAAGAAGTGGTATTTAATAAAGCATGAGAATGGCATTGTGACAATGTCAGGGCACATGAATTTCATAGAATAGCTGATCTTGAAACAAATTTTAGCTCATTCATAGAGGATTCTTCTCTTACTATGGATTCCTGTGTATCTAATGCTCTGTGAAGTCAATCAAAAAAAAATGGCCTGTCCATCCTATGGCAATAACCATTGAAGCAGGATTTGCTACTGTAATGTTCCTGTACTTAGCCATGGTAAGTGGGTACTCAGCCATCATGTACTTAGCACCTGGATAACAGGTACAGCTCTGATGGATTCACTGCTTTAACTCTCTTCCTATTCTACAAGTCTCACAGCATGCTGGAATACAAAAAATTCCAACAATAGAATAGAGTTAGATATGATGAACCTGAAAATGGAGACACTTCTTTCAAACAATATGAGATTTACGTGTCTTACTAAACACACTCACATAGCCAGCAAAACTTTCCGTGATTAGGCAGGAAGCAGGAGGATTTATTCCAACAAATAGTCTAACGGAATCAGCTCTAAGCATTTATCTTGCTGCTTAAGGGTTATAATGTGCTTGTACTACAAAATAAGTACTTATGAGCCAATACCATAGGAAAATATAAACAGATACAAGATGACAAAAGCAGCTGGCTGTCTTGACATGCTCTGTCAGCAGATTTATGAAAATTATATGTCCTCGAGGCTCCTTAGTGAGAAGTTTTCCTCCTTTAAGCTTCATTCAAGACTTACATGCTTGTTTACTCTATGGAGATAAAATTGGAGGAATTAATACGCATTTTTATTAAATTTCAGGCTGCGCTTTTCCTGGGTTGGCTGTGTGACTCTGTTGTGTGACATAGCTCTGGTAAATTTATATTTACTGCATTTTGATTTTGTTGCCATTTACAGCTCATAAAAACAACCCCAGAATAATTTCTGCTATCCTTCCATTGTATTTTCTTATTTTAAATTTATTTTTACTTAAAGGAGCAAGGTCCTGTAAATTAATTGCTAAGACAGCTACCATTATGTAACAGTATGAAACTGTTAATGACATCCTAAAGATCTTATGGTCAAGCAAATCACTCTGAGCATGTGTTTAGACTCTGAAGCCTTTCCAGTGATTTCTGACCACTGTGTTTAGCAAATGTCCATTTCAGGTGTTACGTAGCTTTTAGAGTTATAGGGATGCCATGAGATAAAAAGTATACAACACTTTTCAGTAAGTAGTTCAACAGTGAAAATTACCTACCTTATTTCTTATTGGGATAATGAGAGGTCAGTCAGTCCTGCTGCATGGCTTAACAGCAGAAAACACTTGACCAAAATGCAATAAAAAGGTGAAATGGAGAAATAGGGAGAGGAAAAATATGTTTCCAAGACTGATTAAGCAAGAAAGACAAAGTTTTTCTACGTGGCAGAAGTATAGAATGAGCTTCTGACACCCCACAGGAAAATCTTTGGGAAAATCTGGAGAGTGCACATGTGTTAAGAATATATGCAAGTGATGATCAAGAAAAGTTGTTAAAAGTCTTAATTTA
Organism: Oxyruncus cristatus; assembly: GCA_013399855.1. NCBI lineage: Eukaryota > Metazoa > Chordata > Aves > Passeriformes > Cotingidae > Oxyruncus > Oxyruncus cristatus. The sequence continues at coordinate 158,285 of VXAY01007345.1, read as the reverse complement.
AAGTAAATTAATAAACTGTACTTAAACATTTCTGTTGATATCTTCCTTCATAACTAAGAGACCTTAATTCAATTTAGCTGAATTTATTTATAAATTAATTCAATGCAGCTGAACTGAGTCAAAACTACTTTGATGCTGGATAAGGGTACCTACTTAAAGTTTTACTTAAACACTTTCAAAATTCATTTAGATTAATTTTCCTCAGTGTCTCCATGAAGACAAAACCCTTAAACTTTTTACAAAGAGAACTGAAGAAATGATGCATGGAGTGCCACTAGAAACTCTTAGTTCTAAAATAGCATCTTCAGCAGCTCAGAACTTACTACTTTTTAACACATTTTTAGGTATTATTTCAAATTTGATGCCTTATTTCAATATATACATATTGAAATCTACAGAGGAGATAGGCTTGTGCTCTTTCAAACCCTTTGAACTATTAAGTAAAATGGAGTTGGTACCACTATTTTCTTCTTTGTAAATCAGCTTGGTATGCTTTCATATCAGCACAAAAGAACATACTAGCAAAGCTAATGACACAACAGGAGGAGTTCTAGTCCTAGAAGAGTTTTCCTAAACTTTTTTCTTCTTCATAGTTGTATGAAGACATCACCATAGCTCTATGTGCAATCTGTAGTCTGTTCCTTTCTTGCACTCATGATGTTTAATTTAGTGTCCTGAAGTTTTGAACCTCTCTCCAGTACTTGTTCACTGAGCTGAATAAATATCTCCTCCCTGACTTTTCAGGTTATATAACAACTTCACCTGACACATCTGCACATTTTGCCTACAGAAGGTATATTTAATTTTTTTGATTCTCCTTCCATTTTGCAGTTGCAGAAGTTAAATTGCATTTAATTTTAAAGGAAGTTTATTCTCAGATCCTAATAATTTTTACTTCCATTATTTGGAATGAAATACAAGGCAAACCAATTTTACTGATTTATCAGTATCCTTGAAAGTGTGCAACAGCAAATACATGGTAGCTCTTACTGACTGTATAACCATTCCTGAAAACTGAAGGCATATTGGAAAGAAAATCAAGTATCATCTTGATACTGTATTCTTCCCAGTGGTAATAGTGTTCTAGAAAAAGCAGGATTGCCAGGGCACACCTACTTGTTCAGCAGCTGGTACTAGCATAAAGCTGAACAAATACATGTTCATATATCAAGAATGAGTAGACAATTAGAAGCAAGGCTACCAGTTCATCCTTATAGTGTCTCAGCATGTACTGAATTATCTTTCACTGATGATTTAAGTTTGACCTATATTAAAATAAGCCCAAGCCTAATGCTAAGTGAAAAAGATAACCTTTTAGCCCTTTTCAAATGAAGATACAAAGTAGTGCCCTAGCCACTTTATGTTAACTTTTTTTTTTTTTAGATAAGTGCTAACAAACTGGGTATTTCCAGGAATACACAGATTTTTAGCTAAGATCATGGCAGATTTCAGTGAAGTGATTTCACTGGGATTATACAATGGTAATCGGGCCCAAATAGTATAGCAGTAGGTTTTCTGAGTATTTATTGCAGATAGTCAGTTATCAATAGATTTTAACATTCACTGCCAGTTTTCAACTACGTCTAGAGTGACGTTCCACACTTTACTGAATTCCCTAGAAACAAAACACTGAGAAGCACTGTATCAAAAGGTATCCAGTGAGTCTGATCCTCTTTGAAAGTTCCTTACAGAAACTCTAGCAATTGCACTGTGGAGGAAAACTTTATATTGAAGCTTGACTATGCCATTTGATTTGATTTGTTATTTGACATCACTAAAACAAACTCTGAGTGTAAGATGCACTGTATTTAAAAACACTACATACATTCTGACATATACTCTTGTTAGACATTTACTTACTACAGACTTCACTTAAATCAGGCATGAAATTTCTGAAAAGGAAGGATCAAAATACAGATGCCAAATCAATCAATTATACTGAAAACCATAGTTCTGGTGAACAGGAGCTATTAAAACAGTTAAACACGTTTAATCCTATTCTCTGTGGAAATTAAGAATGTACACATTTAAATGATCAGTACCACTTAAATAGTATATTTGATATTCTGTGGCATTTCTGTAGGTGACTGCTATCATCAGAAGTGCAGCAATAAATGCTGAAGAAACACAACATAGCTGTAAATAACGCTTCAGTTCAATGACTTTGATAATTATATGCAACTTTGCTAAACTATATTTAGTAAGACTTTTGAATCTGTTAAGACATTTTACACAGTACTGATCAAAGGGAGCTTATGAAATACAGGAGGCTTTCTGTAATATAATGTCACAGAAAAGTGATCTTTTTCTTTAAGTGTCAAGTCCTAAGCTTACTCTTTTTCTTTTAAGAGTAGCAGCATATGCTGGTCAGTGAAGCATACACTACACAGCTGTTACATCTACTGTATGACCTGTATATACCAAATTAGTCATTGTGTTTTTCAATTCTGGTTCATCAGAGTTTTGGTCTGAGGGGCTTTAACCTAAATTTAGGAAAAGAATACAATTCAGTATTATCTTGTCTATCCATAATTCATAGTCTCCAGCCCATTTTGATCTGAAACAATTGGCCAACTTTTTTTTCTCCCTCTTTTTCTCTTCTTAGCAGTAATGCAGGATGTATGAAAAAAAATTCTAGCACAAGGATTAATGGCAGAAAACCTCCAGGACTGCAGTTTGATTCTTAATGAATATGTATTTCCATGCATACGGAGAGGATATTAACAGACTTTTCAACAACCATCATCACTCCTCAGGTTTGTACGTTTCCATTCTTGTTACATTAAGAAAAGGAGCGATTTCTACATACAAGAACAAATACAATGAAATTTAGTGAATAAATAAACCCACGTGTGGTACTCTAAGACCTAAACCATTAAGTCTTAAGAGTTCGGATATTTTTTTCCAGAAAAAGGAACCAATTTCATGTACTGACAATCTTCATGTACTGCCTGGATACAGTCTGTTGCTGAGGAAATCCTTAAGGCACACAAAGGTGCATGTAAGAGAGACGTACCACTGCATTTGCATTTCTCTACATATTGGTCTCCCAAAGCTTCTAGCCTATTAGACTCCTACCAGAGGTAAGAAACAAGTCTAAATTGAGTTTTGCACTGACCCTTGCGGCTTTTCTTGTATTCCTAAATTCAACACTTCTAACTAGCATTTGAAACAATGTTAGATTCAAGTTTCTTACTGAAGTACTGAGTATTTCCAGCCATTTTAAGTACAATTGCAATTTCTAAATAGGATTTTTTAAAATTACTTTTTAGTCACTCATTGATGCTAATAGAAGAAAGCAATACAAGGCCTGGATGAACAGTCATTTAAACCATCTCGGTTTTCTCAAGTTCATTAAGGAAATGTCTATGTTTCATGATGAAGTTTTCTCAGAAACAAAGGAAAGTTGTCTATGACTTTTATTCACTTCATAATTTGAAGCAAATTAACTTCACTTAGAATGGCTATCTGTGTATGAAGTCAAACAATATCTACATAAAATTCCTTTCTCTGTAAAGCAGAGCTTAAGTGCTTCATTAAAAACTAACCTGGCATTAAAACCAGTAAGTTCCTTCACTGATGATTTGCAAACTCAATTAACACCAATAAGTTCCTTCTCTGACAATTTGGGAGTACAATAACAATAATTTAGAATAATGAATTAATTCTTATGTAGCACTATGGAATTTGGAAAATGGGATTTTTATAACCCACAGTCAGGAACTTATGGTATGATCCCATATGTACTCTCCAGGTCTGAATGTATTATGTTCAATTACAGTTCAACTCATTTACAAGCTTTCCTAGATATATATTATGCCAACCACACATTAATTAATAATGCAGAAAGAGTTCCCAGCATAAAGACAAACCATTAAATTCTCCAATTCAAAAAAGAATGTTTGATTTCTACTAGTATCTACTTTTTTTTTGGAAGTAACAAAGAAATCAAGGCTGAATTCCTTCTCCTAGCTAAGCCCACCAAAACCACAGAAACAGCACTCTGCCCAATGAAATAATTTCTTCATAAACAGTAAACAACTAGGCAATATTGGCAGTAATATTTTAACTCAAATTTCACTTCCTGAGTCAAAGAGACAGTTCTGAACCATACTAGTCTTTTCACAAATCAACTCATTGCTATAGTCACGCTCTTCATAAGTCCCTTTAAAAGAGGTATTCTACATAGCTGCACCCCTAGGTCTACCCTGTGCCTTTAGTATAGAGGTAACATACACAGTTCCCAGACTGAAAACTTGTATTCCATTGCTGACTTCCACTACATATTCAGTAATGACTATCTCTATCTGGCTATATATAGTCTCTGGAAAACTCCTACAATATAACAATTACAGCATCCTAACTACCACATAGAAAATCACACAGATTAATTCCTCTACATCCACAAAACCAAAAACCGCTCAAAAATCTTTGATATGTGACCTCATACACTGCTGCATTTTCCTTAAGAGGAGTTCCAGCCAACATGGTCACTTTCGTAAGGAAAAAGACTCTAAATTTCAGTGAACATCTTTACACCATTTACAGGGTTTAAATCCTCCAAAGGAACCTCCTCATCTCTGTGCTACTGGTCATTTCCTCTGATTATCAGAAACAGCTGGAAAATCAGGAAACAATTACAGTTTCTAGGTGAAGAACCCACACTCAGAAAAAAGAAATCCAGCCATATGATGTCCTAATAATCAAAGCAATCTGTTTACTGAACCCTTTGTCATCATCAGTGGTCCAACAAAAGCCAACAAACCAACACTGGAAAAAAAAGAAAAGAGAAAAAGGAAATACTTTTAAACATACTTCTACAGTTACTAAAGTTATCAATTTAGAAATTGGAAATGCCTTCTATAATAACAAAAATAGGTATCAATCAATTATCTAAGCAACCATGTGGTGAAAAGATTTTGAGAAACAAAATGTAATTATTTATTATATGTTGATGCATGTTCTGTTAGATGGCATCAATCACCCTCTGAGAAAATAAAATAAACATCAGAAAGAAGTTTAGAAAATAGTTAAAAATATTTAGCTTAGATAGGGTTCTATAAAAATGTGGAAAATTTATAATTTATGAGTAAGAAAATTATGAGTATTTTATTTTATATAGTGAGAAAATTGGGGTTTCAGACCTCAGAAATCAAAGCAGAACTGGGACTTGAATTTGTACTTAGTATTGTTCTTGTTCATTATTACCTTTGTACCATTAAATTAACTTAAAATATGTTCCCACAACTAATGTACTGTGTTAATAATTGTTACAGTGTCAATGAGTTTTTGTTACGTGATTTATCTTAATTAGTGTACAAACTATTATTTAACAGTAGAATGCACATGAAGGAGTCTGATAGTTTACAAGAAGGAAACTAATCTTATAATGCCCTTTGGGAAATCCCAAAGAGAACTTTCCTGTAACAAGAGCAATGGTGCTGAAAATCAGCCTTTTACCAACCATTGTGGATTACAGAGTGACAGCACATCTCTCAGACATACATTGACAGCATATGTAAAATCAATATGATTCATGTGTTCAGGAACAGAAGCTTGTTTCACAAGAAAGCAAATGTGAGTCCAAGAAACAGTTTATGTCAAATACAAGTTGCTAACTCTCACAGTCCTTTTGTCCTTGCATTTATTCTCTTCAAGCTATTCAGAATTCTTTCCACTCGTTCAGACATACAAGTTTCGACTTCTAACTGTACCTAACATTAAAGGAGTACTACTAAATGGCTAAATAACTTCAAATTTTAAACATAGTACATGTTTCTGAAACACCAATGAAATTCAGAAAACAATTCCAGATGACTGATGTTATTTGCAGAATAAGCTTTTTATCTGCTAAAAGAGAAGTGGCAAAGGACATGAGAAAAAACCCAAAAGGACAGGAGCTTGTAATTACACATTTGAAAGTTCATTCTAGGTGCCTATGAAACAGAAAAAAGTGCTAAACTTTCCCTACCTTCAAAAAACACAACGTACATGAATTTTTATGTGTTAAAGCATATGATAAACAAATACAAGAACTGCAGAAAACCTGCTGTATACCTAACATAATTAACATTTGTCACACATGCATTAATAGTATTTTGGCACTGTTGCATTTTCTCAATGTCTAGAAAGATCTGTAAGTGCAGGATAGCCATCCACATTATAAAAGACCATGGAAGCATGTGCAGAGAAAAACAAACAGAAGGTATATTGAATACAGAATGCCAAATTGCAAATTTTGAAGGTGTCATAGTAGGCATAAATATATGAAGTAATTGAGAAGGAGCAGTAGTAAGAGGTATCAGTATAAAAATATGTGATTTGAGCATTCTGCAAAGAGAGGGGCAGTTTGTCTTGTCTGGTTTTGAATTTGAAATTAAACCCTCTAATTAACGGAACGACAGACATTTCAGCTTTTTCCATAGCTAGTACTCAGTGTACAATCTAAATTCACCTGCAAGCAAATTAATGCCTGTACAGAAAATACTAGTTAATGTATCATACTGCTAGATGTTTTTATTATTTTATGTTAAAACGAGGGTTCCATGGCTGTAATAAGAGAGGTACCAACAGCTACTTTTTGATGCCTCTTAGATATTACATCTAAGAATAAGGAAGAATATAAAAAATATAATTTTAAATGCAAAAATTATAATGAATGTAATTATTTAGAATATTGAATAAATAGATACTGTATGTCTTGATAGATTTAAAATCACAATAAAAACCAGCAGAGGAATAAATTAAGACTATATTTAAAAGATTTTTTTAAAAGTAGAATAAATGTACAAGTATGAAGAAGGTAAAATATAATAAACTTTAAAATGCCAACATCATATAAGATATACCTTTGTGACAGTAACCACAACCTACTCATGGAGAAAGGAGAAACAGTCCAAGATTAGTTACTGTAAAATCAATTTATAGAATTTACACCCAAGCAAACTTTCCTGTATGTTCCCAGAGAAAATTTTCAAATTAATATCATTATCCAAGAGAAGAAGAGCAAAATGCTTTGGCCACTAAGACACACAGAGAAAAGAAAAGAGAAAAAAAAAATGGGAAAACATTTTTCCCAAAGGAAAGGGAAAAGGGCAGATTCTGATGTGTAACATGAAATGTCTTGACCTGGATTTTTAATCTTGACATGTTTGTAAAATATTTTACAAATATGTCAAGATTAAACAAAAATATTTCGAAACAAAATAGGCTTTGATATTATGTATTCCAGCATTGAGCCTGGTGTCTCGCTGTAATATGCCATACCTATGAAACTGAGAAAATAATTTTTTGTTTGCTGGTGTCCCGCTTCACTTGGAAGTATTTTCTGTATTGAATGCTTTCTGCAGTTGTAAAAATTACAGAATTAGAAAAAAAAGAAAAATTGTAATCGGTACTAATCTGCATGATACAGACATACTCAAAATTCATCATATTTGATGAAGAAAGTGCTGCAATACTCTCTACGAAGCGATGTGTGCTGGGAAATTAGAGGCAATCATGATGAAAATGACGATGCCAACATAATTCATGCTACTGTGACACACTGTAGTTTAATGCTATTTTGTTGAGTATGTTGGATGGTATTTTCTTAATATGATGTACGTGGTTATGGAATATTTCAATGTGAATCTTCTCAATGGGAGATTGAAAAACATTTGTGCAATTCCTTAGAAAGGAATGAAAGAAGATCTGGATTGGGGAACATATAGCATGATAGTCTGAACCAGTTATCTTCAGTGCAAGTTGCAGGAAGTATAATAATTCGTATTACATTTTCCACAAATTCTGTACATTATTGGAATTCTAAATTTCCTTAGCTGATCTTCACATATTGAAAAAATTCTGTACACAGGTATCCTGAACATGGAAAAATGTATCTTAAAATGCATAACAACTCAATGAAATTAGTATAAATAATTTTCCCCTTCACAATTCCTCTTTGGGTTTTTAATTCTATGATTTACCCTACCCTCTTCTCACTTGGTGGAAATCTTTGCATGAAGTCGTTTTCAGCACTCACAGTGATTTACCTATGCATTTACCATTATGTATACATTATATCTATGTTCTGACAATTAAAATTTATTTTATGCAAGACAAAACCTTTTCTTGCATGGATCATGTACTTTCCAGTACGTATCTGAGACAAGAACGTTTCAAAAATTGTATAATGTCTCAATTTGGTATAAGCAAGTAATCACAGGATTTTGTCAAAGCACTTTAGAATTTGGTTTTGTGGTTAGCATGTCTGGTAACAATTTAACTTTTAACATTTTATCACTTGGACATTACCTGTAATACAACCTGACAAATCAAAAGGTCAGTCTGGCTCAGACCATAGAAGAAATAAATAGAACTGAAAAGTTAAATGGAATGCACGGAGACTATTATGAGGAATTCAAATTTCAGAAGTCAGGGATTACATAAGAAATATATATTACTGAAATTGCAAATCTTCACTTCCAATTAATTTGTGTGTCAGGAGAATAAAGAGAGGAATAGACTTTTCATTTGACAAGCATTCTCAATAAAGCTGAAACTGTAAATTATGCTAATAAAATACTTTCCTTAAAGTTGAAGCACAAATACTGAATCTACAGTTCCCTACAAACTACACATTTCATTACCATAGTACAGGAAATTTGAAGGATCATTCTATGTTCAAGCGATTTTACTGAGTCAGAGGAAGGGTTACCTTTGCACACCAGAGATACCCTGCAGGATCTGGCTGGAACAGAGATTAGGTTCAAAGTATGCTTCAGGTCTGATATCAAATGGGAACCAGGCACTGGATTCATACTGAATGGCACTAAAATTTCATAAGCTATTCTCTACATTGTCCCAGTTCAACAGCCTTGTTGGTGTGTCATTGTCATATCATTATTGCAATATCCTTAGACCACAGACAGATCATGGGACAGAACTGTGCATCAGGAGCAAAGATCCCTGTGATGGGACGTGTCTGGAGCCCCATACTAGGAAGATCCCCTTAAGCATAATTTAACAGAGAAGAAAACAGCCACTTTGTCAAAATACAAGATACTGTATCAAAAATGCAGAATATGTATCTGAGCCTTTTTTTCCCATCCAGTACAGTACAGTCAGGCAGCAAAAGCCTCCCACTAACAGCATAAACGGGATCTAAGAGAAGGCATGAGAAGGTCTAAATCCTGGGTGTAAATCCTACCAGACACAACTTCTGATCTGCAATAGTCATAAACGATTATCTTCAGACTTGCAACTAGTTACAGAGTCAGAACTAGATATAAAGATAAAAATTTGTGCATCAAACTGCAATAATTTGCTTTAGGGTATCTGAAAACACTGCAAGCTAATCTATAAAAGATCTACCACATATTTGAACCACAAGGAGATATAGATATATTTTAACAGTTGTGTCCTGAACTTCCCTGAATGGTGGACCTCTTTCAGTGCCTTTTAAATTATTTAACAGTGAAAGCCTATTATTTTAACACGGTTTTTAACTTATTTATTTAAATTTTCATATTTCTTAACCTTTTGGGGGCTTTTATTCCATAATAACCAGATAAGGCTAAGTTATGTACTGAAAACCACTGACTAAATTAGTATCAATTTCCTACTATTGTCAGGAAATATCATTTTTAGTAAACTACCAAATCTTTGACTTCATTAACAAGATAGTTTATGTTCATCTACTTCAGCCTTCCCCCATCAACTGACCACAGTTTGCTCCATGAGTATTCACTTTTTTAATTGATTAGTGCAATCTGTTAACAACAGATGACATAAACTATTGTTTATGTTTATGTTTAGTGTGCAGATGATATGTTTAAAGAGGGCTACACTGTTTAGCACAAAAATATATAAACATTCTCTTTTAATAAGCTTCTTAAGCAATTTTTCACATTTTTAGTAGAAGTAAACTAAATTTGGGATTACCATTTGTAGTTAGTGATTTTAATTAGAATTTTTTCTCTTCCTCATCATTAATTGTATGCTAAATAGAGGAAGACTCTAAGAATAAGCTCAGCATCTAAGATGAAGTTCCAAAGGTCAGATATAATAAAAGAAGCAATTCTGACCTCCATCACAAATTCTCTATTTTCCTAAACTTTACATAGCACAGTCAAGTAGCTTTACTGTTTGCCTCCACTGAGCAAATATAGAAGTAATTTTACTAGTGGATGACAATGATAAAGAATCCCATTTTCTGTTATCAGTTACAATTCTATGTATCATTGCATTAAACAGTGAAGAAATTTAACTAATTTCAGAATGAATTAAAGAAGTGCTTAGGCTAAAAGTTTTAGAGAACAACAATGAACAAAAATTTGCTGTACGGGATTAAGTTAAAGGAATACATTCGGTCTGTTTATTCACACATCACATTTAAAACCTGAGTGCACCTTAGTGTTAAAATCTAAATCCGTGTAACTAACATTTAGGTGAATCTATAACCTCCTGTTTTGTGCTGTTACAATAGTTACAAATTCATATACAGGTGATAACTAGTGATCCACCTAATAAAGTCACTTCTGTCAAAATATATATCACATACTTCAAAAATTGCTTTGCATGGTAACAAGCTTACTTTCTCCTAGCTTCTTTCTTTATGTGATCAGTAGCATTTCCCTTTTGTACATTGTTTAAAGTCAGGTAGGTTCAAAGCACACAAGGAATGATTTTACTGAGATCATTAAATCGTGACATTCTGACAACACTTTAGAAAGGCTTCAAATAAATATTCGAACTCACTCTACATGTTTGACATATGTATGCTAACAGAAGAGATGAAAAATTTGTACTTATGGTAGGATTCATTATAACAGGAGAGATACACCAGTGCTTGACCATCCAAGTATAAAGAGATTAATTTACTAAAAATGTTGGTAATCACTTTCTGGAGTACAAGATACATTGCTAGAGCTGATAAAGCTTTCCAGTTCGGGCAGTCCCACGTATATTTCTATGTCAATAATGCTACCACATATGCTGCAGTGTTCCAGTGTCGCTTCTCACTGAAATCTTTTAACTTGTAGATCCCTGACATTTGGTTTTCATCTTATGGATGGCAAACTCACTTCTTTTCAGAGGCAGACTCTTTTCAGAATTTCTCTTTCATATAGATAGATATGTCAGCAGTGTCCATGCAAAAAAATGAACTCCATTGAAAGAAACAAATTTAACCTATTCTTCCATTATTAAGATAACTCCTTTTAGCAGAAGATCCTGAGAATGCAAACTACCATATCACCAACTGCATAGCCCAGACAGATGAAAATGCACCAAAGAGAAAATAACTTCAATCAAAATACTTTCAAATTCCATAAACTAGTATGGAAAAAGCATTTTTCCCCATAGTAAATATTTCAAATATAAGCCTATTAAAATGAGATTCATCTGAAGGATAACAAAAATTCAACACTGTAATACTTAAATTTAATAACACGCTCAGCCAAATACAAAATTCCATTTCCTGCAAGATCAAAAATTTAATTGTTCCACTCCATTATTTGATAACAACAGTGCATTCTATTAAGAGGCTTATTTATTATTTTCTTCAGAAACTACTCAAAAACTCGAACGTGACTCTCTCTCTCAGTATAAAGTCCAGATGATAATGTAACATTATTTAGTGAAAATAATGGTAATTTCCCTAAAAAATCATCTTTGCAATGTAAAATCCCCTGAGAGTGCCTCACTAATACAAATATTTCCGCATTAATTTAAAGAGGTTGATTACACGTAGAAAAGTTTTCAGAACTAGACCCAGAGATAGACACAAGGCATTTACTCGTTTCTATTCAAATCCTGCACTCTGTCTGATTATATTAATGGCATATCCATTAGCACAACAAAATACACTACACCCAATACACCAGCTTAAGCCCATGTTGAAATTATTAACAACTTTACAGTGTTAACAACACATAAAATATGCACTTTACAGATCAGTATTCTGCCTAAAGGTGCCAATGAAAACATGCTGAAGTAGATAACTTATATTCACAATCGTACTGACTTACCCTGGTAGAAGAATTCACCAAAGAACCATTCAGATTGCCAGTGTTGCACTTGAAATTCAAATATAGATCAGGATGGTGATTTGCTTCCCATCTTCCCAACTCAGGCATCACTGACTTGTCAGAATTTGCAGATATTTTCTGGAAGGCAGTGCAAGTCATTCCCGTGAAACTAGATGGCTTGATCATAAAGGCTTCCAGAGCAATATTACGAGATACCTGTGAGAACATCGAGAACAGTTATGTCACAAAGTCATTAACCATAATTGCATTATTCTACATGCATTGTGTATTTACTGCATATACTTTATAAAGGATTGTGCACGTATAGACTTCTATACAAATTCACGGGGTGAAAAAGAAAAGAGAATTTATTTAAAAATAGGATATAGAGTTGTAGAACAGCATAGTGGGTTTGCTTATATCTTCCTTCCATAGGACTGTATCAGTTTATATCAGTTATATTAGTCACTATTATATCACTCTTGCAATTGTGTAATTATTAGCTTATATGAAATCTGGAATTAAAGCAATACAGTTATAAAAAGAACTAGCAACAGTAGGCGTAAGAATTATTAAAAAAATGAACAAGGATGTGCTTTCTACCCCAGAAATGAAACAGAAACCTTCTTAGCTATTTAGTGGTTGAATATCTTTTTTAATAGATCATATTCCATAAAGATACCGAACACGACTACGTGGTTCAAGGCAACACCATGTTACAGGTAGGTTTGTGGCCTACCCTTTGGCAAGGTGAAGTGTCTACATGGAGGTTGTACAAAGTGCAGATATGAATCTCTATCCTTATACTGGTATTTTCATTTCTCCACAGGCCCATGCATGAGATAAACAGCTCATATTATAATCAGGTGGACTAGCTTAGACTGGTACCACACCAACAGGACCATACGGTTTCTGCTTCCAGGCATAGATTGTTTAGTGATCTGTGAGTATATGTATTTTACATGTTGACTGCAATTTAAAGATACCTGAGCTAAGCCACAAACTAGTAACTTTAGCAGAAGGGTGAGTGTACCAATGGAGCAGATTCATATTACTGTACTTGCTTCTGATTCTGATTCATATTACTGTACTATGCAAGCTGGCAGCACAGAAGTACTGTAAATCTACTTATTAAAACCAGGTGTGAATCCTTCAGAACTTGAGGTATTTTGCTGACAAAAAATGACTTCACTGAAGAAAACAGCATTAATTCATGCTAATAAATGAATCTAAAGAACATTTTTTGCATGAAAAAATAAGGGCAGGATAAAGGGTAGCCTAACTGTGTAAAAACCATGGTACCAGAACAAATTAAATTTTAGCATGAGTTACAGTGCATGACTTGCCAGTATTCTTCTAAACTTATCAAATGGTTTTTGAATGCACCTTCTTCAGTCACTGGTGATTCTGCATATTTCCAAAATGAAAGTACTGAAGTCTCATTAAGCAGTTTATTTTACTTTTTGTCAAAACTACAAAAAATCCAGAAGCTTACAATATATTTTAATACTTTTCATATATAAGTAATATACTTCTACTTATAAAGTAGAAGTACCCTAAAGATTCTTTTCAGTTGTTTCTAAATTCCTAAAAACTTCCTTTTAATAGGAAATTTCCACCTCTTCTGACCTTGCCTGACGATTTTTTTCTACACTTGAATAAAAATGTCAAAGATCAGTAAGAATCAAACAACTTCTGCATTAAAAATCCACTGTCTGTTTGCTGAGAAGTCCAAAACTAGGTTTACCTGTGTAATTTTTTGTACCATCTCTAGATAGGCTTTCAAAGAGTTACAAAATGTATTCCTTGCAGAATACTGAAATCCATATCACAGGAATCAAGCTCCATGACTCAGGTTAAAGCTCCCGTGGTTAATCGGTTTTCTTTAATCTTGGGAAAACTCATTTAATTATTCATAGCTTCACGTTTTCTGTTACACAATGGGCATAACACTACATTGATGGGGTAGTGCTGAACAAAATGCTAGATTATGCTGTATGAGGATACAAGCGATTTCACAACAGTGAACACTATTTTTTAAATTTTGAATATTAAATTCTTCAATCATTTGGGGTTTTCCACTAGTAATCTTTACTTGTAAAGGCCTTATCATGTCCAAAGAGTGTGGACATGCCATTCTCAGCACCTAGAAACACATGGGTAAAATGCAAGGTAAACCAGTGTTCATTACGTAGGATTGCAAAATGAACTACATAAGGGATACAGATGAACCCAGAGCAAAATTATCCATGGAAACAAGCCACAGTTAATCCTGTCTCTAAGCACTACAGATGCAGAAAATGATATTTTGTTGTCCATTTCTTAGACCTCTGACAAAAGCACCACTCAGCAGAAGGACTAAAGGGGACTGTTACCTGGGTACGCTGAGAGCAGTGCTGAAGGCTGCAAATGCTGAGAGCACAAATAAAGAGCCATGCTGTCTAAAATACTCTGAGAGTCTCATTTGCTGGAGAGTGAAACGAAAGCTCTTCAGGGGCTGGGTTTTAAAACTATTGCACATGTCTGAGACAGAAGAATTGAGGTAAGTTTTACCATCATTTGTTGTTATCAAAAAGAAATCTTCCTTTTCAAACTGCACATCTGGCACGTATACACAGAAATAAAACAAAAACAGGAGCAAAGAAGCGCCTCAGAACAACACTGAAGAGAAATTCGTGTGGGTGTGCTAGCCATACAGACCCAACCCAAGAGCACTTGGTTGCCCAGGGCACCCCGGCTTCTCTGGCTGCACCCAGGGGCTCTGCTCTGGTGGGGGCTTCCTTCTGCTTCCTTCTGGTCCAGTGTCAAGCTTGAGGCTACTCCAAAGCCTCACCTGAGCTCCATGAGGGCTGACTCCAGCCCTGGTGTCCCCCACCAACCCAGAGCCATCCTCCTCACCACCACCTGGCCTGGTGACCACCGGGATGCAGCTGGGTCTGGTCACCATCACCGGGCCTGTCCCTCACCCTGACCTGCAGCCTGGTGTCCCCACCTGGCCTCACCACACCTGAGCACTCCTGGGCTGGAGCTGTATGATTATTACACGAAACATTAAATACATCATTTTTTAAAACATATTTATGTGAAATTGTCTAGTACTGCAAAACTGCTGGTAGTCACTCTTCCTGCAGCGTGTTTTGTATGCCATTAGACAGCAAGGGACACTTGAGAAGATCTAAACAAAGTTATCCATCCTGGTATATTTCTGACCTTGAAATCAGGCATTCCACAACCTCATGGAACTGGAAAAACATTTTTGGCATTCCAAAATTGATACAGGAGTAACAGTCATGGCTCCCAAGTAGCTTTTCAATGCTGGAACACAGTCATGCATATGAGACACGGCACTTAGGGACATGGTTTGGTGGTGGACCTGGCAGTGCCGAGTTAATGGTTGGATTCAATGATCTTAAAAGTCTTTTCCAACCTAAACGATTCTATGCTTCAACGGCTGACACAGCTTATAGAGTTACTCTTTTTTTTGGAAATTGTACAATAAGCCATTGGCTACCTAAGCTTTGGGGGTTTTATTTGCTGTTTCCTCAAATAAAGAAAGTAGATGCAATTTCTGTGAGACAGTTTGCTGGCTGGCATCCCAAAGGAACAGACGTGTTTGGTATTGAATGAGATGACACCAGAAATACTCCACAGCTTTGTTTATTTACAAATTGCTCTCAACAGTAAACTAATTCTCCTACAGAAAACCATAAGAAGCAAAAAAACAAAGCATGGCCAAACAGTTAGTGACACAGGTCTACATTTGAGTACACAGAATTACTGTTTTCAGTAATGTCAACAGTTTCCTGAAGCAGCGACCAATAAAAAAAAAAGGTGGCCTTTGTCACTTGACATTTAAAAGAAATTTAACTACAAAACAGCAGAGTCCTCCTAGCTATCACATTGCAAAATACTTCTAGAAGGGACATTATTGTCTTTGTGTATTTAATATACTTTGAGCAAATTTGATTCTTTTATGTAAATGCAAATCAAATAAAAACCTTCCTTTAGAAAACAGTCCAATATATTTTTGTCTTTGGTTGAAAGACTGCTTTTCTAAAAACATACAATGAAGGAACTAAAGCTATTATGTTATTTGGCTCACTTGGTAATTCAGCTCATCTTATAATTCCTTTTTTTTTTCTTTCACTTTTATACATTATTGCTGTAATTGAAATCGTACCTGAACTCACTTTTAAATAGTATTTTGGTGTAAATGCAGTAGACAACTGAGAAAAGAATAAAGGTTGTTTAAAATCAAGCAAGCAAGCAAACTAACCCAAGGAGAGATAGGACTTTAAAGTATTTATCTAAAATTCTAAAAGGGTAAGTTTCAAACTTTTGATTTAGATATATTTCTGCTATTTAGATGTTGAAACTGTAAAAAGATGGTGTCTCAGTGTCAAAATGTCAACCCCTCTCCAACCAAGTGACAGATTTGTCTAGATGGAGGCCAAGGAATAAAAAAAATATATATTTCAAACAGCAACAGTTCGCTCCTAAAAAGCTAAAACTAACCCCAAATCAGTAATGTTTATGACAGGATAGACCTATTTGGATAATCTTCTAAATGCTTTAAGCAAGAATTGTCTAGAATCCTCTCGAAAAGGCATATTAAAATCTTCAGGCAACAAGGGATCCTGTTGTCTTTACTTAAAAATTTCACTCTTTCACTCACTCCCTCCCTCACTCATCTTCAACCTTTCAAAATAAACCGATATACTATAGTGGCAACTAAAATAGAAACTGAGTGAATAGTAAGAACACTAGAAAGTTAATGTTGTGAACACTCTACTGTAACAATAAATAAAATTGATCAAATCAAGAAAACCAATTTTTAATACTATCTGTTATACTTTATAAAATATTTAGGTCTTTCAAATAGAATTCAAGAGAAAAAAAATCTTACACAGAGTTTTGTAATTTTATGAAATACCTTAGATATAACTTGAACATTGTTGGTCAATATTTGACTTGCAATGTGTTCCACACATCGCACAATCCTGGTGCAGGCTTTGTCTTCCTTTTGAGCCATCCACAACACATGGTCATCAACCAGCATTATATTGCTAGCAATTTCAATAAGAGCATCTCCAATCTGGAAGAGAAAAAAAACCCAAAACCAAAAATGGTCTGTAAAACTCCCAAAATAAGAAAAGAGTAGATAAGAGTACAAGTGAAAGCAGACACCTTATTTCTCTTGGTAACCATCATTCAAAGACAGTTTTGATTTTATAAAGAAAATTAAATGGACTGAAATAGAAAAACCAAGAAAAGAAAGTACAACTCACATCAAGGAAAAGCTTATTTATTCACAGCTTTAAAGCATATCTTCTAGATACATCAGACAAATTGAGTCTCTCATCAGGCAATAAACAGAATGCCAGAATTATCACCCTCTTTCTTAAACTAATTAAAATTGGCCATGCACGTCTATAGAACTGCTTCACATTTAATCAAAAGACATTGAGGGGGAAGCAGGGGGAAGAAAAAAAAAGGAGGAAAGTGTATTTGAAAGACATCTTTGTTACAGACATAGTGTGGTAAATTTGAGACATGGCTCAGGTGCTGATACAAACTTAGACCATCTCCTTGGCCATAGCTTTGGAAGTTTTAATTCACGCTTGTGCTTACCCTTTGTTTTGCCAGAAGACATGTTGCAGATTCTAGTATATGTTTGAAATTTTATTAGTAGAAAGAATAAACATCACTGAGAATATTTTTTGGTAATTATTTCAAACTGAACAATTCCATGCTGAATGGGAAGCACTCCCCAGAGCGGATGTACAGAAACTATACTAGTTTTTTATGAAATTATTTTTATAAGTTGCATTTTAATTGATTTCCAATGGTTTTATATACCTGTATCTTCAGCTGTCTTGTATTAAATGAAGTTCAGTCTGATTTATAAGTACAAGTGCAGCCTCATGCAGGAAATTATTGACACTTAAACTTCACATGTAATTTTGCACCTTGTGAGTGAGAGTTCAGAAATGTGTTAGTAAAGAGCTCAATGAATGAGGACCTTACTCTGTGAACTCGAGAGGGAGAAAAAAAAGTGTAAACTTAAAAATAGAAGAAGGAAACAGAGAGAAATTAGGAGAAATGCTTTAAATTAAGAAAATAATAAGGGATTACTAAATAAGATATGTAGAGATAAGTGATGGAGATGTTTTGATACCAAAGATCAGAAACTGAAACCTATTTGAAAGGCAGAAGAAATCAAAAGAGTAGAGATGGCGCTCAATTTTAAAGATAATGCAGCAACTGCTAGAAATATAAAGAGGCTTTATGGCAAATCCAAATGCTTATTTTGAATTTTAAATTTTTGTTTTGTCAGAAAGCAGTAAGATCTTATCAGGATTTTGAGGTGAAATAAAGTTGCAGCTTTGAAACATGATTCTTGGAGAGCACTTAATAATACACTTTGGATTTAGTGTATAATAGTGAAATTGAAGTTGGAGGCTTGAATTGGCACTAAAATGTTACAATTCCCAGAGCCAGAATGGAATGAACATTGCCAAACCAAAAGAAAACAAATGTTTTAACTATAGCTATCATGTGTACAAAAATTACAGTTTATGAAATCTTTAAGCTAGAAGTTACTCTGAAAATTAACAGTAACAAAACTAGGATGAACATTTCTGTTCTCTGTAAAAGCCTATTTTTCCCATAGGGTTTGCATAACTCCCTGTAAAAATGGCATACACAATGCTAAAAGTTTCTGTACAAAGTTACACATAAAGACATACTATCTTCTCTTTACATGAAGTGATACTTCCTTTCAAAACTCAGTGAAAATCTCCTACTGAAATGGAGAAAACAAAAGAAGCATGTGTAGTTGCAGTGACCAGATGGAGAGGCACCTTGAGTCCATTCTAACATGTTAGACATGATAGAAATTAAAATTTAAAAGAGAATTAAAGAAATGGCTTATTAAAAACCCCTTTTTATTCCTAAGCAGCAATGCCCTTGTCAGTCAGAGGACAAGGTTTTGTTGTCTTTTTGGCATAAAGAGACACATCACAGTATATGCAGAACATCTGCAATCAGCAATCAGTTTTAGAAGCTACTTTTCAGTGTGTGCCTGCATGCATTAAGACAGGGCCATATGTGAAGACTTCACTCCTAAGTGATACTTTTTTTCAGCATAGAGAAAGTATCTTACATCTTCAACTTCATCCACGAAGACAATTAACTTTTCCACAATATAAGCCAAATAGATTACATCCATTTTATCCGCAAAGAGGGAAGCACCTCTCGTGTAGGCTGTCAGCTGGCGGGAAAATTCAAGCACGGTTGTCAAATTGATGTGCATCTGAAAATACATCAGAATTGTTAGGCGTAATAAATCAGCTAGCTTCATTCTCTTTAAAAACTGGAGATCACATCCATCTATATAATGCTTGCAATAAGCTCACAGGGATTTATGTGCATCAGTATACCATGGATATAAATTTCAGGGGCATATGAATATATCTTCAGCCTTAGGTCTTAGATTTCATTGCTGTTATCTGAAGAAACCACCACAACAGGCCAAAAAATTTTGAAGTTTTTTGTCTACTTCTAGACTGTAACTATCTGGCCTCATAAAATACTCCAAGCTACTAACCTTGTCTCTATCTTTAGATCATCATGAAAACAACAGCAAGGGTACCTATATACAGTAGTGCATGGTGGGAGAACAAGGAACAATGGTAGTGAGTTGAAACAAAAGTTCAGTCTGGTTGTGAAGAAAATCTTTCCTGTCATGAGGATAGTCAGGTGTTTGAACAGGTTACCCCCAGAAGTTGTGCAGCCTTCATCCTCAGAGATTGTAAAGACCTGAGTGGCTAAAGCCCTGAGAAACCTGGCCTAACTTCATTGCTTAACAGGAGCACGGACTTGATTCTAGACACCTTCCTAATTATTTTACTGCCCTATAATCGTACTACCTCTCTTAATATAGTAATAATTCTCATTTAAGTATGAACCCATCTGAAAACAGACTTTCTGTGGTCTTATCTGGCACTGTTGATACCACTAGGGAAGAAATGATCAAGCAAACTGAAAGTTGTAAAATTTAGTATGACAGTTACACAACTGGGCCATCCCTCACAGTGTTTCCTCTTATGCTTTTTTTTTGTGACTAATTTCCATCCATCTTATTTTTCATCTCATTTTCTCTTTTACTTATCCATAAGAAACAATTTAAGTATTGCTTTTCTTGAAGACATCAAAAAAAGCATTCTAAAGTAAGCTTCATTTCACTTCACAAAGAAAGGCACTTCGGCTGACAAAACTCTGATATGGGACTTCACGAGAAACTAACATCTTTTTGGAAAAATGCATGAGGAGAAGACAAAGAAGGAATGGAAGTGAAGCACTGATCACTCTGGAAACATTAATAATGATCATCTAGACTTCAAACACCCAAAGGAAAAAAAAAATTAAAGGCAATAAATACTGTGCACTTGTTCCTACTACAACTTCCAATTACCAAACAAACACACTGTTGTCTTTCAAGTAAAGCATTTTGTCCAAAGTTCATCTATCCCAAACTTATGGCTGAACAGACTATTAAACAAAATCATTACTAGAGGAGGCGAGCCCTAGAGTTCATAACGTTACCTGACTAAAAGCATGAAGAACTTGAGTTATTTCTTGTGAATAAGGACATTCAGAATAGTTTTCTTCATCCCAGCGTCCAGTTCGATTACATTTCCGCCACGCTTTAGGCACCTCTGCACCACTGTGAAATGCAACGGAGTTAAAAGCATACTGGAGACAGGGATGGTAAGCTGTTATCCCGGCCAAGGTTTTGGGCCACCTATAAAAACCATGATAATAAAAATTACAATGCAAAAGGCAACTTACAATATAGCAACAATATACAGAATATATGAGACAAAAGGCTATTTCAATTTTCTCTCATTATGTTTTATAATGAATTAATTTGTTTCCTTGGAAAATGTCAAAATTATACAGGTTCAAGTCTGGCTGATCACACATCAATTCTGCATTAATCCTAGGAAGGTGTTTGGTGTTAAGGAAAGAGATATGGATGGTGTTTTCACTACATTAATCTTTGCAGACTGGAAAAAGCAGAGCAGTAAGTCCATGAAGCGAAAAAAAAACCTCCTAAAACCATATTACTACATGCTGTTAAAGGTCATTGCTCAAAATGTACCTGACAATCTTGGCTTTGCATCTTGACACACCACTACAAAACCCTCTCTGCCACAAAGCCTCAAAAAAATTAAAAATTCCCAAAAATGTCTCAGAAAACAGAAAACAAACTTTCAGTGTAGATCATGGTTACAGAGGAGGAAGGAACTAGCCCTCAAAAATTAGCTATTTAGGTATAATGATTCACATCTCTGATTTACATTTGTGATTCCAAAACAGTTTTGAAAACAAACTAAATCAAGAGCAGCCAGAGTTCTTCTATTTAGCTGATGGATCTATTATACAATGCCCTCCCTCTACATATCTGCTGCATTCTCTAAAATGACACAATTGGATCTGTTTCTATAGGTACCAAATCTATTGTCATTTACAACCCAGTACGGACATAACAGGATCAGGTAATCGGGAGAAATCAAAGAAAACCATAAGTGTATCATCAGCAAGTCAGCAGGTCTGGAAAGGATATGGTTCTTTAATTGCACTGATGTAATGACTGAACCCTATCAATCACAAAAATATTCTGCCTGTCAATGAAGCTACAACCTGACAATTGACCCTTGCTCAAACATACGTATTAGCTCTTCTTAGTTATACAATGCAGGTTCATTTGTATATTGTTACCTAATATAATATACTGACAGGTTTTGGGCTATGTAAATTTTCCTCATGTCAAAAAAAAAAGGTAAGAAAAAACCCACTTTTATTTGTCACAACTGTCACTGAAATAATTCAATTTTTGATGTAAAAACAGTTGATGTCAAATGAAATATGAAAGGAGTTTTCCCCAAACCTAAAAATATGTACAGTAGTACAGTCATATAGAGGCCTTTTTGCCTCTGGGCTGAAATATTATTTTTAGTAAAACATTTGCATTAATGCAATTGGGCCACACTGAGTGGCAACTTACCTCAAAAATAAAACTAAAGAGATAATCCCGAAACTATCATTATCACATATATTCCTTTATGAATAGGAATGATAGCATACAACAGTATCATTTGCATTTCAGAATAAAATTACAGCGTGCTAGAAAACAAACAAACAACAAACAGTAAAATATCACCATCACGAAGAAAACCTCTTAGTAAAAAAGGTCAGTTCATTCCAACTCACAGTGCCTAATTCTTACTGCAGTTATGCAATTATAAATACCACCTAGGTTAGACAAGTGGAATAGCCACACTTCCCTAACAGTTGATGCTTTTTCCCTTTTTTTGCCCAATAAAAGAACTGTTCTTTTTAGCTTTGCTTTTGTGGTTCAGCTCTTTCTACTTACATACTTGTTATGCTACCAAAACTTCAAAGACCTTTGTAAGAAAAATTGCTGGTGTGATAGCTCCATCTCTGAGGATAAATCTTTAGAACAATTGCTAATGCTGAGTTTAAGCCTGACAAACTCTACAATTCTAAATTCATTCCCTCAAATGCCAAGAGAACCTATGGACTCAGCCTCCTTTTGATGCATTTTAAAAATAAATTTATATGGATTTCTAGAAAGATGATCAATAGGTAGAGAAATGTCTACTCCTGTTCTTTTGATTTATATATAATGACAAAAATGCCCCTGGTGTTAGTTTGTGCAGCCTGTAGAATTTATATAAATTTAATTATGGAGAAAAGGATGTCATTTTATGGCAAGAACATGAACTTCATAAGTTGCCACCTAAAAGACTCAGTATGTGTTATCTGATAGGAAGTACATATATTTTAAAAGATCCAATTAAAATATATTTAAGCACATCCACTATGAGAAAACACAATGGCAGTTTTTGTGATGACAAAAAATCTATATCTAAGACTGTCAAAGATCTCTAATGTATTTTAATCCATATATATGGATTGCTCAGCAATTTTGCCTCAGTAGAAGAAGCAAACTCAATGGAACTGAGGTTAACACATAATAAAATAGTTTGGTAATAAAGAGAAAACAGATTATGTGAGTAGGTGTTTTTAAACTCTTTTTAATGCAATCCTTTATTTTTATTCAAACACAAGAAAGAGTAGTAAAAAGCCTTCGGGAAAGTTTTAAAGGTAACCTAAAAATAAAGAGAGGCTTTCAGGTCAGAAGTATTTGCAGAACGTTCTGGTGTTTAAGAAAAGCTTCCTTTCTCATCTACTTTTCCTTTCATTAACTATTCAAGCTGAATTCTTATTATAATTCACTTGGTAACAAATTACTGTCTTGATTTCTCAATGGGAATGCCATCATACATCAGTCTTATTGTCAAGCAGGTAATTATATTTTGTTTAAGAGCTTTCTGCATATCACTGGAGTATTTAGAGCTAACTGAAAACAATACCGAATTCCACAGAAAGCCTAACTTTTTCTTCAGATTAGAAGTATTAAAATTTTAAAAAGCTCCACCAGCATATGTAGATAAAAGTAAAGAAGAGGCAAACACTAAATTTAGTTCACAAAATTTTGTAGACTCTAAGATTCAGATGGCAGGATGGATGTACTTAGTAAGCATGTGATATATTGGTGGAGCTGTGTGTGTCCTTAGGCTCACCTCAAACAATCTCTTTGCTTTACCAAGTATTTTTACTCGCTATTTTGATTCCCTTCAGTAAAATATTTTACTAAGTTTCATGTCATTTATTACCTCTAATCTCAGCTGAACAAAACCATCAGAACTGGAACAGATTCAAAAAGTACTGAAGATTTAATCTTCTGATAGTTTAATGCAGTGTTATCATATTCTACAAAGATCAGGAACAATTTTGAACCCTCTCCCATTTAGCTCATTTTTTTTTTTAAATTTTCCATAATTGCATACTGAAGAATTAGAAGATTCTCTGACTTTCACAAACCACTGCTGATATTGAAGGACCAGCTGCCATTTCCCGTAAAAATCATACAGTGCTCCTCCTTTCTACAATATTCCATAAAAATGACAACTAAAATAAGTTACATCTTCATAACTGACGCTGAAACATCATGTAAACATGAATATGGTCTGTACTTCTATTAATATATGAAATATACTCCCAAACCAGAAAGTCATACCTGAAATCTCCCTTGTTGTTAATAACTCTTTCTGCAGGGCAGTAGGGTGCAGCTGTTTCAAGTACCACAATTTCTACTTGTTTAGTGCTATTTCCATAAGAATTGTTGACTAGACACTCCCAATTTCCAGTTGCATCAACATCAATACTGGATAGGATAAGTTCACTATAAAAATAAAAGATCCATTATTGTATATACTTAATTATACATATATCAAGTCATTGGTTTTCTGAAATTGACTTATTTTCAGAGACTTTCTAGGAAAATATAAAAATGGGTTTTGCTCTGTTATTAGAGGGACAGACAGTATGTAAATGATTGGTATTGAGCTCTTAGGAGCAACAATTTGTATTGACTACTCAGATTGTAACAGGCTATAACACAAATCACAAACCATTACCAAAGAATATCCATCATTTAGCAATGCCCATTCTCCTTTCCCTAGATATTATAAACTTTTGAGATTGTTGCCTAACCAAGCACTTGGAAGTCAGAAATGCATTTGAAGTTGGCCGCACAACTAGCCCACGGAGAATGCTTCCCTTCAGCTGTGACTGCAGCTCCTCTGGCATTTCAATAGCAGAAACTGCTACTCCTGTGGTAGCTTGGGAAAAGTTTTTGAGAATAGCCATCGACTTCAGAAGTCTTATATAATATTACTGCTGAATGCAAAATGAGATGAGGTAAATGCTGATATTTCTTTCAGTACTTTACTACTCATGAATTTCTTTCACACTGTTGCCCCACTAAATATGAAATGCAGTTATTAATAAATCAAGGTTTCATTAATTCTATATAATAAATGTTAGACAAGTTAACTATATATATCCTTTCTGGCTACTCTTGCAATCATAGAATGGTTTGGGTTGAAAGGAACCTTAAATACTATTTAGTTCCAAAGTCCCGGCCATGGTCAGGGACACCTTTCACCAGACCAGGCTGCTCAGAGCCCCATCCAACCTGGCCTTGAACACTTCCACGGATGGGGCATCCACAGCTTCTCTGGGCAACCTGTTCCAGTGTCTCACCACCCTCACAGTGAAGAATTTTTTCCTAATATGCAACCTAAACGTAGCCTTTTTTCAGTTTAAAGCCATTTCCCTTTGTCCTGTCACTATGTGCCCTTGTAAACAGTCCCTCTCCAGCTTCCTTCTAGGTCCCTTTTAGACACTGGAAGGTGCTCTAAAGTCTCCCCGGAGTCTTTTCTTCCCAAGGCTGAACAAACCCTCCTCGCCTAACCTGTCTCCATAGGAGAGGTTTTCCAGTCCTCTGCGTATCTTCATGGCCCTGCTCTGAACTCACTCTGACAGGTCCGTACCCTTATGTTGGGAGCCCCAGAACTGAAAGCAGCACTCCAGGAGGGGTCTCACGAGAGCAGAGGAGAAGAATCACCTCCCTCAGCCTGCTGCCCACATGACTTTTGACGCTGCCCAGGACACAGTTGGCTTTCTGGGCTGTAAGTGCATATTGCCAGGTCATGTTGTGCTTCGCATCAACCAGCACCCCAAGTCCTTCTCTGCAGCACTGCAGTCAATCCATTTTCCACCCAGTCTGTATTCGTGTTTGGGGTGCTGCAACCCACATGCAGGACCTTGGACTTGGCCGATACAAATATCATGCATGACTGCACCACATTAATACTTAAAAGCCTAAACTAGATATTCTATATATAATAAGAGAAGAAGGAAATAATTTCACTTTTAAAATTGTCTAGAGCTGTTCTGAGAAGTATTTTCTATGTGTTTTTAATCTGCCAAGAAGTTTTTCATCATCTAATGGATGTATCACAGGCCCTAATGATATCAATAAAGTTTAGTTTTTCAACTGACTTCATCAGGGCTACAATTTTATCCAATAACTCTAACTCTACAGATAGCATAGACAAAAAATAATGTTAACTACTATATTTTAAGAAGGTAACACATTATATCTTAAGTCTGCCACTGAGTAGAAATAAATTTTACAACAGTTTTAAAGAAAGTACAGCTTTTGAAAGTAGTTGGGAGAGGGAAAAATGTAGCAATTATCTGAAATATTTTCTTTGCTTTACAGAAATGGCTCATCTTTGAATATGCCTTGTGGTTTAGACAACTAGAAATTATGTGGGAAGAAACACAGTAGAGTCAGAAAGAGGGAGAAGGTACATTATGAAAACTGAAGGACAGAATTAAAAGTTAATAAATTTATTTCAAATTTGTATTTAAAGTAAAATCTTAAAAATTGTTCTTGTGACCTTTGGCAATTTGTGTAGAGCCTGACATTTTGAAAGATATACACATAATTTTTTTCTAACTTTTTGCTCTTTTAAACTTCTCTGACATTGTCATCATTTTTACTGTAGCCCTTTGTATATTTTATATGCAATTTTATCAACCTGGCTACAAGAAAGGATTGAATCTAATCTCCAAGTGTATAGACTACTTCTGATACACGTGAAAGTAGACAACAATCAAGGTAGGAAGTGATTAGACAACTGCATATGCAACTTTCTCTTTGAAAAATACATACAAGGAAAGGTTGCTTTTTCAAGTACTTACTAGAGGATCATTATCTGGGTCCCCAGAAAACAAGTAAACCATGGTAAATAGTCTTTAAGTTAAATTGCTGCAGAATTTTTGCCTAGTTCTCCAGATGTTCAGTGAAATTTATTGTTAAATAGTAACTTTAAAATAATCTCACACTGTTCCTGTATGATGGCTTTGAGCTCTATGAACTTTGAAATCTCCTATTTCATTTTTACAATAAATTCTAACATGCTTTCATTGCTAAAAATACAGAAAAAGTATTACTAGCTCGATATTTTAATGTCAAAAGAAGCAACTGTTCTCTTAAGAAGCCTCGGGTGAAGAGCTCAGTAACAGCAGCCTCTTAGTTAATTCTTAATATTTTCACATTCAGGTTGAAATACTTAAGTGAAATTAGGCACTTTATAACAATGTTTTAATTAAATCTTATATATCACATGTCACAACCTCACATCATCTTTACAGAGAGTTAAAAAAGATTAAATTCCTAAAGCTTACAAAACCAATTGTACATAATTTTTTTCCACTGAAACAATACAAATATTCACTTGTAGCATCAAAACCTGGAGATGTGTTACATGTGTTGATATTTTGATATATTTTCTATAAAATATCTATAATCATTGTTAACAACACAAATTTCATAAAATTGGGAACCATGGTGATATTAGGTAAATACACTACTTGAGCATATTATAAATGTTACAAGTAATCGATATGAAGATATATAAATATAAATATAAGGGTATCTTTTCCATTTATTTAAATTGCTGAAGTGTGTTCTGATGGGAACTTATCTACTGCTTAACAGATCTCCTGTCACTAGATGAAGTTTCCCAGTTTCCCAGACAAGTATTTAGTGATACATCAGTGTTGCTTCAGATAGAAATGCAATACTTGAACACTGGTTCAAATTATCTAAAATGATGGCTAACTCCTCAACCTCAACTTTTAATCTTCTACTGCCCTTTCTTTAGATGGTTATAAAAAAAAAGCCAAAATGGGTTTATGCAATATAGAAGAAGCTGTATAATGAATAGATCATGAAACTGTCTTCTGAATTACCATCTGGCCACTGTAAATGATGCATTCATTTATATTCTTCTCGGAATATTTTGGGTAGCAAGCCCAGTGGTGAAACTCCTCATTTACTTACCATCTGGATATGACAAATGATAAATTGATCTTATATCTCTGGAGAATTTGGGGAACTGAATTTAAAAAAAAAGGGGTTTAATAGTTGAAAGGAGCAGTCAGCTTGATCCTTTAACGTTTTCTCCACTTACAATCCTTGAAGACTTTGACTTCACAGTCCTGCCAGACCAGGAGAAAATGGTGGGCCTTTCTTGGGTGTAGAATTTTAAAACTCTTCAAAAACTGTTCTAGTAGGTCAGTTACATATTTTTAGTCTTGGCACTGTTACATTAGCATGCTCAGAGATTCTCACTCTTAGTAGAAAGGCGTTTTTGATCTCTCTTGGCAATGGCAACAAGTCTTGGTAAAAGGCAAGAACTCTCCTGTAAGCTGAGAACATGGCAGGACTTTCTGGTTTAGGAGCCTGACAAGGTAACAACAGAATTAAGAGAGGACAGCTCTTTGCTGTAATCTTTTCTTGTTTATCCTATGTCACAGAAGATAAGCCACAAATTAAACAATCTTGCCTCTACTATGCAGCTTTCTAAGGATGGAGTATGAGTGAACAACAGTTCCTACCCCCTCTGCATCAGCAATCACATCCCACTCCTCCATGGTGTGACAGCTACTTCTTTTTGTGGAACTTTTTGACCTTCAGGATGAGAGGAAATGGCCTCAAGTTGCAGCAGAGGGGAGGTTTAGATCAGATATTAGGCAAAATTTCTTCACAAAGGGCGGTCAGGCATTGGAACTGGCTGCCCAGGAAAGCGGTGGAACCACCATTCCCGGAAATGTTCAAATGGCAAGTGCATGGGGCATTTGGGGATTTGGTTTAGTGATGAACACTGTGGTGCAAGGTTAATGCTTGGACTCAATGATCTTAGAGGTTTTTTCAAACCTTAACAATTCTATGATAATCTATGATGATAAAATGAAGTCAGACATTCACGAGATGGTGTAAAGGCAAACTGAAAATGAGGATTTCTGCCTGATGAGAAAAGGATGACTAACAGGCTTTTCTCAAGTTCTCCTTTGAAATTATAGTGACCTTCTCAGTAAAAATATTGAATGAAGAAGGAGAAAATACATGATTCTTTTTTTGTACTGGGAAATTTCATGCATGGTAGGGTTCCTTTTTTAAATAGGATGACTGACATATTGAAAAATTAATTAAAATGTTCAGCTGATGCACTTTCATGAAAAAATTGTTATAATATTCAATAGAAGCCCATGGTATTTGTCATTACAAAGAGAGGAACCGTAATACAAGCAGAAGCCATACTCATGTAATCAAGTAACCTATGACAATAGATTTCTATTTGAGGCATAGTTCTGCATTGCTACAGCTATGCATAACTAATTAGACAATCAGAAGTAGGTCTCATTATGCAAAGTTCCTCAACCATGTCCTGAAGCGACATTTACTGCATGCCCCAGCAGTCATTTGCATGCCAGGAAACAGAGTAACGACTAAAGAGGAGATTTTAACACCATATTTTGATTGGCTTTCCACAAAGTCTGATTTAAGTTTCTCTAAGACTTGGGAAGACTTGCAGGAAAATGAAAATTAATTACTTAAATGGAGATAAAATTTAGGTTTTCTCATATTCTTCTTCAAAAAGATAAATAGCTAACGTACTTCTACAGTTCAGGCAGAAGGTCTGCATAACATGCATCAAACCTTTACCACTTTAAATTATTAATACTAACACACAATTTAAAAAATGAGTGTTGGTCTCCAGAGTACACTGCTGCTTGGAATACAGCCTTTCACAGGGGATATAAGGTTAAAACATGGAAAATGAAGGGAAAATCTGTAAATCAAGGCACTTGTCTGAACTCAAATTGCTAGTTTGATCTCTCTGACAAAATTATTTACTCATGAAAGAAACAGCTTTAGAAGGCTGATGGCCTTTAAAGTAAACTTGTGTCCAGGCAACGGCAAGAGAAAAGGAAGATGAAAGTTGGTACTTGTTTTATGCTAGATGCCTAGAAAATATTTTCAAGTGAAATCAATTTCTCACACGCATTGGCAATTCAATGCACATGGTTTTGTTTCTTCTGACTGAATATAAAAACAAGGTATAACTTACCATTTAATACCATCTGAAGGTACCCAAGAAATACTATGTGCTATAACATACTTTTCCTATTATTTATTTATCATCTAATTTGTTCACATGCTAGAACCATGATGAGTTGGAATGGGCCTACTTTTAGTAACAACATATTGACAGGGAAATGCAAATGTTCAAAAATACTGTCACAGGCTAATATCCATTTGCTGCCCAACAGTCAATAGTGAAATGTGTTTTCTACAGGTGGATATCAAAGAACCCGTGACCTACATATAGGCCATTAATCTGTTTCATAGAATGGAGAAAAAAGAAATACTACCAATATTAAAGCGACTCTACCAAATCGTATTCAGAAACCACATCA
The DNA here is from genome assembly GCA_013399855.1 of Oxyruncus cristatus. Lineage (NCBI taxonomy): Eukaryota > Metazoa > Chordata > Aves > Passeriformes > Cotingidae > Oxyruncus > Oxyruncus cristatus. The sequence goes on along the minus strand of VXAY01007345.1, from coordinate 128,001 downwards.
GAAAACTAGAGAGCTCTACAACATCCCACAACAGGTTTGGTTTGTTGTGTGATCTTCTCACTCACTCACTGAGCTTGCCACGCAGAGAGAGACTATCAGCTACTGTTCTGCACTGAAGGGTGTACATGAAGATGTTTGCATTTATCTTCATACTGCCACAGTCCTAGAGTCAATACGTGCCAGTCTAGCCAGCTGAGAATATAACGTGGGGAGAGAAAAAAAAAAGGTATCAATGGCTCTAGAGCACTCAAATCTTTCTCTTGCTGGAGAAATCTTCAGACAGCTGGCAGGTCTGTGGTAGCACAGTGATATAAAGCTATCTGAAGAGAGTACATCTGGGCCAGGGCTTATTTAAGTACTTGGTGTATCAGTTGTCTACCACTGAGCTTCTCTGTCAGTTGGTGAAAAGTTTAGGGATGCTCAGATGTGTTAATAATCTTGTTCTACCGGCAAACTGCTTGGCTGCAGGACGTGTACAACTGCAGTTTTCAGGGGAAATGGTGTTACACCTGCTGAATGCCTTTCATCTGCCCTTAAGTAGTCTGTATGCTGCAATGTTATATCCAGAGGAAGCTTTATTTCATTAGCATAACTCCTGTGATCTGCACACTATCTGTCAGAGATTCTTAGACAAAAATAACACTATGACAATCAGACCAACAGCCAAAATTGCATAAAAAGCTTTTAAAGTAAAATATTTCCCAGATGATTCAGAAGTGTTAATCTGCTTATGACAATTCTTGATTATTTGATTACATGCCACTGGGACCAGCAAAAAACCCAAAACAATCCTCACAAAATCCCCAAACAACACACAAAAGAAAACAAACCAAAAACCTACTACATTAACTCTACAATTTCAAATTATTTGTCAAATGAATACTACTTTGGCAGAATTTCCCACTCTCCCTACTCAGTAGGGACACTACAAATGGAGAAATTAATTATCTAATGAATACTTTATGAGCTGGTTGGTATATTAGGGTTAGAATACTGACCCGTTTTATTTGCTGACCTGCAAGCAATTTGAAAAGATCTAAAAAGAAGGTAAGACATAGCAGTTTTCTACCTGAGAACTTCAGGAACAATCTCTATTCTTTCTCAGTCTATAGTGTATCTCCAACAGCGTAAACTATATTTTGTGATGGCCAGGAGCCATTTAATCACAACACCATAAACAATCAAATATAGATCTTTTTTATCCTGCAGGGAGAAAAAAAGGGGTGGGGCTGAGATCTATTTTCATTAAATTCCAGCACGTTAATGAATTAACAAAGCTTCCGAAAAAATATGGTCTCCAACATGTTCTCCATGTTGAACAGATTGAAATATGTGAAAAATAAAAGTAATTCAGTTATTGTTTTAATATTTCTAATATGTTTTGGTTTGAAGAAATGGTTTGTTTCACTGGTATTTAGGGTGATTTACCTGGTAGAAGGTGCATCAGATTCTGGACATAAGTAATAAATACTCTGATAATAACAGTTGACACACAGGTTTACAAATTCCTACCTGGACTGAGAGAAAATGTATAATTATACCTAACATTGGTGTTGACAGGAAAAGTATTTTAAAAAAAACCAGTCCTGAAACAGTCACTCCAAACTGCTGCTGCACTGCAACATCTCCTCAGCTGTATAGCTGCAGCTGTTTGAAAGGCCACATTAAAATCATTCTGGCCCTAAAAACTGAAAGCAAAACCCTCTGATTCTCCCTTGCAGGGAGAATTTATACCCTTTTAGGGTATAAAATGTAAATTTTTGTTCTTCCTACTGATCATTTCAGTGGTGTGGCTAAATGGACCCATACATAGCTGCAGGATATATGCAGAGATGGAAGTGAGAGGTTGAAATTTAGTGCAAGGCATTTTCTTAATCTGGTCTAAACACCAAAGAGAGGATATTCTTTTAAAGTACTTCAAGGGCTCCATAAAAATGTTTTTACAGTTCTGACTTACTATTTTTCCAGGGTATTTTAATTCTATCAGCCAAAATACTGATTGCCTGTGAAAATATCTATTTTTCAATCATGTTTCAATAAGCAGCTACCCAAATTAGGCCTACAGTTTTTATGACACAGCACAACTCTTAAATAGTGGTCTATTACTTTAATGATAGAGGATATCGTGGCTGCTGCTTTTGCTTTTCATCATATTAAGACACTTTTCCCCAGGTTATCTTTTAAATTATTCCCCAACTGATTAGTAGTGAAACTGTCATTGAGTTTTATTCAGGTAATTGAAATATTTTTAGGGAAAAGGCCTAAATTTAATTATTCTTTCAAATTAATTCACATGAAGGTACTCTTAATCTCACATAATGAAGCTGCTAACCTAAGCATTTCATAATATTCTGCAATAATTTAAAATATTATCTTTCTGTCTGGTATATGAGAACACTGCTGGTGAAGATGCATTTGTCACTAGTCTTTATCTGCCTTCTGTGCCTGAAGTAAGCTGTAGAGCATTGACTACAGGCTTTAAAGTGGTGTCAAAATAATAAGAAATATTGATTAACATTTTAAATCATTATTTTGCTTCGTTTCTTTCCTAACTGCTCGACAACTAAGGGTCAAACAGAGTCAATTAGGCAAACCAAAAAATACCAGCACTAACCAGTTTCTGCTTATTTCCCCAGGCTTCTCAGCATGACCCTAAGCTGCTCACCTCCAAATACTCAAGACAACAGAATATAAAGTGATTATAAAATATCTCCATTTCTGAATCAATTATTTGATCACTTATTTGGATCTGTTTTAACACTTATTTTTTTTAATCTTGTGCATAGTGAATCTCCAATATTCTGCCATGACCCGGTTAATACCTGAACTGATAATTGTATCCAATCTACCAACACATATCTGAACTTCCAATTACGTATCCAATCTACCAACGTACTTACTAGTGATTTTCAGACTGTTCTTAACCTAATGCCAGTCCAAAGCACTACTGTTTGCTTCATGTCTTTTCCAGATGTACCCCTGCCACAAGCTGTTAAGAAAGTTCAGGAATCATTTGGATCCTTTCCACAAAAAATACGCCTAGAATTTCTGCCTTTCTTCCGTAAGTTCTGGAAGCCTTTTGTTCTTTCTTATAAGGAATGCATGCCTGGACCTAAAACTTGCCACAACACCAGTTACCGCTGGAATCAATTTCCCTTTTCTGATCATGTCTTGAACAATCCTTATTCTTTTAGTGAAACCATCTCAACCAAATTCCAAATTCTTTATTAATAGCTACAGTGATAATTTCAAACAGTTAAAAATTACTAATTGGACTCCACCTCCACTTTAGATAATGCAAATCATGATCAAAATTTTTAACCCACAACAGGTAATTTCTTTTTAACCTTTTTTTTTTCTTCTAATTTCTTCTCTATTGTAAGTGGATGATGATTTGAAATTCTTCCTTTCTCTTGCACATTTTTTGGATTTTTACAGAATCATATACCTCCTTCAGAAGTCTGAAATAGGACAGACTAACAGAAAAACACGATTTTGGGGGGATCAAGATTCAGTCCTAGTATAGGACTGAATAGTCTGTATTTCCAGTGGCAAATCTAGATACATAACAAAAATAACATCTGAAAACAACTCTTCATACTAGCACCTGCTATTCTAAGTTTAGTTGAGAACATGTTAGTTTCTCCAGTTGTAGCACTCCTTTTTATGGGTTCTTAACTTTCTGCATAGTTTAATGCTTTCAGAAAGAGCACTTCTGAAGTGTAATGGTTCCAGAGCAGCTATTACAGCTGTCAGGGGCTTAAGCACTGTTAAACACTCTACACAAGTATTTACAGAATAGAACTAAAAAGACTTCAAAACTGTCATTACAGTGTATGTGGTAAATAAGAAACTTCCTGAAAATTAAAGTGTCTCTACCATTGCGGAGTTGCGTGGTTGATAAAACTAAAATATTTTCCTGTTTTAGTTTAATATTCTATAACTGTCCTGCTGGCTTCTCCAAACATTGAAAGGGAACAGTGGGGAGGCTGGGAAAGAGGCTGTGCTGCAGAGTATCCTACATAACCTTCCTTCATTGTGGCTCCAGTGATATCATAGAACCATAGAATATGCTAAGTTGGAATTGCTGCTTATTGTGATCAAACTGATAATCCAGTATTTGAGGCTAAAGAAATTAGGCTGCACTGGAAGCAGCCTATGGAAGCACTAGTAAAAATTTCAGCTAGATCCATTCACAAATTATAGGAAATTAGTCCCACATCATATGTATATTTTCATGTATGACTATGACATTTATACACAGGCATAATGACAGAAAATTAAACACCAGCAAAATCAAATATTATTATCATTGGCAAGAAATGGTAAATTCAAGCTAGCAGCAGAATTAAAAACACCTTCTCAAGATCTCCTATAAGGGAATACTGTTTGCCAAGAAAAATGTCACAGAATGGAATACAGTTCAAAACTTTAGTTTAATTATTGTAACAAAAACATTTATTTTAGCTTATTCTGCTTTATCATAGGAGACAAAAAATACACATTTGGATATTTTATCCTTCTCCTGTGCCAGTTAATAAAACAGAAGGGTTTAGTATGATATTTGTGTTGTAAATCCATGTCCAGAAATATCTGGAACTCCCCAATAAAATAACCACCTAAAAATGTTTGAATAAGCAGCTTTTGGAACATGACTACACCTCTTTGTTCAAAACCAGCTTCAGAAATCTTTAAATTGCTAAGTAGCAGAGGCCAAAGCCTGTCCTTTAGTGCAATTACAGAAAGCCACAGACGGTGGACATTTGCTGTAAAGACTAGGTAAACAAAGGCAAAATATGACACTGTAAGAATTGATTTTAAGTTACCTTTATTTTTAGTCCAAATCCTATATTTAACATTTGATAACATAAAGGAGGCCCATTCTCTCTGATTTTTCACAGTGCCTTGGACAACTATGATTTAGCCTTAAGAACTGTCATAAATTAGTGTGTAATAGCATGTAAGAAGCACAGTAATACATACTATTGTAACATGTAATAAGCATGCTATTACACATTATTTTTATTTATAATAATAATAATTATATAAATTGGATCATAAAGATGGGATTAAAATTAAGAAATTATGAAGAGTTTTTACAGCTACAATTTGGCCAATGTTTTTTCATTTTTAACATGAAGAGACAAAACATGCCTTTATATTTAAAAAAAAATCATTTGCTTCAAAATGGTATGGTTTTTAAGAGTAGTTTTAAAAGTATGTGGCTCTCATGCCTTTAATAAGTTAATTTTGATGAGTGCCTTTATCAATGCAGAGGTACAACTGCTTGGATATTAACATTTTTGACTGGATAAGGACCATGCCCTACCATAAATGGAGCGTTGATGTCCTTTTATCTTTTGAAGTGAAATGTACAGTGCAAATAAATGAGAAATTAAAATCTTGCACGCTTTTAAACAGCTGTTTGAAGATTTTGATTTTAATTCCAAAAATATTTGACTTGGACAAGTAGAAGTATTTTTCCAGTCTATAACATGTGATGACATATTTAGAAAACATTCTTTCTGAATGTGCATATTTCCCATCCCAAGTGCATAGTGCACCATAAGCATCAAAGTCACCTACTAAATGGCACAGTAAACAAGGCAGGTAGGAGATCCAGCATTCTTATGGAATATTGCTATGGTAGACAATGGTTTTTATTTTACAGTCTGGCAAAAAAAATAACTAATGTAAGGTAAAATTCAGTCAAGCTACTTCCAAACAAGCTTTTTAAAAAGGAAAAAATATTGTGAAAAAAATTCTGGACAATTTATTTCAGTTTATTACTATGCTCTACAAAGTGCTTATATACTACAAAACATAATTCAGTGGGAAAATATAATGAGGTGATTAACAGCATGTCTTTTAATTTTGATATAATGGAAATAGGAAGAACATATTTTAATTTAAGTGACTTGACAATTATATAATAGCTCATGCACTTGGCATTACTATATTAATTGGTCTAATAGTCCTTTTCATTATGGCTAAAGTGATACACATTGGTATTAGAAGAAAGCCAGCAGCTGTGAGAATAGGTCAGATCTGTGCCTGTAGATCTACAGGACTCCAAAACGGGTCAAATAATCAGTGAGTAGACAAAATTAATAAAGCCAAAAGACCCCAGTGGAGAGAAATTAATTTGACTCCCTTCATAACTTTTATTTGATAGTTCAAGAAGCATTTCAGGTCAATTATATTAATAGAAACGGGTTGAGTGAAAAGATGTTAATGATTATCCAGAGTTAATTAGCATAGCTATTTTCACTCCATCTTCTACAAAGAGAAAGGCAGAACATAGACACAGAATCAGACTCTCTTTTTTGATCACTGATGGGAATTGGCAGAGGACAAAAGGATGTGTGCAACAACTTAGTAGTTTTTAGTGACAAGCCAATACTCTATCATGAAAACCAAAAATAAACACTGAAATTTATAATAATTTATTAAATAAGATTTAAAAGGGAAAACTGAAGCAAAACTGGAATGATAGTCATTGCCAAATATTAGTTTTTACTTCTTTTATAGTAGCCTACTCCATTCCTCTTGCACTTTTCACATCTGCAAATGTGTCTGTAGATCTCTGCATCTCTCAAGCACACCAAGGCACACAGATGGCAAAAACCACAGAAAACTGAGAAATATTTAAGAAAAAACAAATATGAGATTACCTAACTAAAGACCATAGGATCTAGTATATCGGAACCTGCAAAAACTAATCCTGGCCTTTTAAATTGATAGTTCTTCACCGGTAGATCACAATTCAAACTTCTAGATGGTGTCAGGAAGCAGCAGTTCAGCTGAGTCACTCTCATACGCTACTAAAGCTATTCTACAAAGTAAGACACTGTTTTTATCTGTTTCAAACCCTTATCTGATCAAATATGAACACTTAGACATAAAATGTACAATCTGGAACCACAGCCATTCATAGTCACGAAAAATCTCTACCTCTGTATGCTCAGATTTAAGTGTGCATTTGAATTGCTTCAGACAGAACAACTCCTGATGCACGTTTTTTCTGAGGCTAATTGCAAGTGTCGAATCTGCTCACCTTGCCTACAAGTCTGACTATTGCAAGGGGTGTATGTTACCGTGTAATTAAGCAGCAGTCATGAATGATGCTGTCCTCCACAAATATGCCATTCTCTTCATCTGTCTCGACCAGGCGACCGGCATGGTACCAGTGTACCTGGGTGGTATTGTCAACGTACGTTGCAGTACACTGAAATGGCAGGCGGTCTCCATGAAAAACCACCTGTCTTTGTGATGGGATCAGCTCAAAAAGAGGAAGTTCCAGAGGCCCAGCTGCAGGGAAAACAAAAAAAAGTCACCATGAATTCTTATGAATATTGTAAAGTGAACTAACTGTATACAATTGGAGCTTCTTAGGTATTCAAATGCTAATATAAAAGATATGGCCACAAGACCACAAACTACCCACTACCCATTGTGTCATCAGTTCTAGAGATCACACTTCTTTCACTGGTGTGAGGTCAGTTAATTACAGGATTACTACATGGAACAGTTCACAGAATGGTTGAGGTTGGAAGGGATCTTTTGAGATGCTCCAACCCTTCTCAAGGCAGGATGCTTTACTATACAAGTACACAGAATAAAAAAAAAATCAGTCTTCCAATTAAAGAAAAAATACAGCTATTAATATAGGTACAGTTAATATTTGTAAGACCCCTTTAATGTCAGTAGATGAAATGCCTACTCTGCTCCAGAATGCAACTTACTGTCTAGAGAGCCTTAATAAATGCCAGTGCCTGAGATTTGGCTAATAATAAGACTAATAAAAGTTAAACTTTCCCCTAAAGTTCAACTGTCCCTATGATTTTTCATTTCCCTGTTCCTTCTGTCTATTCCACAAATCATCTTTACTCTCCAGATACATCCTTAACATTAAATATTTATGTAAATAGTTCTTTTTATCTTTTAAAAGTGGAATGCATTTTACCATCTTTTTTAAAATTAATTTTATCTCTCCTGTCTTTCCCTAAGAAATGCCCCAATAATGAGAACATTGCATATCCTAAGCAGACTGTTACAAAAAACAGCTGCCATAATCACAAACCCAAATGCCTAAACACAACTGAAAAATAAATAGCATTGTAAATTTGGAAGGTATATGCATTTTTGGCCCTGATGAAAGTCTGCTAATTTAATAGATTTGACAGGGATTGAAGGTTACTTTCTTCAGTCCTACAGTCTCTCTAGAGATTGATTCTGTAGACAGAATACGTTTTCTTCCACTTTTATTTCTAGATCCCAAAGCTACCTTAAGACAACTTCTGTAAAATATTTTCTATATATGATTAGACTACTGCTATTTCCTTAAATTCATAACAGAAAATTGGAAAAGGGCATTTTAGGAAAAGAATAACAAAAGTAGAGGCTCTGCATCTAGAGAAAGATGATAATCTTCTTTGGGATAATAAGGAATAAAGGAAAACCTTATTTTCTTTTTTCTGATATAGTCTTCTTAGGCAGGAGAAAAAAATTACTACCACTGCTACTTTATTATCACTGCACAAAATTCCAATGGTAATAAAAATACTAAAGACTCACAAACATGACTGATGAACACACTACCATGAACATCCTGCACAACAGTTCCTACAACGGAACCTTTTCACCTCAGCCATCAACACCTAAACAATTAACTGAGCCTGGGTCACTTTTTAACTTCACTACTGCAATCTCATCTTAGGCAAAATGCCTGGAGTCCTGCAGCTTGGTTATCATTCCATCTTGATGACGAAAGAGAATTTTAAAGCCAGATCTTCTTCCTTATTTCTCTTCTGCTTTCATTTAAAGGCCTCTCATCGTTAATATCAATCCATCCTACAGGGCTGTCATGTGAAAGGTCACCCTTCCACATTTGCACCACTAGTAACTATCTAAAACACCTATTTTTCTGACAAGTACTTTTTTTTTTCCATTTCACTGCTCAGCATTTTATCTTCCTTAAACTTTCTCTTCAATATCCTCCATTGCCCATAACAAATACCATGCCTATCCAGATTGCAAGCCACAATAGCTGCAGCCTTGGTCTCCGTCATTTATATTAAAGGTTTTTAACTAGAAGATGGAGAGAATCTCTCTCTCCAAAAAGTTGCAACTTTTGTGTTGCATTACAAAGTCAATTATAAAATTAAGGAAAAGAAATGGAGTTCAAATTTAGCCATAAACTAATGGCATGATTACCAAAACAGAAAAATTAAGCATACTGTCACAAGTACAACAGTAATATACACTACTCACAGAAACAAAATATTTTTCATGAATACAGTAATTTTTAACTGAGGATGTTGCATCTAGTCAAACGGTTTTGGTCATGCAGCAAGTGACACATTGTGTCATGAGGCTATGAAGTCATAAAAGTGTGAACTAGAGTTTCAATATCTGTAAGTCAGGCTAAATAACTTGCCTGGCACATGGATGTAGTGTAACACCATCACTTTGAATTTATCTCTGCCTTTACTGTGGGTCTCTAAGGCTCGCCCATTATCCCTTCCATTGCTAGCCTTGAGGATCACCAAACCCAGAAATGAAGTGACAATGAAGTGTTCTGTACAGATTTTGCCAATTAATGATCAGAAATAAAACTTTTTTTTTTTTACTGCAGCATGTAAAAAAATGATCCTTTGATTGAGATCAGTCATATCAACAGTGTACTCACTTCCTTTCTCTTTACCAATCATTCTAAGTACAAATAAAGATGGAAAATTAATTAAACATACCTTTGGTTTACCATTATGCTAGGATATCCTCCTGACCAGCATTGAGAATGTACATAGTTGGGTTGATTAAACTGACAAATAATGCTGAAAACTCATTTTCAAATTAAAACTAGTAAAGTTTCTATGGATTATGACGTTTGCAGACCACAAAAGATACACTTAAGTACTTCTGTAAAACATCTGCTTTTAATCTCCATGATGTCCACACAAAAAATTATTACCAGAGCTAATCTTCAGTTGTTTTGCAGGGATAATCATGATTTAAATGACCAAGGCTGGTTCTGCAACTATTACTCATGCAAAAGTTCCAGTTAACTTCCGTGACACACCTCACAGATATGAGGATTAATTGCATCAATAAGAAGTTCAGGATTAGGGCCAACCCCCTTTATCCCGAATGGCTATAAAATGATTGTATAGTTCCATCTGCATCAGCTGGAAATACTTACTTTAAGTCCATAATCCAACAATCTTTCAAATTCAGAACAAAATAAAAAATATTTATTAATGCTGTACATGCATTTTCAAGCTTGACTTCAGGAATAAAGTAAGAAGTGAGAAATTCTGTAAGTATTTGGAATGATTTTGGCATTGATTTGACAGCACTTGAAATTTAACTGCTCTGGCAAGCTGACTTCTACACAACAAAAATTTTTTCTTTGATTATGTGATAACTAAGGACTAAATTGGGACTACTAAAATTTGATTACTAAATATATTTAAGGTCTGATGCTTATATTTGTGCTTGTGTGTATGGCAGACAAAACAGCCTCATAAGATTAAAAAGTTCACTATTGTATGTTGAGAGGAGAAGGAGTATTTATGGGGATTTTCTTTATTTTTTTACACACTTGAAAAGTATTCCAAGCTGCTCCTTCCAAGACAATCCACTCTGCTGCCCTCAAGTTTGGAGCCAGCACCACCATCTGCAAATGAGAGGTTTGACTCTCCTATAGACATTTCGATCAAGAGTTGATGGAGTGTTTCACTGTCTTTACCTGTCTTGTCTTTCCAGTCAGCACTAAACCATGATTGCAGCAGAGCACCACAGGAATCACTGATTGCAGCATGAATCTGAAGGTCTAACCCATCATTACAGTAATTACATCTTTTTTGTTATCTTTCATTTCTCAGCAGAAAAGGGTTTTGTTGACTGAAGGCCAGACCCTTTATGCCATCTAGTCCTGTATTTCAGATTAGCTCTAGACTAGAATACTGAGGATATACAGAGTTACACAAATACCATTGAATTAGAATATCACTTCAGAGTTTTTTTCTATACAGAAAGCATATCCCTGCATACTTTAATTCATGCGGAGCCCCAAGATGTTGAAAAAGAAAATAGAAATTATTTTAACAATTATTAGTTAAAATAAAAAAACAGCAAGGTGCACTGAAGCTCTAAGGAAATGTTCCAATGCACGTCTTTAACTAACATATTTACAAAACAATTTGTCTCACACACATTTCGTGTTTACAATTCAGTTCTTGAGATTTTAAAAGTATTTTGATTTCCCATCTAATTTTGTCCTTCTTTTTTGTTTTGAAAGTTGGAAAGGAGAATAATATGCGGGAAATATTGATGTTACTTGACACACACGGAGCAAAAATGCTTGTAAAAAATCGTAACATAAAATCCATTTCTATCCGTATTTTAGTTACATTTTTAGGTACAATAATATTTTATTTAGATTGTAGGCACTTGTAATGACACTAACATCTTCTGGGTGAATGAACAAAAGCAAATCTGTAAGCACAAAAGCTGGTCCATGGAAGAGATTTCTCTAAACACCAGGGAAAGTTGGCTGGTCATTGGCCACCATGACCAGCACAAGGTATTGCAGAAACAATGTCCTACCTCCAGCGACCTTTGCTGCATTTCCTGCTGCATAACCTATACCCTGAGCAGCACAACTCTACAGCTCTGAGTGCATAAACCTGGTTACTACATTAGGACATTCTGCTGCTCAGTTTACCATAAACACAGTTTTCTGCTACACATTCTCTGGAACTCGTTAACTGGCTTTGTTTGATATCAAAAGTTTTCACACAACCTGAAATAGGAAAATCCACAGGTTTCTCCAGGCTGCCCACACATCAGTTCAGTATTACAGTGTTCATGTCTTAGGATACACCATTGACTTCTGTCAGGAAATTCTGTTTGCTACAGCCACAGTGTTGGCATTTTGCTTCTTTTTAATCACTTGATTTATTGTATTGCCAATGGGCTTTTTATTTGAACTGAGCGTGCCCACAGAGTACGGCACATCCTGCTGACAAAAGTGTGAGTTAGAGCTCTAATATTTGTATACAGTCTCAGTGGGAAAGAAATGTGCATGGAAAGCACAGTGGGGGAAAGCTGGAAGTGAGGACAAAGCCAAGGAACCAGTCCAAGAAAAAGGACAGATGAAAATGAGGAAAAACAAATTGAAAAACGTTAGTTAAAAATCAGAATTGCTGACACAGCGAATTATATCTGTTGATATTTACTGAATGGAACAGAAGAAAAGAGAGTGATCTGAATTGCTCTGAAGGCCAGATCTGCCAAGAAGGGGAGGTGCCAGTACACCAACGCCAATTCCTGTATTGCAAAATTGGCTGGCAGTAACGAAAGGTTTGGTGTAGAAGGTCACAGACAGCACCATATGCCAAGGAAGTCAAGAATGAATACAGAACTGGGGCCAACCTTCAGTTTTAATAACAGCTATGCCTGGCTCCAATTTCAACATAATACCAAGAAAATACAGATGCCAACATGTATTAAACACAGCAAAATAAGATAAGTCTTTTGGGCTTCAGACAAGAAAGCTTTGTATCATATTCATTTTCCACTCACTGCAGAAAAAGTGGAGCTTCTGTTTGTACAACAGCCTTCTTATTTCCACATGCTTCACAATGCTGGCAGGGCAAGGCATATTCCACACCATTTTATCAGTCCCTTTCATTCTCATATATGCTTTTCAGACAGGAACATCAAGTAGGTTTGGTTTTTCGGGTTTTCTTTGCAGCATCTCCTAATTAAACTATGGGGTTACGTTTCTTTTGTAATGCTAAGTGCTACACTGAAATGGTAGCCACTAATCAAAGAGCAAGACTTCTGACACGTATCCTGTTTTACTTGAAGTTGCAACTTCTGTATATTGTTTTACTCCTGCAAACTTCTGGAAAACCACCAAAGGAGAAAAGCAGTAGTAAATGTAGGATTTCTCATAAGCCCAGGCTGTCACAGTCCACTGCTACTGGTGCTTCAGTTACCTGTGTTAGCTAACCTCATAAAGATACTCAATATCTACAAAACAGAAGATTAAATTCAGTGCATATATGCTGAGATGAGCTACAATTATAACTTTGGATGAGTCACTGAAACTCAGTCGGATTCTATAACTTATCTGATTTATTTAATTAAAACAATATATACCTACATAGAAACTAAGAGAGTCTGAGCTGGGAAAAGTACAATTCAAATCTCATCACTTTTAGCAAATCCAAGTAATACAGGTTTCATCCAGCACTCAGCAGGTAGACAATAAAGTTATTTAATCTGTCTTTGTCTACAGGACTTTCCTCCAGATTTATAAGGCCCTGTGAAAATAAATTATCATTTTTGCACTGGTTCCAGGGAGTGATGCATGTTGTGCCAATTACAACCATTTTAAGTGAGGAAGCAGTCGCAAAACCATTTCTTATTTACTGTTGATAGCAGTGATTTACTTGATAGGAAAGTATAGTCAGTGAAATACAGAGGTAGTAGGTTTCACTTAGTAGCATCTAATATAAATGTCAGCTATCATGATACTTTAATTTGTAAAATGGTAACAGTTACTTTAAAGATTTCCACAATACGAAATTCAAGTTTTCGGTCCAGTTAAACAAATAAAAGATTGCATTGCCTTGTGTTGGCAAGGAATTTAAAAGAATGGGCAAATAGTTTTTTCATCACGGATTTCTTTCTTGTCAAATAAAACTGCTGCAGCCTTTCACTTTCTTATTCTCAAATTGTCCCAGAAGTCTACTTCAGGAGCATTCGATTATTTGCCACATGCTGAAATGTGAAGACCATGACATATTGACAGCTATGGTATTGAAAGATTCATCAACACAAATTCCCTCACTGGCAACAGTCAGAAGCCATTGTTAGAAAGCTAATTTTGATTCTCAAATTATCCTTATGGCAAGCAAGCTGGCAGGCTTATGGCTTTGCATACTCATTAGAGGTTGCAGTTAATAATAACGGCTGAGCAGTGGCAAGGTAAAGCACCTAGCACTATCACAGGAGCACAGAACGATCTGGGTTGGAAGGGACCTTTAAAGGTCGTCTTTTCCAACCCCCCACTGCAATGAGCAGGGACATATTTCGACTAGATCAATCTATTCAGAGCCCCATCCAACCTGACCTTGAATGTCTCCAGGAACAGGGCATCCACATCTCTCTGGGTAGCCTGTTGCCAGTGTCTCACCACACACATTGTAAAAAACTTCTTCCTTATATCTAATCTAAATAGACCCTCTTTTAATTTAAAACCATTACCCCTAGTTCTATCGCTATGGGCCCTTTCTAAAAGCCTGTCCCCAGTTTTCTTATAAACCCTCTTTAGGTACTGAAAGGATGCACTAAGGTCTCCTTAGAACCTTCTCCTCTGCAGCTGAACAACTTGAACTCCTTCAGTCTTTCCTCATAGGAAAGGTGCTCCATCTGTCTAATTATGTTCATGGCTCTCCTCTGGACCCACTCCAACAGGTCCAACAGGTATAATAGAATACATTGTTTAGCTTTACCTGAGAAGTGCAGTGGTAGCACTCATCTTTCCAAACCCTAAACATACTTAGATACCTTCTTTTTATTTTCATATCATTACTGCACATGCAGGTCATGGAAAGACAGTAGCAGGAAGGTCCCAAGAGTGGCAGTGATTGCACCTAATTGCCCAGAGTCCATCAGGCTGCACAAGCACTCATCTATGCTGCCAGAATGCCAAACAAAAAAGAAATATGAAAATCATAAAAGATGCTGAACAAGTGACAGTTCTGTTGAAGTATTAGATTCTTCCATTCCAAACTCCTCTCAGCCCAGCTGACAATGTCAGAGACTGCAGCTTTCAATAGTCATTTTTATACAAGCATTAAAGAAAGTGCTGTATGATGAAATGTGCTATAAAAATGTGAAATATCACTATGGTATACTCCACTTAATTAAAAGAGAGGTTGTTAGGATGGAAGTTTTATAGAGAATTTTCCCATGAGAACAATTCAGATTAATTACAGCGAATTCTAATAAATGTCTTTGACTGGACAATATTAACACAGGTTTGGTAAAGAAGCTTATATATTTTTGTCTAGAAATCACCAATATAAAATTCAACCCTAGTCCTTTCAAGTACATATTACCATATTAAAAATAAAGAATTAGGGGATACTCCACAGGTTGCAGTCAGGGCTGTCTGTCTTACCACTGCTTTGCTCATAAGCAACTAGCTTTTGGGAATGGCCAGTCAGAGGCTTGATTTCACTGCTATTCTCACTACATCTTAGCTAATTTTTCCTTCAGTTATTTTTCATGCTTTTTGGAACAAGTAGTCAATGATGATGTAGAAAATAAGACACAACTGTACACTAAAAACCTCTAATGTAGTGTAAGATCAAGCTATGGTAAGAAAAACAACTTGGGTATGTTTCCAGCATCTAAATCAGCAAGATTTCAGGGGTGAACTTTTCTGTTGAACTGGATTTTCATGTGTGAGCACAGATGCAAGAAAATACGTGCTAGTAAAATTTGTCCTCAACTGACCATTTTAATACTTCTACTATTTAATAAGATTTAACTGTTACTACCTTTGTGCCTCCAACTCTGCAGCAGTGTTCTAAATTGCCACTAACTAGATAATAATGTTTAATATTAAATGTAGGGCAACATATTCTCCCCCCCCCCATTTTGAGACTGATCATGCTAGAATGAGAAATCCAGAATTTGCAACCAAAAGGTTAAAGCACTGTTCGTTTTATACTGCCAAATGATAGGATGGAAACCAACTTTGATATACACAATGGTGACTTTGCTCTGGCAGAAAATAAATCTATCCCATGTATCTTTGAAAGGTCCAAAATATAGTTACATTACTTGATTTATAGGCATTCTGTTATTACATAAATTTTGTTATCAAAGAAAATAATGAAGTGCTGACATTGTAAACCAGAAATAGTTGGAAGAGGATTTAAGTATTGCTAATTGTATCACTATCCATATCTTGCAAAACCTAATCCTGTAAAAGGTTACTAATGTGACTATTCCTATTTCAACATAATTAGACCTATTCATATGATCAGGCACTCCCTGCAGAATTGGAGCTGAAGTCTTGATCCTGCATATTCTTGAAGACAATGATGCTCTGCATGAGTGCAGCAAGCTATCTGTGAACTGCCAAGAAACTGCAGGACTGAAATCTAAATCTGGGTAATTAATCCATCATTCCACGTACTTGAGATTTTGAGTTTAGTCAGTTACTACATGCTAGAAACCCCCCACAGTTCAATATTTACATTGTGTTAATGTAGCAAGAATGACTTGTAAATTAAGAAAGAAATGGTTGAATCCATAATCTCAAGGCCATCCCTAAGTTTAAGTAAGTAACAAATGAGATCCAAACAAAACAATGTTTGGAGTACGGAGAAAAAAATGAAGAATAAATGTTCCTTGTTAACTTTGAGCCAGTATTTGTTATTGCAATATATTTTATATACAAAAGGAAACTTTTAAAAACAGCCTATGTGCAAATACATACATTTGTCATTTTAAGACTCGAATGGCAATGTAGGTATTTAATTTTTGGCACCAAAAATTCAAATCTCATTTCTCAACCAACATACCTAACACAAAACAATTGACAGTATTCTTAAAAACTGACACAGAAAGAGGGTGAATGCATTCAGCTGATTTCAGCTTAAATTTAAATGTTGAAAAAGTCTCCCTCAAAATTCCCCAATATCTATCTATTTTTTTTCTTTTCTTAGCATTTTAAAAGTACATATTTCTTTCAAAGTTCTTACTATTGGACAGTAAACACCGACTTTGCTACAAGTCACAGGAAAACAATGTGCAACTATACCACGTAAGATAGAAATACTCTATCAAAAACAACACTATTCCATCATTGCTGAGAAAGTACTTACAGCCACACTGTGTTTTAAGAATCTATGTCAAGGAAAAAGAAAGCTGCTTCAAAAAATTAAAGTAATTTACAGAAAAAGTATAGGGAAAAAAAGTTCCCTTTTTTCACCAATGGTAAAACTCTGATTTAAAGTGTCTTGACTGTTCTGAATTTTTTTGTGTTTTTGGTAAGACTGAAAAAAAAAGTTACTTATGAAAACAGACTAGGGAGCTGCATGTGGCCTGAGAAAAACATGCCTTAATGTTCTGCTGATACTTAAGCATGAAAAATGCAGATTAAAAAATTTAAGTAGGTAAGTAACAATGGAAGTACCTCCTACTTTCACATGTAGGAAGTTGAATCTTAACATGGACAAGAAATCTCTAAGAACACAACTAGAATGAGTGCATAAAGAATATAAATGTTTTCTTCTTTTTTTGCTTTGCACAAGTTTCAGAGTGAACAGGCACAGAGAATCGGAGTAAAAAACCATTTTAACCTCACTCTGTTTCTTTGGGGGAACGGATACACTGATTCTCAGTGAAGTGAGGCAAAATACAAAAAACAAGGTGCTGGTTAAGTACAAACAAGTCCCTAACAACTACATCTCCTCCCTCCCAATAAATTATTTATATTTTCTATGAAACTTTTAAAGAATTTTATTGCAGAATGAAGAAGTCAGAAAAAGATTTATCTCTTTGATTTTTATCCCTCCCTTTGAAGTGGCCTTCCTAGGTAGGGAATCTATCATACTCAAAAAACTACATTTCAGTAATGAGCTAGATCTTGCTAATTTCACTCACGAATTACCACTTTAAGGTAGTTTACCGAATTCAGAGGCTGAATAATTCAAACACTCTTGGACACTCACAATTTGCACCTATTGTTTTCTTTTCTCATCTCTATTTTCAGTAGGATGGATTTTTATTCTTCTGCACTGTCAACACTGTCCTCAGTAGAGAGCCCCCTAAGGCATACCAGACCCCTAACCATACAGATCCTACACAGATAAAACTCCAGTTCCCTATTTTGAGCACTCACTCCTTGCCATCCCTAGCGAAAGTCCTAATTGACTATTAAAGCTGTTAGTTATGAATCAATCTAAAGAATTTCTCACTAAAATTCCATTGATCACAACCAACAGGTGCACTACCCATGAACAGACTACACATTTTGTTATAATACATACTTTGAAAATAATATACTGTAATTCACACCCTACAGTTGATTTTCATGAACATGTTGCTCACACAGGAACAGAATTCAAACTGAGCTTCTGAGAACTACACCTCTGAAAAACAGGCTCCTGAGACTAGTGAGGAACCCTACCCCCATTATGGTAAAAGAGACACTACCTATAACCAGACCCTATCTCAGCCATGTTAATACAAGAAAGGAAAATGACTCAGCTGAGGTATTCTGTTTTGTAATTTGCCATTACTCCGTGCTTTGCAAGTTCTATTTTCACCATATTTCCCCCCGAGACTGTGTCCTCAATGAATGTATCTAACATTTGGGCTTATATCTGTTTCCTTACCTTGGAACTTTCTTTGCTGCGGATAGTATAAGCAGAGCATGTACTAATACTAGCTTTTCTAATTGTGTCTGTTGCCTTCACTGGTTATTATTATTTCAATGACATGGGGTTTTCAGAGACGTGCACAGTGTAGAAATAAATAACGCTGTATCTTAAAACTTCTTTTAACTCTTCCAATACAGTCAAATGTTGAAGCAGCTCAACATGGAAGGAGATTTTTTTTCCCATTCAATACAACACGGCTACTAAGGAAGTGGGAAACAAAAACATTCAATGCAGAACCATAGTAAAGATAGAAGCAATTGATTCATTTCTTCCAAGGAAAAGACTTGTGCATAACTATACCAACACAGAGAAAGAGGGTAAACACAGGTTTCAGGGATTACATTTACCCAATATCTCATGAAAGGGTCAGAATCAAAGGGCCAGAACAAGCTCTGCTAACATGGTTTGAGAGCCATTCAAGACTGTTAAAAGATTGCTTTATCAGGCTTTCTGCCACACTGCCTCACAGCAGACAGCTAGGAAAGGTAAGGACAACAAGAGGAAAGGTGACATGCAGCAGAACCAGCTTGCCTGAAAGTGCTGTGATGAGGTGATGCAAATGTATCATACCAAACCATCTGGTTGAGTGGAGTGAAATTACTTGGAAAAAAATCTAGATGTTTTTTCTACATTCAGATTTCCTGAGAACTGACAAGTTACTACCTCTAGTTCTTGGAACCTGTCTGCTTTATAGGCCCATGCAACAATATCATGACCAAGATTAGGACAGTAGACTACACAAACCTAAAAAGCTACTGACACCAAGAAAAGAACAAAACTTATCTATTCTCTGCATGAAAAAAATGCATAATGATAAGGAATAAAAATGTAAGTTATTATGTACTAATGCAATAAACCCTAAGCAAAAAAACTAGATTTCTCAGTATTCATTTATATTTTCCTTTGAAGCAGTTTCCTTTTTAAATAAAAGAAGGGAATATGTGGTTACTTATTTATAAATTACTTATTTATAAACATCTGTAGAGCATATGTATATGCAAAAAGCAAGATTTTAACTTGTAGGAGATCTGCAAGAGAAACAGTATTCTGTCTCAAAAGAATTAGATAATTTTCTTTGTGGCATAAATAAATAAACAAACACACAAATAAATAAATAAATAAATGTGTCTTAAAGCATCATCAAATTATTTTTATAATTTGACCTTTACAACAATTTTTTGTATTATTTAGTAAATATCTACATCATTTTTAGCCAAATAATTTATCTAAACATTATTGATACTATGTTAACTACTTTCTAAACTCTAAATAAAATCTGAGGGAAAGAAGAAAGTCTGCACTTTTCCAAACATCTGTTTTGATGAGTCAACATTTTTTGATAGAAAAGAGCTTCATCAGAGTTATGTCAATTGTAATTTGCTGAACAAACGAACTTTTACTTCTTAAAGTTGTTAGTTCACTAACAGCAATACAGCTTTGAGGCTAAGAAACTAAATTCTAATATCTCATTTATCAGTACAAATAATCAGACTCTAGCTTTAAGAGCAATCTTTCATAATGCCCTTAAGACAAAAACTCATACAGGTCTTTCCTGAGTGAAGAATTTGGCCAAGAGAATCCATCTCTGCTGATGTGCCCAGGGAAAATCACAGACTCCTATCAGACCTCAGGTGGAATTTATAGCACTGGCATTCAGGAAAATGTTATTTTCCTACTGTAAATTGAGTAAATTTTATTTGGACTCATGGAGAAAGAGTAACAAGGCACTGTATGAAGCCAATTTCAGAATCATTTTTCAGAAACATACTCTCTTCATACCATTATGAATTCATCTCAGTCCCTCACCATTAAGGCACAAGACAAAGGCAAAACTATCAAGCCTTATTTCCAGCACTGTGAAAAATCATTTTACAGGCAAACATTTCTGACAGTTGGATAATTTTGTTAAAGAAGATCTAAATAACTCTTAAATCTGTTAGTGAAATATGCAAGCAGAACCCTGGGAATTCTAAAACTGTGCAGTTACTTAACTCATAAAAATCCCCAAAGGAGGTTTTTAAATGTTTTCAACAGGCAACTCACTACTTTGGCTATTGTGAGTTATCACATACATAAGAAAGATTAGCCAGAAAGAAATTCAAAAGGTGATTTTTTTTCTCCCATCAAAATATAACATAAATCTAAAAAGCTGATGGCAAACTGCTCCCTGTAGATATTCAGAATCCACATACTTAGACTTTTTAGTTCATTCCCTAACTAACCTGTGAAAATCTTTGCCCATTCCCTTCTATTTTTATTTTCCCCCTTTCTTTCTTTTCTTTGCTCATCTGCAATACCTCATGGAATCTTTTAACATGTAGAAGGAAGAGCAGTGACTATAAATACAAATGTCTGACAGCATGGAAGATGTTCACATGCATGAGTTTTTAGTTTTTAAATCACTTTATATTTTGTTTAAGATATGTTTAATTTGATCAGCTCCATGCATATTTCAACACATATTTTTAAATCATTCTCAATAGCTGTTATTATTTTGGTGCCAGACAGCCTTCTGTTATGATTAAGTTCAAATTAAGTTACCGAAAATAAAATTGCAAAATGTTCTGGGTACTGTGAGCTGCTCAGCAGATACTATGAGCACCGTGAAGCACCTGGCAGACATTACAGAGCTGGTGGAAGGCTCAGCAAATATAAGCACTGTAAAACTCTCTGTGGATATTGGAAGCAGTGTCAACCTACTGGCAGTCATTACCACCTTGTCAGGTTCTGTGGACACTATAAATAGCAGTGAGAACTAGATGGGCGTTATAAATTCTGTATCAGGTCTGATAAGGAGTCCTATTGTGAACTAAAGTACAAAATTCTGAGAAATTGCTTTCATTTTCTCTGTAAAATTCACAGGTTTATATTCATTTGTAACCTGGATATACCAATTAACAGTCCTCAATCACTCTTCTTATCCTTCCAGCATTTTCAGAAAAAGTACTTTTCCTGCTGGGAAATGGATCTCTATGAAGATGCCCATGCTGGCTCCCCTTAAAAAGGGAGTTTGATATTTGACAAGTATTGCAGAATTTCAAATGTTCAGTAACCCAAGCTACTTGAAACTTCTCTGCCTTTCACTCACAGGAGCTCATTCCTTATTTGCCTCCAGACATTATCTGCTTTTCCTTAACAATTCAGCTGATGGACCATCTGTAGCTAGTATTCACATCCTTTCACATCGCTCCCAACTTGGGTGGTTTATATATCACTCCAGTCAACTTCTGATCTCCTTTCTGCTGTGAATGTATTTGTTAGCAACACACATCATTCCTCTTCTGATTATTTGGAGGAATGTGTAATCCTCCTTTTGTTTGCAAAAGACATTACTAAAGTCACCATCTAAACAATTTTCCACCATTCAAGAAAGCAAAAGATTCAAAGATTCTGTGATTAATCAAGCACATATGAATTAGGCTCCTGATTATGGAACCCACCAGCATCACCTTAGGCAAAGATCTTTTCTCATGGTATGTGCTACTTTTAAAATCTCTGGTTTAGTCTGCTGGTTCACTTGGAAATGAGTTTTCCTTACTCATTCATATTTTTTTGCTTTCTTCCTCACACCATATCTATCATGTTTCTTATGTGGAAAACCTCCAGAAAGTGATTCACATCTAGATCTTCAAATACAGAATTCACCTAACTGCAGCTCACCATAAAAATTCTATTCATCCCCAGAATGTGGTGCTAAAACGCATAGTTATAGGTTTATAAAAATGAAAAATAGAAGAATGAGATCTGGCATTTATTTCACACTGTCAGATATATAAGTTGAAATAAACATTCTATAAATTCCTGTAGGAATCCTCAGTTTCATGCCATATACAATGCAGAGCTGGCATCACAGGTTAACATTTTAAGTCATAATTATATATTACTGAATATATTGGCAGTGTTCTTGAGATATGAAATAAGAAATATGGGCTTTTTTCCCATTCTCTTTCAATCTTAGTTGTATCCTCTGTGTCACATACCTGAATTTCTTGTGCCTATAATCAAGTCAGATTTATTAATTTTTATTTTTTTTTTTTGCATCATATCTGGTTTTTAGTATTGTCTCTGGGTTCCACTTCAATTTGTAACATTAAATGAGTGCACAACTCACCACATATCAGCTGGTTTTCCTTCAGGTTATAAAGTGACAGTCCACGTAAAGCACTGGGGTAAGCACAAACCGTTTCCTCCGCTATTCGAACTGAAGCATTTCTGGCCCATTGCAGGATCCATTTTAGATTACAGTCACAAATGAGTGAATCAGTGTTGAAATGTCTAGAAAGGCAAAGAGCAATCACAACTGGTACACATGCAGTTTTTATAAACACGCTTCCTTCTCTTAGATTCAAATTATTTAACTCCAAAGAGAACTACTTCTAGATAGATGAGTCACTATGGATGTCTAATTATAGCTGTATAAACACAAAGATATTCTGAGACAACCAATATACACTGCCCCACTGTTAATTACTTCCACAACGTTATGCAAAAATTATGGCTTGTTTACAGAACAGCAGCACTGACACTACCGAAAAAAAATTGAGCCTGTGTTACTGCAGAAAATCATACTATAACATACTTTCCCTTAATAAAACCCCCTTTAAGTAGAAACTTGACCATGGAAACATTTGGGACACCCTTTTAACCCTCAGGAAGGTACAATTATTATCAATAACCAGAAATTGTTACTCTAATTGCAGGGAAGATATTTAAAATTACTGGGTTTGTGTAATTAGAATGATTATATGATGCAACACACAAAACCATGGAAAGGTATAAGATAATAAAGTATATAAAAAAAAAAGGATGTTAGTTAGGAGGGCTAGACTGGACTAGTCAGAAATGGGGTCGAATTGTCAGTGCTGTCATCAGTAGTGATACAGACATTGATAACAAAATAATGCAGATTTTACACTTGGAATACACTTCTAGTAGCAATCCTGTTTGAATTCACATTCAGAGGCATTATTCTAATGCCTTTCTCAAGTATTTCAGATTTATGAACAAAAGGAATGATACTCACAGTGCTTTCAGAGCTAGCAGCTCAGAAAAAAGTCCATTCATGAGACTTGAAAAAATATTCCCTGACAGATTCCTAGGGAAAAAAAAGCAATTTACAGCTAGTTGTAACAAATACAAGAGGAAAAGAAAATGGTTATAATTTTTCCAGTGCTAATTAAGAAGTTTTGCTTTCTTGACAACAGTAAAAACATGTTTAAATCTGTACATTTTTTTTTTTGATGACAGCAATATTCAAATCAAATCACACTCTTACTTGTTTTATTTATATTCATACAATTTACGTAGTCTCATAAACAAGAACATTTCTACATATTTAATAGAGTTCTAGAAGAGATTATTCCAGAATTTGAGTGAAAATATTAATAAAATAATTATTCAGTGAGATCTGTGTTTATTTTTATTGTATATGTAGAATGTCACTTCAAGATAAAGAAATAAAAACTGCCTTATTTTAGTCATGTTTAGAAGAATTGAAGCAATTCCTTAAAACAGTAATGAGTTTTCAAAGTAACCACACAAATAGTTTTATTACAAGGGACTTTAAACAAACCAGTTTTCCCCACCCTAAAATTAAGGACATTTCCAGTTTAATTACTGGTCTACTCTTTCTTGTCTTGATGGCTGAATGGTTTAAGCTGAATACTTGTAAACAGATGTAATCCAATTTTGCCTAGTTTAACAGTACTGCTCTGCCAGTGCCCTAATGGTACAAAAGTTAAATGCTCAATTGTCAAGTAATACAGCCTTTTTCTATACCCTAAACTGAAAAACTAGTGCATATCCAAGATTAACATTTCAGAGAATATTAATTACCTACTTTTGAAATACTGGTATATGTTCCTTTTTGTTCAGTGCCTGAAGACTACATGTTTGAATTCAAGGTTGGTTACAAAATTTCAGTTATCAGGGAAATTTCAGAGCTCTTCACTGAAGATATGTTGTGCATAAAAGAAAAAAAAAGTAGACTGGCAAAGAAAATGGTTTCATTACTTTTTCATTCAATAGGATGTTGTTACAATTATTGATTTTACTTCTCTTTTGTCTATAATGTAGAGAATGTATGCTAAACTGAAGATTCATATTCAGATCAGAGCAATGTACTAGCAATGAGAACTCTACCAAGCAGCAAAAGACCTGAACCAGATTCACAAAGTAAGGAAGACCAGACCTCAAGAACCCTGCTTTCTACAGAAAAGCATATCAACCTGTCCAGATATGGATCAATGAACTCAAGAAAGAAGAGAAGTTGTTGCTAATTTATAAATTACTTTAAGAAGGTTATGGAGCACTTTTGAAGCAATAACTAATCTCATTTTTGCATACAATTGAACATTTCTCTTGGTAGTTTAAAGCAAAATTCTGCTAGTAAGAGAAAAATAAACTGGCTCAGCAACATTAAGTGAAATTATTGAGTGACAATGAGATGTGTTGATATAATTGTTGATATAATTTTTAAGATTTTATTTAACAGTGTACCTTTAACACCGTTGTGGTGTAAAGCTCTTAGAAGAACTTCCAAGTTCCTGTTCAAGTGTGGGTATGTCTAAAGGTGGAAATGAACATTTGCTTGTAGATACCTGTTTTTCTACCTCTACTATTTTGGATTTGTCAACAGAAACTAAAAATACTGTGCATTTCACAGACTCAGTTAATCTCTTTACTTAAAATTAGATGGGCCTATCCACGTGTTTTCTGGACATGACGACGCATATGCTGAAATAGCTCAGTGAACTGAGATGTTAAACAGACCAAATCAGAAACCAATAACCCTGACATTTACACTGAAGTAAATCAGAAGTGGTTCCACCAATATGAAAGCAGTTACAGCAGTATAAACTTACTGACAGAGGACAATCATGCTGAACTGAAGGACAGGGAAAGCAATCTGCCTGGCCTTGCATGGATGGCTGCCACAAGACAGAAACACAGGGGCTTCCTTTGCCTTACTCTGGTTCAGTACAGAAAGATTTCCAATCTGACACAAATCCCAGCTTCTCCCTCAAACAGCTTGCCAGGCTTCAGTACAGCAAAGCAAACACAACACCGAGACTGAAGTCGGGGAATTCCATTTGGACAAAAGAAAAGCTTTAAGTTTGGTCAATACTTCAGGAAACGGGGACAAACTGTAAGTCATTTGCAAAGTGCACATAGCAGGGTTCAGCAGATGCATGGTACCCATGCACCTGTCAGAGGTGCCCATTTGGTGCCTACTGAATCCATGAGCTTTCTATAGCTTGTACCAAATTCATCAAGATATCTATATGTTAACTAAAAATTCCTGACTTGTGTTCCATATACAGATTTTTGGTTTCTTTTTATAGTGACAAAGATTACAGAATTTCTACAGAATTTCTTTTTGCCAAGTGCTGGAATAATTGAGTTCCTGACAGTTCAAAAATCAGCAGAAAGCCAGCAAGTCAACTTTTCATATCCTTCTGGCAATGACCTGGTTTGAAGTTTCCATATTACTACTAATAATTAGCAAACTAGGATCATGTCATAAGTCAGTGTTAGTCATAAAGCATTACATTCATACAACCAAGAAACACTAATTTCAATTTGGATATCCAACATTGCAAATAGACTGTTCTTTAACAAAACTTTCAGAAATCTTCTCAAATCACCCTAATAAATCATGCATTTCTGAGCTGATGCAGCACTTTGCAAAATGCCTGGTTCTGTAGTTCACATAATTTGTTATAAATTAAAATATCACCAAATGTAAAGTGTTGTGAAATTCCTCCATTTCAGATATCCTAAAAAGCCACTCTGTCTTGATTTAAAAGGACATTCGTTCTAAAAACATCTTTAATAGTTAGTATGCAAACATTTCAAACATAACAAATTAATGTACTCCAGAGCTGATAGCACTTACTATGCCATTAACTTACTCCATTAACAGAAAGATGTGCTTTCCGTTTTATCTGAGGTAAAACATTTTAGTCTTACATATACGGTCCTACACTTATTTTTTTATATACTAAATACTTGTGTTTTTACAGATATTAAAAAAAACACTTCTGCCAAAAGCTTTCATATAAATGACAAATGCTGTGAAACAGTCAAAAAGAGTTATGTGTCTCAAAGTACCGTTTTGAGGAAAAATATCAGAAGAAGGAGTATACGAATATAAAGAATGCTTCCCTCTTATAAGCAGTATTAAAAAGCAGAAGTTGAATGCAAGGGTGACAGACTATTCTTCTTTGCAAAAAAGCCCTACAAACTGTGACAGGAGATGTAAAAAATGACAACAGAAACACAGAGAGGGCAGGTAACAGTGCATAATTTCTAATTTGCTGAAAGGTTGCTGAAATGGGGTCTGTTTCATTCACTGTGTTACTGGCTTGCACTTTATTTCTGGCACCATACAAAGTGACTAGTTTCTTCAATGACATCAAGAAAGTATAATATGATGGTATAATATTATCACAAAGTTAACTGCTGATGATGATTCAGAGGCAGGATGAAGAATAAATCAGATATAGTTTAATCAAACAATTGGAAGTAATGAGGAAGTTTGGTTTCAAACTTCCAAAGGGAAGATCAAGCAGCAGCTATTTCTTGAAACAGATTTAAGGCTGCAACATTTCGAAACCTAGAAGACAAATTAGGTCTGGTATATCTATACAGTGGCATCATCCCAGTTTTCCACAGGTCTTAATACTTTGAGTAAATATAAGCAGAATTAATGTAACTGGTAGCTCCATTACCTAGCAGAAATATATTTGCATACATAATTCTGGAACAAAGCACTGAAGCATGGGGTCCAAAGGAGATTTGGAAGATTTGTTGCATTCAATTATGTCACTCTTAGTAAGAATACGTGCACCTCATCACAACATAAACACAGCCAAAAGGTAATATATAAGCCAAAAAAGTTAAGATAGTACCTTAGAACATGTAATACTGTCTGAGGCACTGTCAGCTGCATCTGTCATATGACGTGAAAGCATTTTGAAATCATTTTCCAGAGTAAAAATTATCAAATCCAAGGAGGTGCAAAAATTGGATCAATTTCAAGGAACATAACCACAAGTCACTGGCTGCAGTTATTTCAGGAGCTATGTGAAATTTTAGGTTTCATGTGTAACATCAAATTCAAATTCTATTTACTGACATATACATCCTGATTGCAACGGAATAGAAGTCATCTCTACATTATCAAGAGGCTTACAATGTTTTTGTGGTTTCTGTCTGTCCGCATGTTTAAAAAAACAATACTAGATGATACTACTAATTATTTCTTTCTTAATTCAAGAATTCTATAGGTTGTCCTGTTCTAAAATGGACCGCAAAAACCCACCAGCTCTCTGAAGAGTGTCTGCATTATCCTGGAAAGACCAGGCAGTTCTAATCCTTTATTTTAGTGAAGTATTTAAACATACCTTTACCCTACTCAGATTTATGCACCACATCACTGGGATAAACTACACTATGTCAGTTTGGGCCTAGAGCTGATTTTTCAGCTCTAACTCCATTTTTTTCAAACTGAATTAGATTTACAAGATTGAGTGAAACACACAGTGTTATTTTGTTTCACCTGGTATTCGTGGTTGTAAACAGTGTAAGAAAATCCCCTATTTATACTTCACAGAAGGTGCATGAAAAGATTTATGTCCTTTGCTCCTTGCAGTGGACTCACGGCTCTCCCTACTGGCTTTGATAACAGTCTGCAAAGATGCTTCTGTACTTCATCTCTGCTAACATGACATAGGAGAGCTCCAATTACCATGATCAACAACTACATTAATCAGTGTATAAGTATGTATCTTTAAGTTACTCCTTCAGTAATCCAAACCACACCGGATGTCTATGAAAACAGTTCCACGTTTAACAACTTGTCATCTTTTCCTCAGAACAATTATAAACACTGATGTTGCACTAAGTAAATGCTTCTCCATAACCTTTCCAGAGAACAGCTTTCTCATACCACTGAAATGGCAAGTAAACACAAGCCAGAGGTATCACTAGCAACAGAAAGTTGACCTATCATATTTTACATATGTTTAAAAAGTATGATTCTGGGAAGTCCATGACCTTCCAAGGGGAACAAAGCTACAAAAAAGTTAGAAAAGTACTGGCGGCATCAGCCTGCAGTCCACAAATAATGACCAGTTCTTACATCAGAGGCAAATTGAGATCCCAGGTCAAATAATTACCATCAGCATTATGACATTATATGAGATTTCTGAGATCAGGGAAAAAGAGTTACTATGAATGGCAGGGAACAATTTCACTTGATTTGGATTGTGGGTGTGTTTCTTCTCAAAACAATCATTGACCCAACAAAAGTAGTGGTACTCTTGACCGGTTCAGTAAGAAGGACAGTCCCTACTCTCTTCAAAAAAAAAAAAATAGTTGTAACTTTTGACATAGCAATTGTGAACTGATTTACTTCAGATGAAAGGAGAATGTAGACTATCCTATTACTAAGCCTCTGATTTCCAAAGGACAGACTTTTGAAATAATAATAATAATAATAAAATAAATAAACTACTGAAGCACTAGACTACATAGACTGGAATGCAGGATGGCCCCATTTATTAGGTCAGTGTTAGAAAGGCAATTTAAAACACAAATGAGAAAAATGAAAGATAGACTAAATGGATCAATAATCAAATCTAAATCTTGAAAAAATAATTCAAATTGTTAAAAGATCAAAGAACTAGAAAGATGATAACAGGAAAAGCTTAGCAAAATGATGGGAAGCATTTAAGTTAGAATTTGGAAAGTATGCTAAGACACAGTGCAAAAGATATTTCAATAATAATACAATATTATAACTAAGAGATTAATAAAGAGTAGATATTATATATAGCCTGAATATAACACATTACTACCATTCTGTATTCTTCTCAGTAAGGTTGGTCATTTGGATTATATGATTTATGGGAGAAACATACACCAAATTGTGGAAAACGTATTTCCCAAGGCCACCTATAGTATGACTACTGATCTGCAGAACTAGTTAAAATCAAAAAAACACCTGGGAAACTAGGGGCCTTCAAGGTTAATTCCACCAATATGAAAACACCAGCATAACTGTTAATGATTTTCTCTTGATTATGTAGCATCATGCTAGATTTTTATGAAAACCAAGAAATAATTTAACTTTATAGAAAATTAGTGATCCTTTTATATAATTACATGATACACTGTCCATAAATGCACGTTAATTTTTTACCAGTTTCTGATTTGCCAAATTTTTTTCACATTTTCCTTTCTTTCAAAACTCACTCAGTTACCACATAAAATACAAAGAGGCCAGACCAAGAAGCCTCCAAATACCAGAATCATCATTTTTTCTACTGATGCATGGACATAATACCCACGAAAGCGTGGAGAACCTGGTGTTAAGTGCATTTATTGTAAGACACTGTAAGATAATGGACAAGATAGAAGGTAAGGGAGTGAGACATTACTGGTGCTCTGCAGAAATGGCCTGAGTGATTCTATTTAGTGCTTTCACCGAAGACTCTACCTCAGAAAATTAAGAGAATGTGAACATGAAACCTGGTAATAACAAAAACAAGGTTTTGCCAATGCTAAGAGAACAAGAAGAGATGAACCTTCTCAAAAATGAGAGGACTTGTAATTTCATTAAAAAACATTATTCAAATTGAAAATTGTAACAAGAGTGTCTCTTGGGAACTATATCTAAGAAAGCTCTAATTCAGATTTCTGCTTTAAACTTGAGCCTCAGAGGAAGCTCTGGATCTATACCCATTTGGAAATCGGTTAGACTCATCCTGAGGAAAAAAATAAATATATTTAAGATAACACGAAAAGACTAGATGTAAGAAAATACAGTGTTAATGACAACAGAGAGGAAATGGTGAGTCTTTCTCTGGTTCTTACAGCTCAGAAAAAAATTGCCAATGCCAGGACAGTTTACAGGCTACTAGAATGAGCAGGGATATGGCGAACCTGTACAAAAAGAAACTGTAACAGTGTGGTTTGATCAGCCCAGTAACTATGGGCAGTCAGCCTGCATATTGTGCCTTTTTCTAACATCTCTGGCATCAGTGAAGGATGTGGATACTGCCACATTCTTTCCTGGTCTTCAGAGAAAAGGAATAGTACAGCCAAACACTGTCACAGAGCAAATGTTGTGCACTGGCTGGAAATGAATTTCTGTTCTTTGCTATCAAAAGACTTATGTTCTGCATTGAACTTCTAATTCACTTTTAAGACAGAGTCTGAAAGATTTACGAATGGAATTTTCAGACCTAAGAGAGCATGAATTTGAACAGTTTCCATTCAGTTTGTTCCTACCACCTAGAAACACCTTTCATTTAATCATGTGACCTCACCATTTTGAATTAAACATACATTTTAAGGTAATCTAGCTATATAGTCACAATCATGTTCACTGTGCACAACAAAAGGAGGCACCAGAAACCCTCACCAGATGAGTAAAAAAAAGGGTCAGTCTGCACCTGTTCATCACATGCTATCAAGGTTCTTCCCATCATCTGTTCTCATTTGTTTTCCTCAGAGGAGAATTGGCATAGTTACTCTCATTAATGTGATCAGTAAGCATGCCAGATTTCAGCCTTTTACCTGGTGTAATCTTGACCTCATGGCATATTTTTCTAGAAAGATTTCCCTGTTTGTCCAAGGAAAAGCCAGAACTGGCTGGAGAAGAAGAAAATAAAGTATGAGATTTGTCACACAGTATGATGCACATAGGACTTTATTTCTCATTCAGGAATGAAGATAGATCTGAATGAAGACACAGAGCCCTCCTGGGCCAGGCCAAATGTCCATTTAAAACAGGATCCTTCCAATAAATCGTCTCTTTTCCAGTCAAGAAATTTGCAGCCAACTTACTTATTTCTAGTACTTGCCTACGCTGTACCAGATCTTTGGCCATTCCTTTTGACCTTCTCTGAACCCTTTCTAGTTTTGGTCATCTTTTTAAGATGAGCAGACTGAAACTGCCCACGGTATTAAAAATGCAGGTCCTTACTTTTTTCTGGTAGTACGACAGATGTTTTCCAATTTGCTCTCTCTGCCTTTAATAATAATCTTTTTTCATTTTTTTAAATGCTACTGAGCAGATCTTTTCATGACATTATGCACTATACTCCCAAAACATCTTTGGGTTTTGTCTCTTGCATCACTTGACAGATCAATGACTCAAAAAGTACTATAAAAAATAAAATTTACAACAGAACACCTTAAGCAGCCAGTCTAAGATGGATATTTCTAAAGCAATTTGAACTACCCTGATATTCCAAGTTTATTTGGTACATCTTTTTTTTTTTTTTTTCTGAGTAAACGCTTATTTTTTGATGTAGAACACTTCAGGGGAAAAAAAGTTTTTAAATGCCAATTGATCTGTAATGGATAGAACAAGCAATATATCCTTTATAACTAGTACAAGTCTTATCTGTCTATTTGTGCTTCCAAGACCTGCAAACAGAAATACTTTGGAACAGAAACATCACATTCAGCCTCTTTTCATTGTGAAAAGGAAACTTAATTCTTTGGAGTTCTGATAGATTTTACAATTGAAATAGATAAAATGTCCTTAAAAATATCAATCATCACAATCAATGGCTCAGGAAAGCCTATAACTCCTTCATAATGAAATTTTATTGCCAACTATACTCAGATCAATCATGTGACAGTTTAGATTTCTTCTGTTTAAAACGAAAGTGGTATTATACTCACAGTTTGTGAAGATTGTTAAGTCCAACAAACATTTCTGGTGTTAGGCAACCAATTCTGTTATTTGAAAGATCCCTGAAACAAACAAAAATACCATGAAATATTAAGTCTGTCTTATCCATATATACACCTACATAATCACTTACAGCATCTTTATTTTTAAGACTTAAGAGGTTAGAGACAAATGAGAAATAAAACCTTTACCCATAATGTAACATAATTAAATAAATTTAACAACTTTTATAGTAACATTATTGAACAATATTCCACATACTGTAATATCTAATTGCATTAAAATGGGATTTTATATATGAAGCAAATAAATGCAAAAAACTATTACAAATAGGCCAAATTTTCTTTCTCAAAGTTATTAGCACCTGGTTTTTTTACTTAGAAAAATTACTATGCATCTTGTTACATGTAATATTCAGTCAAAATTGATGTATTTTTACTGTTTACTAATGTTTCATCTCATTAACAGCATCCTCTCTTGCTGAAGAAATCACAGAAACCAGAGGGCAATTCATATTTGAACTACCAAGAAGGTCAGTTTTGATAAGCACTTGGCAAGCTCTTCTAAGAGCAATACTGTGGCTTTCTGAGACCACAAATAGTAAAAGACATTACATTCCATAACTTTCACCAGCAGAGAGTGAAGGAATGTTTTCTGTATAAGCCATACGTACAACACAGCGTACAAGATGCTGATAGGAAGGAGACAAGCACAGGTATGAACAATTATATTGTGGTAGTAACATGAATAATGTCCCTTTGTGCATTCTGAGCTAGTGTTTGATTTTTATGTATTTGGTTTTCAACCTTGACCCAAATTTTCCTTCTTAGGAAGTGTGGATGTCTTTTTAAATAGTTGCAGTAATGTAAGGATTTGATGAGATCATACAGCTAAAAAAAATTTAAAATTGATCTGAATATATTTTTTCTTTCAGAATCAGTGGTAGTCTTCCAATTCCTTTATTACATTGTGTCAATTCTGTATTTTTGTATTGATTCATGAGAACACTAAAGTAATCAAATGGGAGAAAAAAATGTTGCAGTTCGACAAATCCAGTTACTGCCTTCATGGAGACATATCCAATTAGTTGGAATGTGAAGGAAATCTCTTTAGAGTTCACTACAAATTCTTCTTGTGTCAGACAAAGAACATATTGTTGTACAATAATATGATGAAAAATCACATTAGAATGAAAGTATTTCTTAAATGCCTGCCAAGGATATTAAGTAAGGAACAACTGAAAAAATAGAGAGGATACAATATAGCGCAATAATTGCATATTAGCATTATTCTTTAAGTTCTCCTAATAAAAGCTACATAGGAAATCTAAAAATGCAAGTTTAAGACAAACATACACATCTATATATAGGTATGTATCTATACATCTTTCTATTAGAAGATGAAGAAAAGAACCTACCCAGAATTCTTGATTGGGTAATGGTTTTCTTCTGCCTAAGCAAAGTCTGAACATGTATGGAAGAATTACATCACGATGTGGGGCATAATTTGGGTAGCAAAAGTAGATTTTATCTGAACTAATGAATATGGATGCATATTTCTCTAAGTGTGGCACACAGTGGTATTTTTAACAAAGTGAAAGGATAAATACCCTTTGAGAAACTTTGAGAAAAGTTTACTTCAATGAGTGTTATTTTTCACAACAAGTTATATGGTAGTGGCTGGTATCTCTGTATTGTAAAACATGTTTTCTAAAAAACACATCAATAAAATGAAAAGGTAGCTTACTACACATTCCTCCAGACTAATACATGTTACAGCAGACATAATTCAATTCATGATGTACAAAGCTGGTGTTCATTGTCAGGAATAAGACACTTAACTTACTAATGCTGAGTTGTAAGGTTGATGTTAGAGAAAAGAAAACTCTCCTGTGCTGAATAACCAAGTGCCATAGTTTTAGTGCTTCATAAATTTTCAGTTTTCCGCAATTTTCTGTGTACATTTTTGAACAAACCCTGGATATAATTCAGTTTGTCATTCAAATACAAATTATAACAGTTCTCCAAATCATTCACAGAACATTCTGACAGCCTTCTGTGACTTGCCATAGCCCTATCTGTTGCAGTTGCCCATGTTACATCAGCTTCTGCTTTCCTCAGCATCATTTACTTTTTATATGGGAAATAAGATGTCAATGTAAAGTATGGTCCTAAAGTAATTACAGTATTCACATTCAACAGGAGTTTACACTAATTATTCCTTTTGCTCAACTGCCTCCTACCCAACAGTTCCACACTGAGATCTAACATGACAAAACTCAACATCACCATCTCTACTGTGCTGAAGAGTCTGTTCTTCTCTCTTTTCCAATGCCTGATGACTTCGTCTCCCTTGACTCATCCCTCCTGGATGACCTAAAGCTGCCCTCTGTGCAGTCTGTGGATGTGCAGCCCACGAATTGCACAGGTTTCCTGGTTTTCCCACAAGAGGTCAGGGTTGTGTTATTAGAATGCGCGGCCAAAGCAACAATTAGTACTCATTTTGATCACTCCATTGCATCGTTATCCCTGTACACAGAGTGCGCAAGAAAACTTCAGTCCAAATATTTTTTTTTTTTGTATTAAAGATGTATATGCTACTCTGATTTCATCATTATTATGCAACTGGCTTTCTACCTGAACACACTAAAGCTGAGAGGATGGTGTTAGAAAACACTGCTACTCTTATTATCGGAGGTGGAAACTTTTAGTTAGGATGTTCAGTGCTCCCAGCACACAGCGGATAGGGAATTTAACTGCACACTGAAAAACCAGAAGAATTTGCAAATTTCTTTTCCTGTGGATTTATATTCCTTCCCCTTCTAATCTAAATCTTCCCATCCCACTAAAATAATCCCTGTTTTCTCATAGGTTTTCTCATCAAACATGCAAACGGCAGACACGATGGCTAGGAAAATGTCTGGCATGTGCTGATGGCCTTGTTAGCCAGTGCACAGATATTTGGATTCTATCACTTGGCAAATTGTAATTAAAAAAGGGTTCATCTCACTTTTCCCTAGGCTGAGTAGAACTAAAGAGGGTCTGTAGTCCTTATTAATAAAAAAAAAAGAAAAAAAGCCCAACTGTAGAATCTTAATAACTTAGATATTTTTACCCTTCAAAATGTAGTTTAAAAATTAGTCAGTGCTTCCAAAAGTACTACGAGGACATTTTCAAAGAGAGAATTGCAAAAATGATGGACAGGGAATATACTACGTAAGTTCTTGTTTCCTTAGAAAACCATGATAAAAATAAAAAAATACCAAGCAAAGCCAAGGTGAGAGGTATGGAAAATGGTAGACAAATTCTAAAGTATGATAAAATAGACCCTCTAGTAATTTATTTTGTGGATCTGGTCTATGAGAAAAGTAAAGTAGACCTTACATAATGAAAAAATTCAGTGTAGCACAAACCATTGTTTACATACATCTGAACTGCTTAGTGTTATTTCTTATTAACGCCTATAGCGATATATTTTCTCCTAAATCAATACTTAGGTGTGGTTTTTACCTCCAGAGATGTATTTTCCAGGACATTTATTGGAGAGCAAACTGATGATTTTAAATGGGAAAGGGTAAAAACAGAAGAGGAAATGGAAAAAAGAATGGAAAGAAGAAGAAAAAGGTATGGTAAATGCAAAAAGCAGACTGTGTGATTTTCTATTTTACAGCCAGTGTCTTTATGTGATTATTGCTTGGTGGCATATTTGAGTTGCCCAAGGATAGAAATGTCGATACAAACACAATTTTCAGAATAATTCAAATGGAATTAATACTTACAGGCGCTTCAGTTCTGAAAGTCCATAGAAGGCCCCTGGCTCAATTGTGCTGATCAAATTATTCTTCAGATCTCTAGAGAGAAATAATAGGAGAAGCAGTTAATTATCACTTCACCTATTTTACCACTGTTAAATGCTGAGTGCATGATGAGTGAAATGCAATGCAATTCTAACCTTTGTCTTAGCTCAAACTAGGAATTAATTTCTTTTAAATAGTAGCATTGAAAACACTAAATCACTTGCAGTTTATAAAATCATATTTTTCCAAGTAAAATGGTTAAGATTAGATGTTTTAAAAAAATCTGCTTGTTTTAATTCTTCTTCTCCTATTTATATTTATATTTTACAACATAAGCTTACCAGCCATTCTCACCAAAGAAGAAATGTTTTAATCAATGAGTGAATGAAATAGTCAGCAAAGTAAGAGCCTTTTAGTTTGCTTATTCACTGTGCTGTGAACTTTGCACTTAATAAATTTCTCATTTCCACCTAATGTAGGCAAAGCTGTTGTCATATGAGACAAACAGGCCAGATTTCTGTTCTGAAATACAAGCAGTTTCTTCTATTTGGCAGGCAGGGGCTTCATTTTGCACTTGCTGATTCACAGATAAAGGATATTTCACTGGAATTAGTAATCTCATGTACTCTTGACATGGTGCTTGGGGCCGTGACATGCTCTCAGCTCAGTCCCCACAGAGATTTACTACTGAATTGTCTCAAGACTTTCGTGATGTGAACCCTAAGGAAATGCCTTCAGTGCAACTGGATTAGCAGGCCTAGGAGACAAATGCTGTAAATTCCTGTTGAGTCAGTGTTCATCTTCTGACAATTTGCAATTCATAGGGAACAACTGGTGCACACTAATACTGGTGTTGTTTCTCAGACTGGTCACTTCCAGGAATCACTGCTCAACTCTGCCAGAATATGGATGTATCAAAAGCCGCATGAGTCAGCTTATTTATGACTTTTTATTTTACTGCAGATAAAATGCATACTAGGTGAAACCTTGGTTCCACTAGCTGTGATTGCCCCGAAGAGGGAAAGATATCATCCCAAATGTTTAGTTCACAGCAGGATATATTCTAATTTCAAAGGCAAAATCATAAATAAATACTTCTGTACTTTTGTAGTCGTTTTTGCAGATCTGTTGAATACAGTTCCAAAAAGCTGTGTCTCACACCCATTTCACGTCAGTGATGATAATAATGGTGAGTCAGTTGTCCCTACTGAAGATCTGAGTCAGACTTTTTAACAGTTAAGTTCAGCTTTCAGCTAGCAATATGCAACATTAAGAGTCTTTAAGATGATAACTCATTCTGATTATTTACGTAGAAGACTTTTTGTCTTAACAATAAATACAATAATAAAATAATTATCTATGTATAATAAATGCAGACCTATCCAATGCATAAGAGATCAAGACTGAAATTTTGATAGGGAAAAAATGGAATATCTGCTCAGTTTACAAAATATATTTAGTTGCCTAAACTGTAAAATCCTAACTTCAAACTAGAGTCAAGTCAATTCACTCAGCTCAAACTTTATGCTGCATAATCAGCAAGGTATGATACACAGGCATGGTATATGGCAACATCATCTGTTGAGTAATTTTAGATTATAATTTCTATGTTCCTGCTTGCTCTGCATAGTGCTCTCATTGTGACTGCTTGCTGCAACTAATCTTGTGGTGTTATTGAAAAAAGCAAAGGACTGGGATAAAGGTAGAAAAATTAAAACCAAACAATAAGCGAATTTTGGAGGCTTTATAAAATGTAAGTATTGCAAAGCATGTAGGTTTACTTATTAAGAGTCCCTGTGATTAAGTAACTTAACTAAAGTTACTAGCATTCATAAAGCTATGAAATATAGCAGAAAATTTTTTAGGCATGCATGCCTCAGAATCAGTGCTTTAGTTTCTTAATTTTTTTAGCTTAGTTTGTTCTACATATTTCAAAGTTCCTTCTTTTAGTTGCTTTTTTCACTAATAAACAATACCTGCTCATTATGCAAATAAACTCAATAAAATATGCTAATCTCAGTCCAACACAAATACAATAGATATCACAAGTACATATTAAAAATGCACCAACTATTACAGTTGCCCAGTACCGATGCAACTTTTAAACAGCCATGCATGACTGTATGCATATATCAGCACTTAAAGCATATTCATTACATTCCTCTCTGCTGGAACCGCAATGTCCGTTCCTCAGTTGTTGCTAAGCTAGTAAAAACCAAACCCCAGAAGTTCTTCCTTTTCCCCGCTACTGTGCAGTACAGGGATAAATATGCCTTTACTTCCTGGAAGAGGGAGCAAGTCAGAGCCCATGAAATTCCCCAGTCTCACGAAACCTGTTATGTGAGGCAGAGGCAAGGGGAGGAAAGCTGGAACACAGGGGGAAGGAAAAAAAGTAAAGTTCAGGGGACAGTTAAAGTGCTGGAAAGGGACAGAGCTTGGACAAGGAACTTGATGGTGATTTGAGCACTTGTAAGAAAGCTGCAAAGTCTACAACTAATTTCAGGCATATATCTAAGCAAAACAGCTGCAGAAACAGACATCAAGGTTGGTGCTTGCACTGATTCTTACCTGGCAAAGCACAAAACCACTTCATAGACAGAGGAATTAGGGCCTCCAGCCATCTTTCTGAAGGCATTCTGCCCTTCTCCCTATTCTCTAATGCAGGCAAAGCAGTTTTCTTCCTTGCTTTGGCCCCTTCCCTTCTACTGAATTTGGATGAAGGTGACAGTATGATTTAATGTTTGGTGTTTGTTATTATGAAAACACTCTAGGAATTGGAAGAAGCTTTAGAGATTTTTTATTTTGTGGTTAAACATTTTCATCTTAGTTCCCCGGTACCACCAGCAGCTACTAGATTCATCTTTCTTCTGCCTTCATCTGCTCAAGAAGTTGTGACGATTCCTTAAATTGTGAATTTTACACACCTTATCATAAACAAAAATACAAATAATGCTAATACAAAACTTACGCATCCTTTTATCCAGAGTCACATCAACTGACCCGGACAAGTCCTTGTTTGGAAAAAGTTGATCTAAATGAGTGCTTTTTCCTTTGATAGTTTAGGATTTTTACTCTGTGGGTGAGTCAAAACTTTGGGGGATTTTTAACATTAGAATATTCAATACTAAACATTTGGGTCTACTGCTTTTGCTCATATAGTATGTTAAATACGTAAGTACTCAAGTTGAAGGAAGTTTTTCAGCTTCCGAAGCGAGTTCATGTGAAAAAGACTGGAAGGTTACTGTTCTTGTCATGGCAACAGCCAGCTGTATTCTTAAAAGACAAACAAACAAAGCGTAAATCCCAACCTAATACTATAAATCCTTTAGATCTATGCTGATTTATCTCAAGCTTTACACTGGGACACATTTGAAAACCACTTCTGGGGCATAGTTCATGTGCAAATACCCCCATTTTAGGCAGAGGAAACTGACAGTTTTAATAATTAATCTTTATATCAATTACACACATTCTGCGTTAACTGACAACTCATCTAAATTCTCTGCAAGTTAAAATCAGGCAAAGTTATCAGCTCTTACAGCCAGCAGTGGTAACAGCTCAGAACAAATACAGAATAGTCAGTTATGAGTGGCAAACTGTTGACAGGTGAGTTTTAATGCCACTCAAAATAACCAAGTAGACAAAAGACCTTCTATTTACTGAAATCCTCTATGTTCGAGTTTATGGAAACTCTGCTCTGTTTCCCCATAACTCGTAACCACATAGGAAAAAACAGCATAATCCTAAACTTACATCTTCAGGAAGAAAAAAGGCCAGTTTAACGTTAGTAAAAGACAGATCATTACCAGGAAAAGTGTCCATCACTTACACTTTCACAAACAAGACATCTGGTCTCCTTATTTTGGAAATTACACTTAAATTAGATAGGTCATTTTAGTATGAATATTCTCAGAAAATTGTAGATGATTACACTATCCACAATTCTGGCACTTTCTTAGTAACTTTCCATAATGTTTCCATATAATTCTGGCTTAACAAAACAGGTGTTTTCTTCCTTGTCATCCTTGAAGACATCCTTTAATGTGATTAAAATTAATAAATAAAATTATGACAACTGTTAAACACTTTAAATTTTTACCTCTACATTAGGGGAATCCATTTGCTTCCCTCCCATTTGTATTTTTTACAAAATTACTATAATTAAGATATTGAATTATCTTCTCCCGTTTTCTGACTTAGGAAAGAGTTTGTCATATTGAGGCCTTATAGGAATGAGCATTAACTTGCACTGAGCTAAATAAAGAAACCAGAGTAAATTTGGTTGTATGTTTACATTTTTTCCCCAAGAGCTCCTGCTGAGGTTTGGCAAAAGGTCATGATCTGAGGCATGCCAAACAGCAGCCCAGCCTGGGCCACACACATGCACATATACCATACAAGTGATTTTATCATCAACCAGAAGTAAGAGAGAAAAAGAACCCCACTGCCATAATATTGAATGACCACAGCGTAACCCAGCTGAAGTCCAAAAAGAAAGCATTTTCTAACTAACAGTTACGGTTTTGTATCATTTCTGATGCAGCATTCTAACTTTAAAGTATCTATTCTCAATCTGAATGACGTGTCATTAGTGGTGTGGGTGTATATATCCCGTGGCGTGACCTGAAAATAAATCAAAACCAAGTGCCATGTACAAGTACAGATAGATGGAAGCTACATGAAGTTAGCTATATTCATAGCAACTGCAACAGTTATATCCAGGATGCACAGCTGCAAAAAACCAAAATAAAATGGGACAATATTTATTGAAATACATTTCCCCTAATTTCATTACAGTTGCTAGATAAACTTGCTGCATGATACTCTGATCTTAACTTGACCTAAATAGGTAGAAGAACAACGTAGAATGGACCACATTATTATTAAAAAGCAATCTCAAATAGTTATAGTCAGTTAAGACT
Organism: Oxyruncus cristatus; assembly: GCA_013399855.1. NCBI lineage: Eukaryota > Metazoa > Chordata > Aves > Passeriformes > Cotingidae > Oxyruncus > Oxyruncus cristatus. The sequence continues at coordinate 87,096 of VXAY01007345.1, read as the reverse complement.
TTTCACCTGCAAATCTAAACTTACATAAATCATGTGCAATAGCCATTAAGCACTGCCTTCTTACACGTATGTAGACAATTTGTATGTATATGCAAATAATAGGCCCACAGGTAAAAGCACTCGAGGAATCTAAGTATCACAATCATTTAAGAGAAAACTTAACAAAAACAGCTGACTTAAGGAGGGGAAATCTGTGTTTGAATTCCCTTCCTGATGGCTTAGCTGACAGATAAATGAAAAAGAGGAAGAGGCTACTAATGGGACATTACAAGAACGTTTAATAACTACTCCAAGCCTCTCAGCTATTGGAAATCTGCTGTGGCCAAATCCCTGATTATCTAAATGTGTTCTTGAGATTCTTGATGTTTCAAGTTCACAATATGCACTTGCACAATATAAAATATAGCACGGAAAAAAAAATCACTAAAACATAGACAGTCCATTAACAAAAGAATCAATTTAACTACATTCTGATGTTTTGTACTAACATCTTTGCCTTCAGACACTGCATATTCTCCCTCCAACTTACAATATACGTAGTGTAGATATTTTGAACACACATTCATAACAAGAACGTTCAGCTAATTCCAGTACTTCGTTCAAATTCCTGACATCGATACATCTTTCATAAAAAATTATAGGTTGTACCAAGAGGACATCTGTGTTTAGAAAGCTGTCATTATGGTGCTGCAAACTTTCCAAAAAAGCTCCGAGAAGAGCAATCAGTTGTTGAGCAGATGCCAAATCCCAGTGGAATATGACTGACTTTCCACATTTTGCATATTACTACGAAACATCAACAGCCAAAAAAAAAAAAAAAAAAAGGAAGGAAAAAAAAAATAAGGTCATGTCTTTCACTTCTTTCTCATGTGAAATATTACAGCTAAACTAAATGTCATCTTTGCCCAAGAAATGAATGCAGACTTGAGACATTTGAAGAAGACTATAAACACTGCAGTAGGAAAGAGGCATAGCCAGTGATGAAAGACAACATTTAGCACCTATTCTCCCATCAGAATAGTGACTATCAGGGTCAGCACTCCTGGATATAGGAACCAAGAATTAAGGTGATATTGGTAAAATGTGTTTTGAAGATATTTCTAATGTACCCATCTGTACAGGAGCTAGTAACTCATTGTACTTTGGTCACATGGATATTATCAAAACTCATTTTCATCTCCATTATTAGCGAATGCATTGCTGGTCAAACACCATGGATCATGAAGCAGGCAAGTTAAGTAATAATGACTATCTGGCATCATCATCAGTAACTATCTTGTTGTCTTTTTTTTTTTAAAATGATGACAGTGGATATTTAAACTACTTTCCAGAATCAGGAAAGTTATGGCTGCATCACAGTTAAGCTTCGAGAGATGAAGATAAAACTCTTTTCAGATAATAAACATAAGATAACAAACATAAACATGCACACAAACATGGACAATAACTGTCCAATAATGGTCTGCGTTTGCAGACACAGAGGCTATAGGTCTTTTGTTTGTTTAGAATGTTGATGACGCATTTTCCTTTAATTTTCCTTTTTTAATTTAAGCCATTACTGATTGGATTACCCAAAACAAAAGACCCTAAGGACTAGACAAAAAAATAACTGCTGTTCATTCAAGGTGCTAATGAATGATCGGAAGTTTCAAACCCGTCAGTTGATGGAAATAATGACATACGGAACAACTGAAAGGTCATCACATTTTTGGTTTTTAATTTAAGGATGATGATTCATTCACATCAAATGTGCTGTGGTAATTTGGCAGTTATTCATTATTTAGGAACGTGCCTAAAGATGTTAAACAAAGTGCCAATAATGGCGGCTGAAACAAAGCAGAGACAGGCTTTATGACAGTTCCCTTGCTCAAAGTATCCCACAGAATGCATAGAATGTCATAAGTTACTCCATTTTAATGGTAATAGTCACAGAGCAAGAATGTAAGGCTCAGGGTATTTGAATGGAAGGAGCAGGATGTCAAATAAGAAAAAGTGAGTAAAAAGCTTAGTAAAGCAGGATAGACTTGCATTGCAAATTTCTTGTTGATACATTTTTATACATGTATATAATAGAAAGTAATATTTTAAAGGATTAATGCATGCAGTGTAAACTCAAGTTTCATCCTAAATATAGCACTTACCAATCAGAACATGGAATGAGGGTGCAAAGGTGTTCGGTACCTGCCTTTACTTCAGCATTTTGTTACTCATAGCTCAAAATTAAATGCATTTTCTAATAAAGAAAAATCATCTACACCTTCCACATTCTTTTACTTTGCCATATTTTTAAGAAACAAAAATTCAGCAAAATATTCCAATTCCAAACATACACAACTGTTCCTATAAGTTTTCTTTTCCTGGAAAATGCCACAGACCCAGAGATATATGGTAGGGTGATGTTAGGTCTTGGCTGTATAGCTGCAAAATGCTTGGCAGTTGTAACCTGGGGAGTCAAGACAGAGTGGCTGTGTCACACAGCAGGAGGAGTCCCTTGGATCAGTGGCATGGGCCTAAAAAAAAGACTGAAAGGTCAGAAGAAATAAATGCTGAGACAAACAGATAAAGTGGACTTCAGTGTTTACAACTTTGCAGGCAGCTCCGCAGTGCCAGCAGAAAATACCTTCTTAAGTGTTGGCAATCCTGCCTTGGTGTACAGTGATAGATTTGGCATTACATGGATCACAATAGCAGAACTTGTGACTATCCATAACTATGGGAAGACATGAGGAGCACAGAAACCTTTGGTGGCTGAAAAGAGCCAGAGGCTCCCCTAATTTCTACAGCTATTGGGACTTCTCTGTATTTATGCCTACAAGGCAGTTCAGCATGGGTCAGGCTTCTTGACATGTGCTCCACTTCTCTTGAAAAAAGGCTAACTGTGGGGGGAAAGAAATAAAAAAGAAAAAAAATCAGTACAGAGCTTCGTTATAGCCTGGGAGAAACTTGTAAAAAAAGTGAAAAAATAGGGAAAAAATTATCCTCAACTTTTTTTTTTTTTTTAATTTTTAAATGAAACACACACACCCCAAACAAAATGTGAACCAGACACTTAGGAAGTGGATAAAACATACTTTCTACTGAGGATGATTTAAACTCCAGTGTCAAGTTGTTATTTCACATTCTAAGACTGCACTTATTTGCCTGTTACAGATTTCCAGTAATGTGGACTCAACATTCTTAGGTCAAATTTCAAATCCTGGAATCACAGTATAAGACTATAATTCCAATTTTGAAAATGAAATACGGAAAATTTATCCAGAATTTTCAGAAGTGCATATGAATTAATTTTCAGAATAAAATACAGAGATTTGCATTTTTATACCAATTTGTAAGAGGTATCAGGGTAACGAAAATGTGTTTTGTTAGCTATGAGAACCTTAAAATATACAAACCATCATACCATGGAATTTTTGGTGGGGTTTTTTTAGGAAATGTTTGATTCTTTTTCTGTTACTATATCAATATTAACTTGTAAAACTACAAGCAATTCTTTATTGAATTTCAATTTGAACTTCAGAAAATATTTCTTTCCATGACTTAAAACATCCAAAGAAAAGAGGAAAGAATTCTACCCTGAGCTCTAAAGAAAAGTACCTGCAGATGGCACGCAGATTAATTTTTGAGTCAAAACTAAGATAGTTTATTATTCAGTGTAGATGAAGAAAATATGAATCATCTTTCCTATAACATTTATTTCATTGCACTGTTTTCATAATACCAAAGTAGAACACTTCTAAACTCAATTAAAAAATGTCAAGGAGGGACTCAATCTTTCTGCCTACTTACTATTTCTGCTTAGTCTCATTAAAAGAGTAAGAATCTTCATGGATGATATCACAAAGAACATAGTCACTGATTATATACTGAATTGTGAGGGACCTGCAGTGATTACTTAACTCATAATGGGAGACGAACAGGACAACGCTGCAGTGAGTTTCACCCATCTCCAGGAACGAGCATATTCAAAGGTGTTTTTACTGTTTACTTGGGAATATGGCAATGCCGATACTTTTCAGCATCACATAGAGCAGGAAGCCTTTTCCAGAAAAGGAGGGAGATAAAAAATAAAAAATGAAAACCATTTGAACATTTAATTCAGCCAGTGTTAAAGGGAACATTAATTGCATAGATATCCTGTCACTTTAAGTTTCCAATAAGAAGTAGTTTAAGGATGACAGGGAAGAATTGCCTATAAGCAATTTAGCTCAAAGGAATTAAATCTTGCTGGAAGACTGGTCTGAGAATCCTTGCCCAGAAGCCTCTGTTTTATATAAACTGGGTCTTTGGTAATAACTTAGACAAATTTAAGTTTTTTAAAAACCAACCAAGTGTGCTAATAAGAAGGCATGCAGAATTGTCTTCTGAAGAAATAAGGGTTAATGTGTGATCTCTTCAGCTCCCTGCAGAATTTCCTTGAGAATTTCAGTACACAGTTTTTCTATTTGCACTTTTCTGCAGGTACTTGTCAGGTATTTTAAAACACTTTTTGCTAAAATTTCATGTAAAAACCAGATGATTCACAGAAAAAATTACAAGGCTGAAAAATAAGAAGGCCAAAGGTTCTATGTGAATGTACAGTTTCTACCCATTCTTTAATCTTATTGCCATATACTTTAGATGCTATACAATGCATATGTTGAGATTTCCAAATAAAAAATATTTTAAAGAAACTAAAAATTTTTTCTTCTATCTTAGCAGCGCCAATGTTAATTTCAAGACAAAATCTATTCTATTATAAATAATAAGAAGTTGGCACATACTTTATGACCTGTCCCTGTTGGTCCCACTTAAATGTTCTTATTCAACTATTTCCATGCTTTGTTTGTTCACTAGTGTTTCAGACAAAATTACAGTTTTTTAAAATATAAAAGTATCAGTTATCCAGCCTTAAAATATTCAAAGATTATTGAAAAAAAAAAAAAATCAATGCAGACATAATAACAAACAATAGCTGAGGCCCCAGGAACACCCACAGGTCTTCAAGCCCTGAAAGTAGACTGAAAAATGGAGGAAACAGGAAAGGAAACACAAAAAAAGGATGCAGGGAAAGAAGAAGTATGTTATTGTTGGAGACCATTACTGCTGGATGCTGTTAGCAGGTTTTGTTCAGTTAGGTATTAGGTCCTTATCTATCCTTCTTACCTCATAAAGCAATAAAACCTCTTTTCCCAGCTTATTTACTTTACTTTTCCCACCTTACTCCATGGAATCTCTTATTCTACTTTCATCACACTGCCTCTCCCTCAGGTCCTCAGAAACACTGCTTTGTTTCCACAGTCTTCCTAAGTAAGCTCAGGGACCCAGCTATTCTCTCCCACAAATAATTCAGTTTATTCCTCAAAACCTCATTCAGGCATGAAGGGGACGGAAAAGCCAAGTGGTTCGGTATTAACAGCCCTGTTAATACCTTCCAGTGATGTCAGGGCTCTGGAAGAGCTGGATTATTAAGGAAGAAAGGTTGGTGGCAGCAAAGAGGCTTTGCAGTGGCTACTTTAACACGTATTTACAAATCTGCACTTGCTACATCTTCTTTAAGGATGACAGCATCAGACACAAATCATGTGTTATCTTAATGACATCACTATATAAAACATCAGAGGAATATATCATTGTGGTGGGTTGACCTTGGCTGACGGGACATCAGACTAACAGAACTATTTGTGGTCCCGATGGGAAACAGGAGCCTAGATGCTCATAAATTCAGTAAGGTGACATCCTGAAATGCAGCTAAACTTCATGTTACATAAATTTAAAACCAAACCGAACCAAACAAACCCCAACAACTAAAAGGAAAATACTGTTCATGATTTGAACAGCTCTATAAACCAACTTTACAAGTGAGTTTATTTTATATTCCTGTCATTAACGATTATTAATATTTACTTTTTATGTAGAACATCTTTTATAATTTTTCTAATGTTCAGTGTTTCTAATGTTTCTAATTTTCCCTGAGAAAACTATCAATGATTGTACTAAGGCAAGAACAATCTTAGTGTCTAATCAACAGGTTTGACTATGCAAGTAAAAATTTACACTGCAGGAAAATGATGAATTAACAACAAGTGTTCAGGTAAAACTCTTAAGAAACATGCAAAGTGTTCTCACACTCCTGCATTTTAAGAGGTTTATAAAAATAATTCCCTATAATAACAACTCTTACATCTAATAAATGTAGTAGACCATTAGACTACTCTGGGTCAGGAATGCAGCTACAGTTGATCCTGAGGAATTGGTATTATATTTAATTGTACAAGTGCTTTGCAGTAACAGGAAAGATGCTTTGAATTCTGAATTGACAGCAAAAGTGATCTGAAAATTATGACCTTTCATTCCTGCCTGCAGTTGTCTAATACAATCTTCTTTAACTCTGTTTCTAATCAATTCCCTCACTTGTAACCACTTGCCATTTTCCCCGTATTTCATTCCCTTTGCTTACATTGCTATGCTCTCAGTTTCAAGCAGAATTCCTGGCTTTTGTCATGTTCTGCACATTTTCTATTCGTGCAACAACTGTAACGATTTTGAAGAAGTTTTTCCATTAAACAGTTTAACTGGGTTTATATTCAACAAAAAAAATATGTCTTATATTCATTCCCCCCACTTTGAAACATTTTACTTTTTTACACCTGAAAAGATGTATACAACATTTTGCTCTTTTAAAGGGTGATGGATCCAGTACCTACTCATAAAACACATCACAGCACTAGACTGGCATCTAAATGCTTTTTAGACAAAAATAAAAACATCTTCTTAATATTTTTTTCCAGTAAAATGAATTATTGAATTATGATTTATGACCATCACTTGTAAACATCATTCTCACTAAAAAGATCTAACTATCCTAATTTTGGCAGTCTTCTTATGAACTTTTTAAATACTAGGATAATTAATGTGATATATATTATTAAATCATAATGTATTTCATGTATATAGAGGCAAAAATATCTTGACTATATGGCAGACATAAGGAGCATAAAGATAATGAACATTGTATCAGTAAAATGCAATGGCATAGAGAACTCTTCAAAGTATTTCAATTACATAATACAGACAATTATAATAACTGGATATAATAGTAAACAACAAATAAACGATAAAATAAGTAATGATCAAGTCAAATTAGATCCTTTATTCCAAATGTCTTCTGTATCTCTTTTGGAAACTTTCAAAGATGAGGCTTTACTAGTCTTTCATCAATTAAGCTTTACATTACTGTACATCAATAGGATGACACTTCTGTTATTTTTTTAAAGTCTCAGATAAGATGACCAACAGAACAACATCCACCAATTGAAAATTTAGAAAGCACTGTAGTATTTATTACTGTTGATTTAACTACAAAATTATGTTCTTTTCTTTGAGGCAATATTTTGCTTAGTATGCAGTCTGTGATGTGGTACATAAGCCTCTCAAATGGTCTTCTGCAAAAGCATCTCTCCTCATGGTTATTTCACTTGTCAAGAAACTGAAACTTGACCCCAGCCCCTGCCATATCTCCTTCTTATTCAAAACCACTAAAATATTTCTTCCTTTAGGAGAGATTTATTTATGGGGAAACAATGCTTTTTCGAAGCAGCATTTCCCTTCTAAGTTGTAATTTTTTTCCAGTGATCTCAAACCTTCTCAGCTGAAACCCAACAGCAACTCTGTGATTTATGCAGATTTCAATTCTAGGTAATTGTGAATTAAAGTTCATTATGACTATTTCTTCACCAGCAGAATCTGACCTTTTAACTGAAACATGACTGCAAATCTCCCTAACAGTTGGTCTGATGTGAAACTGGTTTATTGGGCTAACATTTCCATTTTTAATTGAATTTCTATTTTGAAATTTTGAATTCATCCTTTTCCTGAGAACTGTGACAATAACTCATCTCAACAGATCAGCAACAGCTGGCATAGAGCTCAATAAAGAATGTTCATATTGTTCAGAGATTCTTCCTTTCATAGGTTATTTTCATTTGGTCAATATTGAGACATGAAAAAATCTGTTATATTTAAACAAGAAGAATCAGTAAAGAATGCTGGGACACAGCTACTCAAATCGTGTAAAGCATTCACAGACTCGCACACCTCTGAAACAAAGGCAAGACTGGATAATCTCTTCTTCTAATCAATTGACCTGAATGGCAGAAATAATTTTCAAAGCATATCAAACTCAGACTTAATGTCTAGCAGAGCCTTAGCAATATACACTGGCCACCCAAAGCATGACAGGAAAAGTGTTGGCCGAAGTCCAAAAAAGCACTTAAACCAACTGAAGTAGAACTTCAGTGGATCATTGGTACTAAGTTCCACAGCGCAATTCACAGCCCCCTCTTCACCTCCTATATGTCCAAATGGCTGCAGCTACCTTAGTCTTCACTTTTCAAGTTCCGAAAGAGCAGAAAGGGTGCTGGGCATGCCCAACACCTCAGAGCTTGGTGACACATAAAAGCCTTTTCGGGATTTGTAGCCAAGAACTGCTGACACCACCGCTTTCTGCAGGGCCAGGCAGGCTAAGAGGATGTAGTCAGCAAAGCCACAACAGCAAAGCACAGCACAGCATGCAACAGAAGGGCCAAGTGTTGTCATCCATTTTTCCTATGAGAACTGATTAGAGCTGGAGAAATTAAAGAAACTGTTTCAGTACCACCCTTGCCCAGAAGCAATGGATACCTACAATTGAAACACACAGGAGCTGAAGAAACTGGCAGGGGTCTCTGTCCCATAAACAGTATTTTAATATTTTATTAAAAGATTGTTTACAGCAAACCCCTTTTTCTCCTTGTAGAAGAAATATCCTTGACACTTGACCACTCCTGGTTTTTTTTCTTTCTGGTTCCATAAATCTTGAACACTTGACTACAGATTGGCACAGCTCCACTTCAGCAAGACCTACATTCTGGTTGAGGCCTTTCTCACAGAGGCAGCAAATGTGTGATGTGTTCAGGCTGCAGAGGCTTAACCTGAATCCTTCTCTTCTCAATGAGATACTCCAGCCAGCAGGCCAGTATAGAAAGACAAAAAGGACAACTACTTTCTTTTATGACCACTTTTCAAATGAAATATGGAGTCAGTTATGCCTATAAAGAGGAATGGCTTCAGAACTATTAGGTTGCAAATCCCAGTCCTAGGTGAAAAAAACATACCAGGCTTCAGCATTTCTGCAAGGCACTTGATGCCTGTTTAGTCTCTCAGCCACGATGGCTGGTTTGGATCCTCTTCTTACAGACCTAAATCTCCTTGTTCACTGCAAAAAGAGCTTAGGCCTCCAAAGAATAGACGAGAATTACATTTTGAAAGCTAAGTATCTGTTCTATGCATGAGAGTGCTGAGAATTACTAAGTCCACTATATCTGTTTGCTGATGGGAGCCTTAGTGACTTCCTCAGATAGCAAGCTGCTAAATTTTCTGTTTAAGGGCTGTATGTATTATTTACTACCCATTTGGCTGGGGTTTAGTTTGTTTTTAGCTGTTTTCAGATGTCTTTGAAATAGGCCAAGGCAAGAATCAACTTTCTCTCCAAACCAGCAAGCAAAACCCAAACAAGACAGTAGTGGCAAAGCAGAGCAGAGAGCATAATTAATGTGACACTTGCTCCCTTCCAATTCAGAGAGCTAAAGCGCACATTTGGGATTGCAACTCAAATTTCTAAGTAACAGAACAGTGTAACAGCCACAAGAAGCACTGCAGCCAATACTTTGAAAACCAGTAATTCTTTTTAAATTCAAAAAGATATGGAATATGAGGCAAAATATCATTTTGCATTTCATTTTCCATGTAGAGCATTTTTAAAAGGGTTAATTCTGAAGAACAGCATTTTCCTGCAGAACAATATACACTCTGCATTTATTCCACTCTTATCCCTTCCGCTCTGCTGATAAGTGGTGGGAAAGGGCAACTCAGAAAAAATGTCATCCATATCTGTCTCCCACTCAGCACACACTAACCCAATTCTCAAAAACCTCATCAGTGTTCAGTTCATTAAATTCAGCTGAAGGATGAGAATGAAGCTGCACCACTCACTGTGCACAGTTTGTGTTTACCAGCAAGAACACTGTATGCAGTGTTGCTTACAACATACCCTGTAGTATGGAGCATTCTTTTTGGCAGCTTTGACAATTTATCTATTCATATCAAAGCGAAAGAGAGGCTGCTCTAAAACTGTTGCTCCTTGTCCTAATGGGAAAAGAAGAACATTAAAAACTATTACAGTGAAATCTCTGTTGCCATCAAAAGGTTGTTGATTAAAGAGACAAACAACCTAGTGTTAATGATTTAACAAAACATTTTTCACACAGATTACAGGCTCATCCATCAATATATAATATTTTTCACATCAAGAAAATAAAGATCATTTCTTTTTAAAATGTCGGTTACAAAGACTTGTGTGAAAATCAAATACAGTGCTTAAGTAATTATGCTTTTACCTATGCAATCTAATTAAAAACACACAAAAAAGAAATGTTGCCATTGTTTGGACATAGACTAATTAACGAGAAGACTGTCCTAAAAAGAGAACAATGTTGCTGTAAAATTTGTTCAGCAGCCTCTTGATTTGAATAGAGTAATATGCAGGCAAGCATATAGGCCTGGATTTTGTCACAGACTTGTCTCTGTTTTGAGTAAATATGTGCATGAGGGAGAGAAGGTAAGAGGCTGATCTTGACTTCATGAAAGTAACTAGACCAACACATTCCTGACAAACAGTGTATGAAATAAGATAAACATTACACATTATTTCAACCATTCTAAATTCAAGAGAAATTAAACTCATATAATACCAAAAACAGAAAAAGAGCAGTTAAGACTGTTTGCTTACTTTGAAAATAAGTTTTTCAGTTCAAGAAAAGTATGTCAAAAATATCTTGATTCTAAAATTATCAGCATATGAAAAAAAAGCTTATGCAGGTATCTTTTATTGAACAAACAGGACAACAAAATTAGAAACTTATCTCTTTCTCTAACTGGAAGCCTCAAAAAAAATCCCCCACACATTCTGAAAATCAAAAAAAAAGGATACTTACGATGTTTGTTAATAGCAATGACCTCAAATGCAAGCTCCATATTATTTTAACATTATATTGATAGTATCTGGCACTATTTCTGATAATTTACAATACACTATATTGTTTTCAAGAAATTAAAATGTAAATTATTCATCAGAATTGTCAACAATGAAAGTGCTAATGGAATTTTTTTTTTAATGAAGGCTTCAAAAGCATTTTGCAGATAAGTTTAAAATCTGCAAGTCAAAAATCCATCAAAACCCGTCATCATCCACCAAATTTAGCAGTTTTAGTTGAAATCATGTATGTATTTCTCCATAATTAATGATGACAACATACTTGTTTATTATGTATGAAATAGAAAATTTATAATGTATTTAACTATTCATTTTATTGCTTTTAAGTGCTCGGTTGGTGGATGCTGCTATTAAAAAATGTGAGTGTTGAAAATGTGGACAGTTGACAGTAAGGTAGTTCTTTTTTGTTTTATTTTGAGTGAAGACTCCTCTCATGTAGAGATGAGTATAGATAGTCACTCTTAACTTTGAATCTGTGCAATGTATGGGTGACTGATCCAAAGCAACATGATATAGGTGGCATAAATTAAAATTATTCCCTGATACCTACAAGTGCAGGGAACAACAGAGAATTACATAATGCAAAAAAAAAGCAATTTCCACATACCAGTAGATTCTGAGAGAGTATGGACTGAACTGTGAACACATTTCAGAACAGAAGCTGAATTGTTTCACAGTGAGATATTAGAATTAACACATTTATATCTGTGATTAATTTGCCGCTTTTATAATTTGATTGTATCTTCAATGTTGGAGTCTTTCAGAAGTAGTAATATTGCAATTCATCTAGAAATTTTGTCAACATCTGGATTGTTATTCTTGATCTACTAACAGGTTGGGGTAGTACTAGTTGTGTAACTGTAACTACCTAAAATCACAGAGCTAGCCATGACTAAGTATGGCTACATTCCACTAAGCTGACAATCTGGCCATTTACATATTAAATAAAATACAGAAGCTTATTTCCAGAATTGCATCAATAAGATTTGAAGTAGAAGTATTCTCATATTTTTGCCTATTTCTGTCTCAATGACTTGTTTTCAGGAACAACAACAACAACAAAGAAAGTATTTTATATTTATCTTACAGAAGCCTCCAGAAGGTCCCAGTCAATGCTGGAGCTCTTTTGTCCTGTGCAAACACACTTTTTCCCATTCTGGATAAATATAGAATGACAGGTCATAAGCTCAGCCATATACATTTACAGGATCAGCCACAGATGTTATGTTCCCTGCCCTAATGAGATCAGAATAAAATTCACTGGAGTTTTGTCACTGACCTCTGAGACACCAAAATGAAGTCGAAGAAATTCTTGTCTTACAACTATTTCAAACACAACAGAAATACAAACTAGAAGTTGAAACAGAACTTAAATAAAACATGCTTTAAATAAATGAAAGTGGCCCAGATTGTTCCAATGCTGGAGTTCATTTTAAGCTAATTCTACAAACTGTAAGCATTTGTCTGGGCGCAGACTCTTCACAATACTGATTCTGCTAAAAAGCTCCTTCCCAACTAATCTGTTTCTTCTGACTCAGCTAATGTGTTCGTGACACCAGTGTTAAGGATCTGCACAAGATTTATAGGCTACCACAGTGTGAACTTTTGCCAGTAAAGTCTTTATTACTTTCAGAAAAATGGGGAATGTGATGACCATGTTTAATTGTTATAAGCTTTTTTCTTTTGAACTAATCAAACACAGCTTAAATAATTCACTGGGAAGACAAAATATTCAAAACAGCTCTACAAGACAGTAATTACTGATGGAAGTATCAGAAATTCGCAGCTTTCCCAGTAGCAGAAAAAGCCTGTCCCACCGCTGAAAAAACCCCACCAAAACAAAAACTCAACAACCCAAAACCTGGCATAGACCAACATTTCTGGCATTTATACATGTCTTCAGGGTCACCCAGAAAACAGATAACTACTGTACAGTGTATTAAGATCCTTAGTCCAGCTGGTCCATTTTTTTTTCCAACCTTTAAAAACCATTTCAAAAAATACAAAGCATTTTTAATGGATTTCAATGGTCTCTTTCTTCTTTTACATAAAATCACTCAGAAGAAGGATGTTTTCTTAAAAACAATCTGCTATCCAGGTCCACCCTCCCAGGCATGTCCCTTGGAGCTGTTCCCAAACTATCCCCAAAGCACTAGCGTTTCAGAAACTGGAATGACAACTTCTTTTTAATTGTTTGAGATCCTGCAGGCTTCTATCTGAGAACAAAGCGTGCACATAAAGCACATTCTATGGCCACGATTCAAGTTCTTTTGAAAATAAATGATATATTGAAACAATGCTATGTTATATAAAGCTATCTGACACTGGATGCTAAGCATTACACCAAATCATAGCCAAGTTCACTTCCCACCCTTGCAACTGGACATACTAGAAGCACAATAAAACTTATATAAAGCAACATTATGTGGAACCTAAAGCATTTGTTTGAAGTCTGAAGGGACTTTACCATGAAGAAGAAAAGATAAAGTTCGTTTAGCGATGAAGGAATAAAATAATGAAACCAACACAAATGACTATTTGATAGTTTAGCAGTGATACCTTTTAATATTATAAGAACATGGGAATATCTAATGAAGTACAAAAGCAATACACTTAAAGCTGACAGAAGGAAATACTCTAACACAGTATGTAATTAACCTACAGTCTCATTACTGAAACAAATCACTGAGGTCAAGAGTTTAGCAGGATTCACTAAAAGAACTGGGAATCCCATGCTTAATGAGGATATTCACATCTATATCAGATATGATTGCTGAGGACATATTATAAAAAAAGGAAGTTTCTTTTATGATTGATTATTCTTTAATTGACTTTTCTGAAGATTTTGTGATTTTTTTTAATATATCTGAACTGAAATGGGACTCAACAACGTGGATAACAGAGCCACTAACTTTAGTAGAGTAGGATACTCACCTCTGGCACTGAAAAGGGGCAAAATACTGGAAAAAATTGCACAAATTCTCTGACAGTATGATGATTTAAATCCTTCTAATTAAAGGGGTAAGAGCCATAATGTAAATGCTTTCAGAATGCTTTAAAGCAGCCTAACTACATTTAACTTTGTTACTAATTTACAGAATTAAGCTAAGCAAATTTAAACAATCTCTAAATTAAGTTGTTTGTGTATTTATCAGTATGTTTCCACACAGCCCTTCAACAACAGCATTGAGGTACAACTCTTCCCTCTTTTATCTCTTCTTAGTTCTTGTATCTGCCAATTTATCAATTATTAATACTTTTTACAGGCCATATGGCTCAGCTATAATGTAAACTTGATGACAATTGATTTTGTAATTTAAAGCAAAGGTTCAGGCTGTTGTTCTTTTCTTTTTTTTTCTTCCTTCTTTTTCTCAGAGTCGGCACGCATTTCCCAACCAATATAGAGAATATCACATTTATTAAATTAAGCCTTGGACTTTCAGAAGACTACACAAAAGGATATGTTTGTAATCTTCAGTGTTTATTTTACTATGAAACCAACACGTTCAGCAATAAGTCAGATTTATTGTGAAAATAAACACATTAGGACCTTATAAATAGCTGTTAGAAAAGTTCCGTATGGTCTGCCAAAAGCTCCAAATGATTGGTTCATGAACTTTTCTTCTGTATGCTCTAAATGGCTTGAAAAAATTGTTTATTTTTGACTGGTTATGAATAGATGAGGATTATATTTCATCTACAGTCTCCATTAAAGTATCAGGATTTAGAAAACTTCCAAACTTTTCAGAAACTCCCATTTAAAAAAATAAACTGTTGACAGCAGATATACATAAAGGAATGGCAAAGTGAAGTGTTATTTTAAAGCTGCATTTACACAACGAGTTTCTCAATTTACCTGATTATATCCCCTAAAAAGAAAAAAATAAACCACGGCTTAAAGATACTGCAAGTCTTTAATGGTTTCTCTAAATGCCCGTAGCAATTGCTGCAGCATGGGTTAACACAAGGAACTGTCTGCTCCATCAAGAGGGTTCCTATACCTGCAGCAAATAGTCTTTAACAAGCACAGGAGTCTTTTGGTGAGAGGTTGGACACGTATCTAGTAGCACATGTTCCCTGCATCCCTTGGTGTCCAATGCCCTCACAGATTAACTCCCTGGGAATGACAACTGGCTTTCCCCAGTATCAAGAAGTCAGCTCCAACTTCCAAATCACTCGGATCTTTTCAGATCTTTCCAGCACACAGTCTGTACACAGAGGCCAAGATACTACATTGTTAAAACCAGGATGAAGTATTCCTCTAAAATGCACCCATCTTTCTACAGCTGTGCAGAAAGATCAAAATCCTCATTCCTAAACCTTAAAACAATATACGCAAAAATATATTCCAGTGTTTCTGTGAGCATGAAACCAGCTGTCACTACTTCAATAAAAAGCATATCTGAGCGGACACTGCATTAGGGAAAGTTTTCTCAGTAGTGATAACCAATACGGTAATAACAGAGAGGGCCAGAAAACATTTTTACTTCATGAAAACTGGAGGCTTGGTGTTATTTTATCATTCAACACTAGTAAAACAAATCAGTTTCTTAGTGTTTTTGAAGGAAATAAGGGAGATGGAGAACAGCTGAGAGCCCAGCAAGCAGATGTCTTGTTACAGGGAGGGCCAGCGCTGCCCAGTAGGGAGCAAACATTTCAATCTAGCACTTCCCTGATCCTAGGCAAATGCCTTGGTCAGTTTTAATTCTCAAAATTGTTCCTTTTTGCAAGTATAAAATAAGGACTACCTGCATTGGACTGGTTCAACAGAAACACTGCCAAATGCCTTACCTTTTGTACAGCAGTGAGCCCTAGCAAGCCCCTGCAGTTCCAGCCACCCCTCCCACTGAAACTATTCCCAAAGCATTAATACAAAAATTTTCAGCTTTGAATTAGAGAAAATACCTCTCCCACTGTTTCTAAAACAACTGGAGGACTCCAATGTCACCTGATATCCATCAGAAATTAGATGACATTCCAACTATGGAAAAAAACACGCAGCAGAATCCCTCTTAAGTGAGCAGAATTACTTCCTCCTATGTAAAAGAATCTTTTTCTTTTCTTTAGTTACTTTAACGTGCTACAGTAGATGTACAACATTTTGCATTAGTTTTTGCTTGAATGAATAATGGAGACATGAGCACTTGTATAAACAAGGAAAGGTATTTAATGAACATATTGTACATACTAAAGAGGCTGCTTTCTGTTGGAAGAGCACAGAATGCATTCTTCCAAGTGCATGAAAGTTCCATACTATTGATGCATGAGTTTTCTATGAACTGGTCCAGGCGTAAACTGTCAACTGCATTTAAAACACTGAACCAAACCTGAGAACTGCTCACTTCAACTTAAAAAAAATTAAAAAAATAAAAAATAAATTTGAAAAAAAAAAATCTAGCCCTCCCTCGAAAATAGAAAATGTCTAAAGTGACTTTATTGTTTTTACATAATTTTTCACTAGAGATCATTTGCGTGTATTTCTATTTTGAAAATTCAAACCTGCTGGTCTTAGATGAGTGTGTTCTTCTAGAACTGCAATTTGTTTCATTGTGTTTTCATTCATTTTCATTCTCTTCATGAACAACAGTGACATTTGAAAAACCAAAGGAAAAGGACAGAGGAGTTGGAACCTCATATTTACAGCATATATATAGCATTTGGCACGTTGGACACAGTTTTCTGAAAGATATTATTAGACTTGCTAGTGAGCGTCCTGCTGCTTTTTCAAGACTCTGAGGGTTTGAACGATGAAGGCAAGTGCTGAGGCTTTAAGTGCCTGGTTGCAGCCAGAGTCTCAAGTGAGCATTTTGGCTTCCTACACATTAGAAGCACAAGAACTACCAGACATGACAAGACTACAAATCCATCCAGCCAAGAGTCCTGTATCCGGCTGTGGTCAGCAGTGGTAGCTCCTAATGCTTACGAGGAACAGAGTGACATCTCCCTGTGTACTCTCTCAGTCTGAGCTGGACACGCCACATGTATTTCATCATCATCGAGTCACTGAGAGGAGACAGCGGCATGGCCTGACACAGGCATTACACAGACAGCGTGCTGACACAATGAAACTGAGCTGGGTGATGCAATGGGAGGTTGCTATGACTTCTGTCAGGCTTACTGGGAGGTCAGAACTATGACAGCAAGCAAAGCAGGCGGGAGCTACATTGTCCCACCTAAATGGTCATCAGCATCTCGGACCTCCCATAAGCATGACGCTGCAGAAGGAGCTTCTCCAGCTCTTGGGCACCAGGCTCATTGGTAAGAGAGGCCGTAGCATTTTTGAAGAAGGCATTTTTTTGCAACCTACTGGCATGGGCTACCAAAAACTAAAGTGACTAAATTTGACTCAGTATTTTGAGACTAGAAATCAAACACCGGGTGTTGTGTTGATAGATATTTGGGTGACAATGACTTCTGATTTCAATCACAGTGAAAAGTGAGGAAATATTAGAATTGGCTGGCACTCACAATCTGTGCAACATTCTTCAAAATTCTGCTTGCACAGAGTATAAACACTTTATTTATTTTCACAGCAAAACTACTTATATAAATATATATATTTATAAATACTACCGCTCATTATGATGCCAACCTCCCATTACATGGGAAAGGTACTTCCTCCATTTGTGGTCTTTAATGCACAGCTTTTCCCAAAGGAAAGACAGTGACAGTGATATTCTCACTCTAGTTTAGGAAACCCACACCTATTTTCAACATATAAGATCTCACTTATCAGCCTTTCAAATATCCTCCTCAGCTAGGTATTTGGTATCCTCCTTATAGAGTTCCTTAATCCCTGACATTGAAGTTTTCCACCCCAGAATTAAGCAACTCTTCATCAAATTAAAAAATAAATTATTCATACCTATATTTGTGATGTATTCAACAGCACTTCCTGACTTGCACACAAGCACAAACTGAAGTCTTAAGGTTATAAATGGCCTCTGTTGTGCAAAAGAGCATCTCTAAAAAAACAAGCTCAGAAATAACTATTTAATGTTTAACTGCCTATTTTTTTCTTTTCTTCTTTTTTTGCGAAGTATGTTGCAAGCATGTTTACCTCACAGTAGATTCTCCACCAATTGGCTGAACAACTCTGTATTTCATTAGAACAGATCCATATTTCATAGAATCACAGGATCATAGAATGGTTTGGGTTGGAAAGGATGTTAAAGATCATCTAGTTCCAACCCCTCTGCCATGGGCAGGGATATCCATCACTTGACCACGTTCCTCAAAACCCAATCCAACCATCCTTGAACACTTCCAGGGATGGGGTATCCACAGTTTCTCTGGGCAGCCTGTTTCAGTGCCTTACTACCTGCACAATGAAGAATTTCCTCCTTATATATAATCTACCATCTTTCAGTTTAAAGCATCNAACCCCTCTGCCATGGGCAGGGATATCCATCACTTGACCACGTTCCTCAAAACCCAATCCAACCATCCTTGAACACTTCCAGGGATGGGGTATCCACAGTTTCTCTGGGCAGCCTGTTTCAGTGCCTTACTACCTGCACAATGAAGAATTTCCTCCTTATATATAATCTACCATCTTTCAGTTTAAAGCATCCCCCCTTGTCCTATCACTACATGGCCTTGTGAAAAGTCCCTCTCAGCTTCCTTGCATGCCACTTTAGGCACTGGAAAATGCTCTANTTGCAGAAAGTTGAAACTAGCATTAAAACTAGCTCTGTTCTGCTGGTTAATACAAAATTGAAAATATAAGCAAAAAGTTGCTACATATCTTCAAGCCATATGAAACATGAACATGGAAGTACCATCAATATATGCATATATATATATATATATATATAATTTGAGCTGCTATTGAATCTACATGTAACTATTAAAATGGAAAATAAATTAGAATTGTTTAGACTTGCAAATACTTTTTTAATGAGAAATGGTTAACTAGGCTAACAGCTCAGCAAGGAGGTAATTCACCTTACCCATCAGTTAAGACACTATTGCAAACATTTAATGGATATTCTCAACTAAGCTGTGCATTTATGTAAGATAAGACACAGGTGAAAATACAAGCTTTTTAGACACAGGATTTGTAAATACATGATATGGCTGACATTAGTCTGCTGTACAAATTCTTAAAACAAGGGTTTCTTTTTTATTTTATTCCTCCCCACAAGAATCTGTTTAAATTCATCTGTTCAAACAAATCTCACAAAATCAAAAAGTTCTTGCATCTCACTTCTAATAGACAGATGCATCAGTAGGATAGAAAATCTTTCTATTAACATCTCGGTTTTGATGCTTGTCAATATCAAACTTGCACATGGTTTGGGAGAACATAACCTTACCTAATACAACACCTGTTGAGGAAACAAAAGCAACCCGAGTCCCCAGTACAGCAACTCTGCCTTCATAATTTCTCTTGCACAGTGCTTTTCTCTTTCTTCCTAAACCCATGTTCATTATTTTTGTACAGAGACTTGTTCATCTATTTTAAAAATCTGCAATATGAAGTATCTAAACACCAGCCCTGTTACAGTTATCACTGTGACCTAGAAACAGAAGCAAATAGGTTCATCACAGTCATTAAAGGGCAGCAAATGATCTTTGTTTAATTCAGATGTTTTATTGGAAGGAGTAGTTTCAGAGCCTCAGTCATGCAGTAGCAGTGTCTAGGGAATAAACTGCTAGAGGCCAACTAATTAAACAGTTACGAAGGGACAACATGACCTTTCATTTTCTAAGTATTTATAATTATTTTTAAAAGACTGAATAATAACCTAATTATATACAAATATATAGAGAATATGATCAATTATACCTACAATTATACATACTTTATGATAATAAAGAGCAGTAGAAATTATCTACATTTTCTACTGCTGTCTTTCCTAGCCAATTATGGGCTTTCAACTGAGAGTGAGAGACCATCATCATTAACTGAATTCAATTTCACATTGATAAAATTGATCCTATTAAAATAAACCTACCAGCACAAAAGGCAACATTCATTGTTTCTTTCCAGCCAGCCGTGAGAGAAAGGGAGAGAGGGCTCAACACATTTCTACTTTAATCAATAATCTGTGTGTCATCCTCTGTGTTCCTCACTGATGCTGCCCTCTAAAGAACCATTCTACACTTTTACTCGAGACCAAAAGAACATCAGTACCTTTGTTTTATCACACAAAGCTGTATGCCTTTTCTGTGCACCATCCACTTAGACCTCACCACCATGAGCATTAACCAGATATACACTTACACACCTCTAAGTTTTGTGTATATAGTCAAAGTAGTAGAATTGCTCTGGTCAAACATACCAGTAACATCAAAAAAGATTTTGAACTTTAGCTAGTCGAGAGAGACTAAAGGTTAAACACTGATTGACAAGAAACTCTTAAATTGAAATGTTTTCATTGACAACATCTCACCTCTATGGGCTCAGCAATATTAAGTCGTGCACCTATAAACAGTAATTCTGCTATCTCCGAAACCTTAGCAAGCTGCAATTAGAATCATATCAGGGCCAGAAAGTGATTTACCCACCTGGTCCCTTTAGTGGCTCTGCCTAGGGAAGCAAAATTTAGGCTTCGTCTTCTTTTCTAGGGTACACCACAATAGTGTACTACATCTGAGTGCTGCACATCATTTTCAAGAACCAACTGTCTAAAACAAAAGTCTACACTATCAAATGAATAGAATGGTTTTATTTATGCACATCTTCTCAATTTTACTTAATTTGAAAGAACCAACCAGGCTATTCTACAATGTAAAACTGAAAACGTACACAGCAAGCTTGACATACTATTGAATAGTTAGAGGGAGTTTTCACAGCAAAACTATTAAAAAGTACTGAAAATATTCAAAGTATTGTGGTTCCAAGCATTTTTGCAGACTCACATAATAGAGAGGGTTACACCCCGCAGACATCTGAAATTTGTACAGATGTTCTTACTTCTTCCTATTTAATCAGGCCATGCCTATTACTTAGCAGAAAAGATAATTTGAGAGAAGGTATTTTCATGCCTTAATCACATTAGCTGAGTTCCAAATTAATTACTACCTTTAGGCATTACTTTCAGTCACAGGCAACACAGTTTACTTGGGTTTTCTTTCTTTCTTTTTTAACATGATCCAATCACATGTATCAAAATATTAGTTTATTACTATAATTTTTACCTAATTAATAATATATAAAGCACTTACACTGAATAATTTTTATAAACTCATTTAAATCAGTACAAAAACTCAATAGGCAATGAAAAGTGGAGATACGGCACATCTAATGCAATGTCTACTGTTGTCACAGATATTGTGACACAAATCTATCACCTTATCACAGATATTTACAAGTGTTACTGCTATTTTCTAACTCCGTGGTATTTCTCAGTTTATATGTGGACTTAAGAATTTTCTGTATTAGTGTACATTTACATAGTGAAATGATTTTTGTATGCTATTTTCTCATTAAAAAGTCTTTATCGTTTTAGACAGTAGAAAGTTAATATTTCATTACCTCTCTACAAAGCCACCATGCACAGCATTAACATCTAGAATTGTACTACAACTAAATAAAAAATAAAATACTGGTGAAGGATTCTCCATTAACTGATGTTCAGCTATGGCTGAACATGACTTACACAAAGCCAAGACATCTGTGGCAGTCAGTGCAGAAAGCCTCACTGCCCCTCATCTTGATCTTTTATAACTCTACTGTATTTACAGAAGGAACAAAATTCAAATACAACTGATTTTTTGGTTTAGAAAAACCAAAGGCAAATTTTAAATCATAAGTCTAAAATAAGTGGTACGGGTGAAACTCTATGGTGGTAGAAGAACTAACATTTAGTCAAGTTTTTAAAAAGAAAGAAACATGAGCTGCAGGACTGTGTAGTTCTTCATATTATCTGAAAACCAAAGGCTGAAGGTTGTTAAAGCCAAGATGCAGCAAACATAACAATCTCATTCAGAAGGCTGAGTACAGATAGAGAAAATAGCAGCTGCCCTTCAGTTTGTCTGAAAATGTGCAGGTATAAAATGATTATGAAAATTGAAAGGTGTTAAATCCAAATTTCCCAAAAGAGGAGTGCGCTGGAAGCAAAGGAGAACTTTGCTAAGTAGAAAATGGTTTAGGAGGAGCAGACAAATAAACATTAGCCAGGTAGCATCAGGTTGTCTCCTTTAAATGAGTTAAATCAGTAAGATGCAAGAAATCTGAACCACGGTCAAAAGATGAAAATTCAAAAGCCTCAAATATTCTATATTACCATAGAGCATAATGAATTTATATCTGTCACTACCAGGAAATGAGATACAAAGTTGTATAAAGGTCAGGAAGCACAAATCAGTCTAACAGCACTTTTGTAATATTTTCCATATTACATACTATCAAGAATTATTTCCCACACAGTTTTTCTTCTCTACTTTAACAATCCATGTATACACAATTTCCTGACACAATGGAAAACCTGGCACCCACAACACATCAATAAGATTCGTGTTAGTGAAAAAAATAAAATGTTTCAATCTCTTAGAGCTATTGTAAATAGAGTTTAGCTGCAGAGTAAATTTATAACTTTGTTTTAGGCTCAATGATAGCTGCTCTCAATGCACATAGATGAGGTGTATTGCTACATTAAGTACCGTATGCAAGGTCTACTTCTACAATTTTTTTTTCTCCCTGGCTACTCAGGGTATAAAAATAGTCATTAAAAATTTCATAAAGATGAGAAAAGAACAGAAGGCAAAAAAGAAACATGCCAATTATTTTAGCCTGACAGTGCCACTATCAAGAACATTAATTTGTCCCAAATTTTCCATTATTTAAGAGTGCTCCTAACAGAGCTTACACTTCAGGGACATGCTGAATCCAGCAGTGTTTGGCTTGCACAGAGGTCAGCCTATGTCCCGAAACCCGACCCACTGGATTTGCTGCACATACACAGACCCAAAACAGAGCACATGCCCATCAGGTTCAAGGATCCATATTTTTGCCTGAGGTTTACCAGAAAACAAATACAGAGCCATACAATGTTGCTATAATAGTGCATCTTTTCCATAATGCTCAGTGAGGTTTTGGTCACTTCTGAAGTTTCCCACAACAGATATCCAAGCCCCAGTTATGACACCTGTGGCAATAGTATTTGACATACAACAGATAAAACTATAATAAACAGAGTAAAACAACACTATATATCAACCTGCATAAAACAAAATACTGACCTGAATTTTATAAATTGCGGAAAAAAGCCACAAATCACTTCCTAATTTTTTATGTTGGCATTCTTTTAACTTGTAAAAGCAACAATGACCATAAAACAGACCATATAATCTTCATTGTCTTCCCCATTACATCTTTTAAAGTTGTAAAAGACTAATTTTATATAAATGCAATCACTTTTTTTTAAAGCAATCTTGTTAACTGTTCTCAAGAGCATGTTCCAACACAAGCTTTTTAAGGGAGTACTTAAATATGCATCTCCACTGCTTTGCTACAGTGTGCACGAACATACAGAGAAAACAACTACATACCTTAACTAGTAACCTACTTGCTTTTCTCCCGCTTGGGTCAACTGAGAGAAAAAAACAATGAAACCATCATGAGTATTCAAGACTAACTAACTATGACCTTGCCTACATCAGCTGAAATACTTTTAATATGGGATATTCCTATATTTTTCACACTTCCACTCCTGTGTGTCAGCTCACAGGCTGCAAAATCTGCAAAATTTTACACAATTTTTTTGAAAACACCACAAATTCCATTCCATATGAAATTCCATATGAAATAGAGGCAAAAATATGAAATATTTTAAAAGTAAATCTCACTGGGAGATTTCCTGGGCAAACATTCATTAGCACAAAAAGGCTTGCTATGAAGCAAAATCGTCTCTAAGAAAGGATGAGCTTGAATAGGTTCCCACATCCTTTCCTCTTTCCTGTAAATATCCATCTGACCCCCACAGCTCATTGAATTCAATACAGTCTGTAATTCAGGGCAAACAGAACAGCAAAGTCTACGTGATAGGAAATTTTGGTTCATAAGTAAGATAATGCACAGTTCGTACAAAGAAATCCAATTCCATCAACTTGGACTGGATTGTCCCTGCAATGTCCTTCCCAGGACACTGGTTTTCAGAGGAGCCTATGTGCAGTCCTGTTCTCACCCCTACGTGTATTTACTTTGTTGTCCCTCACCTAAAAATTTATTATCTCTGAATCACATTTCTGAGCGCTCCCAAGTCAAGCAGAGGTCCAGCACAACTTTAAACTCCAGCTTTGTGCTGCACAAAACTGTGATGCTCCTTCTGAACTCACAGTTGCCCAAGCCATACATACGGACACTGCTCTGATCAAACTATATCGTGTGCTGCAGAAACAATCTGCTTCTCAGACTGCATACTCAGGGATAAACAAAAGCTGTCCACCTTTAAAGGAGGAGCATTTTCAGGGATCAACAATGTATTCTACGGGAGTCCCAAAGAAGGAAAAAGGAGTGCAGTTGACAAAAATCTCATTGAACTACTTAAAATAGGAAAGGCTGAAAGACAGGAGCAACCATTTTCCATGTACTTAAACATTCATAGTATGCATTTGAAGTGGTACGTTCTGGAAATCCAGGAAACAGAATATCTTTTATGTTAAAAGCAACAGTTTCCATTATACATAAGGGGCCAGTCCAGTGAACAGAGTGATTGTTATACTATTTCATTACAGTAGAGGGGAACCTACCTTAAAAGCAATGCTTGGTGCCTTTTTTTTCTATGTAGATTTTTAAAAACACTAATCATTGTCCCTAAAATGACTTTTTTTTTTTTCCTTAGAGACAGCTTTCTCAAGGGATGGACTACAATACAATATTTCAATTGACACAGAAAAAGAGTTATTTCTTTAGAGAGTAAAAGGTGGGAGGTTCCCCCCTCCAGTTGCAAGGTAACACAACAGATTTCATAAATTGAGGAAATGAGCATAAAATTCAATCTTTTTCCACATAGAAAATACTAGTAATGATATATTAGCTTACATAACCGAGACCATCTCAATAAACTTTCCAATTATATGTGGGAAGTATTCTTTGAGATCGACATCATTAATACCAATGAAAATTAATGTGAATACCACAACGTTCTTTAGCGCATCAGCAGAAGTACACTCCCCAAGGGAATAATTAAGGAGTACCTATATTTAGCAGCAATATAAAAGAAAATACTTACAATAAATCTAGCATTAAAGCAGCCCTTATTAATGTTGTAAGTTCAGTTTTCTTTTAAGATCTAGCAGAAAAAAAAGTAAAGAAATTTTTTTATTGTTAACATGGCAACTATGCATCTGATTTGGAATACATGATGCTAGGAAAATTGGCTACAACCAAAACATAATCAGCAAAAGAACAGATGATATACAGTGCTTTAGTAAATAATGCTTTCCTGTGGCCTGAGTATGGCTGGAGCAGAACAATCTTTCAGCAATTTTAACTAAAATTGAATCTGCATCACATTCATCACTCTATTAACGCCTACAGGAAAACAGGCACAGACTTGTTCAGGTCTGAGGTTTCTGTCTAGAGACTTTCCCTTCTTTCTCTTTGCTAATTTAGGACAGATTCTTCTCCATTACTTCCAAATTAAATTTGACCAGTAAAACAACAGAATACTGGGCAAAAGATCATGTAGTGTAAAATCTATCCAAAGTGGTAACTTCAAAAATATGTGAAGTAATACCAGCAGGTTTTCCTCATTTTCAAACCATAAAACCTTTGACTTTTCCTCCCCTGGGACTTCAATAAGAAGGTAAGTGAAGGCAGGGAAAAAAGAGGGTGGTTGGGAGCACAAAGGTGGTACTCACACACTTTTCCACGCCCTCTGTTCCCATGTGCTTCCCCAACTACATTCTTTTGTGAGTCTGTATATATAGCTAGCTAGGACTAATTTAAAATTCCTCACTTGAACAATGCATTCTTGCCTGAGTGGTAAACAGCTGCTTCAGTCATTCAGAATATTTTGCAGGAGGTTGGTTTTGCTTTTAAGTGTACATTTCCCCGATGTCTGCTATAAATTAACCTATGAGTGCAAATAGAGGGAGTTTTATTGCACTGTGATTGGTGAATTTCCTTGAGAGAAAACACTCAACAGAAAAAAAGGAAAATTAGTCCAGCAATCATAACATTTTGAGTGTATGTATTTCTGGGAATTGTATTTGCAAGTTTAATAATGAACAGCGGTCTTTGTTAATGGAAATCCTGCTTCTGTCGGGAAACCAGGGAAAGGGAAATGGTAGGCAAAAGGGAAATGGTAGGTGGATGTATTTTATCTGTAAAACCACAGTCTCATAGGTATTTACAGACATTGTTAGATTAACATATTGGGGTTTACATATTACATTATCTATCACTCATATAAGGCATTCTATAAACAGTACTATGTGTATTACTTTAACAGATGCGTAACTGAAAGCTCTAGCCAGGTGTTCTTAGTGTACATATAATCAAAACTTATACAATTAACTTTTAAAAACATATTTGCTTGCAATGTTTTGAACAGTTAAACATCTGCTTGAATGGGAAAACACGTAACTTCCTGTTACAGTGGTGCATTTTTGTTCACGAATTCCTGATTTTGTTGCCTTGAATTCAGAGCACCATCACCACACTTAAAAAAAAATCCAAAGCGAATCTGTTTTTAGGACAGGGTTTTATTTTTAATTTCCAGCTTATTAAACTGCACTGTAACAGAAGCATATAGAGAGATGAGAAATTATTTAGGTCATTTAACTGTTCAAATTCCTTTTTGCAAAGGCAATGACAAAAGGGTTAAATATCATGCCAATTAATACCAACATAGCTGTGTGGCTCATAACTAACAAAAAGGT
The DNA here is from genome assembly GCA_013399855.1 of Oxyruncus cristatus. Taxonomy (NCBI): domain Eukaryota; kingdom Metazoa; phylum Chordata; class Aves; order Passeriformes; family Cotingidae; genus Oxyruncus; species Oxyruncus cristatus. Next base: position 60,194 of record VXAY01007345.1, on the reverse strand, counting down.
CAAATCAGATATAAAGCCACCCACTAAGCTGAAAATATTTATCATTACAACTTTAGCATGCTATAATAAAGGGTTTCACAAGCTTTATATTCTTATTGCAGACAGCTTGCACATCAAACATTTGATGGTGTGAGAAAAACAGGACACTGTCTGTGCAAAAACCCTCTGTCTAGCATAGCAACAAAAATAAATATCTCCCTCAAAACCCCTTAAAACCTGTAAGTGAGGCTACTTTCATTACTTATTTAGTATGGACTTTATCTTCTGGGTGGTCAAATATGCACTAGGCAAAAAAAAAAGATAAAATGAAGTTTTGTAAAAAAAAAAGAAACTTTCTCAGACCTTTGTGTTGGAATACTGTCTTTCCTGAAATCTGGGATATATTTCAATATCTTGTAAAACACTGCATACAAACTGGCACAACACACAGCTGAGAAGGTTTCTGACACACCAAAATCTCTGGCATTTCAAAATATTTAAAAGGCAACCTACAGACATATGACAAATTTCCACAGACAGCAGCAGCTGCATGGCCTGGTGCTTTTGCCACAATTAGCCTCAGTTACAATTTGATGACTGAATTAAGTTATCTGCCAGCAGTTCCAGCTGGCATGATACATTACTTTGTGGTGTCATGCTGTTTATCCATGGTCAGCATTGTGACATGCTGAGCTCCATGTTTATCCTCTTCCTACAGATAAAGCTCAAATCCTGGAACTTCCTGCAAAGTACAGATTTCTTTAAGTCATAGCCAATCCAAGCCTTATCAGTTCTAGTTTTACATAAATTTAATCAAAATAAACTTATAAGCAAATTAAATTCTCTCATCTCTTGACACTGTGGTACCATGCATGGAAAGACTTGAGAAAAAGATGGTCCAAAGATGCAGCAAAATGGCAATCTGGGGGCAACTAAAGTTTCATGTCTTAGTATTTTCTGGCTTTCAGATTGCTGCAAGAAGTGAAACAGTGGAAGATCAGTAGAAGCTCAGGGTAACCTCCCACAAGCAATTTTTGGATGGCACCTAATCTTAATTCTGCAAAGAAGTATAATCCTGTCCCACCTCAAGCCTCCCTGTGTCCTGGATTTTAAGTGTTAGTCAGCAATGCCTTCGCAGGATATCAAAAAGAATGTGATTTGATCAGAGGCAAGCACATACATAAAGTAACAAATGTTGTTACTTTGCTAATGCCCAACCCGGTAAAGCAAAGGCACCCAACTTACTGTCCGCAGGCACAAGCAATCCACCCTTGGTGTGCTGACTGCTGAGGGGGTACCTGCAGGTGGGTCAGGCTGGAGATCTTTCCATCACAGTAGTCACAATAACAAAACTAGCCTGTTTCCCCCCATTATCTTTGAACATATATCTGCTGTACCAGAAATGGGAGAACTGTAAACTTGCTGCGTTCATGAGCTGTACTGCTCCTAATATTGTATTTACCTCAAAAGCGCTAAGTTTGAAGCTGTATACAGCTGGCTTCAAACAGCTTTCAGAATCTGGTTTTAAGAATAGTGATAGAAAAGCAATTCCATGGTCAAGGCTCATTTTGAGACACTGGGAATACTACACAGTGGTACTCTGACAAATAACTCACTTGTGAAACAACTATTTCTTGCCCTCTCTGGCAGAAACACTTAAAAGAATTTTTAAGTGTTTTGTTTGTTTGTTTGGGGGTTTCTTACATTCCATTGTATTATATATCCATCTTCATGAACACCAGTATGTTTATTACTGGGAAGCCTTATTCAGGACAAAAAAACCTCATAAACTAAAATAGGTTTCTTGTTCACTTTTCAAAACATTAATTTCTCTATTCAGTTTCTTTTTCTTAAAAACAGAATCATATTTTAAGGTGAATAATTTTTCAAAATGTAGACAAGGAAGCAGGCACAACCTTCCCGAGACAGCAAATTAATAAACGGGACGGGACTTTGTACAGTTCTATAGTTGTTGATGACAGTCACTACATAATTTTGAAACCAAGCATAACTCTTTCATCAATATGATATGAAACTCACAACTAAGCCACATTTAGTAGGTTTTGACAGTGCCTTGCAAGACAAGCTTTTTCTTATATGCTATTTTTAATGACATTGACCTTTATTATTTCCAGTACTGCATGAAAATAAGGTGGCTGCTACGTGGGGTCCCATGTAGAGTCAACAGGTAGGATCCTCATCTGCCATTTCACTGACTTTCACTGACCAGAAGAGTTGCTTTTGCCGGCCACTTTCCCCCCCATAATTACAGCAGCAACTATAATGAAACATTGTAACGTTACTAACCAGCTCCACTACAACATAGCACCCGGGCACTTCTAAAAGTGCAATTACGATATGCCCTCTTTGCAATTACGATAATCATGTTCCTCAATCCATACTAAAAAGCTCAGAGAATAATCAAGGAAAAACCATCCTTATATGCTTTTCTGAGATCAAAATGAGTTTTAAATGCAGTTTTGGTTTTGTTATGTGGGGTTTTTGGGGGGAGGAAGGGGGTGATGTCTTTCAATTAATGTGAATGTGAGTCTTTCCGGAGAAAGCAAAATGTGTAAGGAATGCAGAACGGAGCCCTTGAGGTATTTGGGGGATGGTGAGAGAACAAAATTAAGGGTAACTGAGGTGCCTCTGTTAAAACCATCTACTTTGTACGCACATGAACATTTCCTCATTAAAGATTCATAAGAACTTTATAGTTTTAATGCACATGTGGCCAGTGTTACAGTTCAATAGCCAGTTTTCTTAAAAAGGAAACAAAACAAAAAAAAAAAAAAAAAAGGAAAAAAAAAAGAGAGGATAATTTTTTTTTAACTGACTTCCTTTTCAAGGGAGATAGAAACCTCTATTTTTTAAACACCAAAGCACAGTTGCTGCAAAAGCCTGCCATTCTAAGAAAGGTCTAAGCAGATGAAAACCAAATCAGTATTTCTGTTGTAATTCATATTCACAACCACTGCCCTTTTCCTACTTCTGAATTTCTACATTTTCTTGCCCCAACAAAGGATGAAATCATGTCCCCTAGCCACAAACCTTTTACACAGTCAGCAAGCTGTTGGTAAGGAGAATGGGTCCTTAGATGCAAAAGATAATAAGGCAAAAAAATTAGGAAAGTATTAGGAAGGGAAAAGAAGAGCCCTCCCTGCATAAAGTTGAAGGCTTGAACACAGAAGACTCAGCTCTGGATTTCTGTAGGTCAGTTCAAGATAATTACAACTTCAGCAGGTTCTATTCACTGTTTAGGAATCCACTGATTATTTTCTTTATGATCAGTTTTTCTGGTGTGGCTTATACTCCTGATTTGCTACAGGATGTTGTATTTCAAAGGTGGAGACACCTCTTTAAGAGCAGACATAATGGGCATATGTCTCAGAAGCTGGGTAATGTTGGTGTCTCCCATCCTATTACTTTATTTTCACTGGAAAGGTGAAGGGCTTTCTGCTGCTCTTTTCCTTGTCATTTTCTTCCGTGGTCAAAAAGACCCATTTGGTTTTCCAGGGGTTCCTTTATTTTCCTCTTTGCCTGGCAAAAAGCATAGACTTTAGACAGAAGACAAGCAGGCATCAGCAAACCCTCAGCAAAACTACGCAAGCTTATATGAGACTGAGGGAGGACCGAGTTACATGTATTAGACCTCTGGCATAGTTGTGCAAAAGAAATGTTTTGCAATGAAGCAGCAAATTGTGTAACAATTGCCCTGCAGAGGGATTACAGTTTTTAGCTTGATCTTTTGCCCCCAAGACACTCCTAAATAATTTTTTCCAATATAACACAGACAATTCACTCATTGCCAGTTTCTCCCTACAGTGTCCTGCAATGCATATCTGAAGCATATAATTTTTAAGCAATGTGAATTACTCCCTCCTTCTCCTCCTACCGTGAGGAGTGTGTGTCTCCCCCTGCAGTATCAGCCTCTTATTCTAGTGCTGAGGAACACAAATCATACATCTAAGTGCAGGTCTCCATCAATGTCCCAGGCCAGGCGCAGCCAGCCCTGCTCAAGTAACACCACATGCCTGTGGTTTGAGCAGATTCAGAACAAAGAATTTTCCTCCTTTTCCAGCAGCTCGTTTGTTCTCTCCATTCACAGCACCAGCATCCCAGCACTCAGTCACAGGTGTCCAGTATTTGCATCTTCCATGCCATGACCACTGTGGTACCAAAACATATTTTCCAGGCCTGCTTTCTCCATCTTGATTTTTATTTAATCCCATACTACGTTTCTCCTGTTCCTATTTTTTCGCTTATTTTTTATCCTTTCCGCTAATCCTTTTTAAAAGCAGAGGCCTAAGTCAGAGTGCTTTAAGTGTTAATATCACCATCTACAAAGATCACCTTCATCTCCAGTTCGGTTGAGCACACATGGTTCCCTCATATTGGTTAATGTGCTGTTTGGGTCAGTGCTGTAACACTTCAGTGCAGCTGAGAAGCTCAAAAGGCATTTATCGACGATGTCTAAACCCCTGATAAAATAGGCAGCCTTCCTATACACTAATTTCTAATTGTGTCAAGCTTCTCCAATGCTAGTGTCCCTAGGTTAGTAAAATACTTAATGTTCTCTGTTTGACTTTCATTCCCTAGAATTACTTGGCAAGAAAATTCTCTATATCCCCAGATAATTCTCTCACTATTGGCCGCAGGAAGAGAGGATATTTTCTTTAGCGAATGACCAAATCTGTACATGTCAGGCTTAGCTAGAGATTACTAATGGGTACTACTAATCTGCCTACAAATTTTCATGTTCACAGTATCTTACAGCTACATTAAGATTGACAGATTAGACCATATGCAGTAAAGTCAGTCTTAAAAGCATGCAACTTGGGTCGTAGCAGCAACAGGGAAGACAGGCAAAATGCAAATGTCATCAACTTAAGTTTGTTCAATGAACACCTCAAACTTTGACTTGGTACAAGCTTACTTTACTACATATTCTATTCTACTATTAAGTATTCCATAAGATTATACAAAATTTACTCATATGCTTATGCCCACATTTAACATGGGCAAAGATAATCAAGTTGACAACTATACTGAAGGATACCGTAAAGAGTAAGAGCAATTCTCATTATGATGTTTGGATTTCTGAGAGAAAGAAAAGAGAATATTTGACACTTTTCAGTATCAGGTATTTGATACATCACCGGAAGGAAAATGTCTTGAATCCTAAAGATGACATTCTATAGCCCACAGCCAATGTGACCCTTAAAACATTACTTCTTAACAATCCTTTAACAGGTAAAATCAACAAGAAAAACCATATAATTCTACAGTCCAATTGCCATTTTTTTCTATCATCTTATACTTAGTAGTTTTTAATTCATTCTGCTAAAATAACCTAATCTGACTTGCTTGTAGCAAAATAATTATTTTAGTAATTAATGGTTGTATTGCTAAGCTCTAATAGGTCATTCAGAACTCTGAAACCAAAGCTTTTGTCATTCCACAAGACCAAAATCTGACACATGCCATTTTTTAATTTTTCTTTCTTCAGGGTTTTTTCCTCATTTCTATAAATTTTTAAAATAATTATTTTTGGCTTGATTGGCTAGTTTAAACTTCTATTACATTTACAAAAATTATCCTTTCTTTTAAGTGACACTACGATTTTAGCATTTCAGGTGAGAATTTTTTTTACATTAACTGTTTTATATTTAGTTCATTGTATAACTTTTAGACATTCATTTTTAGACACACTAACCCATTGATATTGTAACTCCATCATCACGTACAATGACTTTGTAATCAGAATTCTCAAAATCCAGTCCCCAGTTAATAAGGCTACAAGTTTTCCATCCATGAATTTCTTTCACTTAGACTATGTTAATTATAGTCCCAAGCCCTGTACATATCTTTGAACTCCTTTCTCTTATTTTGTTTATTCAGCAGCAAGCTACTGTGAGAATGACTTTTATTGGGAATTTCCACACTGTTTATATATGATACACACACATATAATGTACCAAGGGAATGTTATTAGATCATTGATTGCACTGTTTAATACAACCTTTGCACAAATCTGATGTATATTGCGTAAAACTTTGCATTACAGCCAAATGGAAACAGATTACTGAACTGTACAACATCTGAAACAGAGGGACAAATCTCTGCCAGATTTCAAGTCCGAATATTTCAAATCTTAACACAAGCGTTGAGGGAGGAGAGTGGAGTGGATAAGAATCTCCATTTTGCAATTGGATAAGAATCTCAATTTCTTTAAATCTTGACCAAAGCACTTTTCCATTTGTCCTCAGAAAGAGCCCAGCTGCTTTTTAATGAATCTCTGTAAGAAGTTAACCCCTGGCTTAATCTAAAATGAACCAAACAACAACCGAAAGATCTGATGAAATTATTCACACTAGAGATTAAAAAACACAGAATTAGAACAAATCTGTACTAAGCTTTCAGAAATTACTTTTGTTTATGGAAAGAAAAAAAAAAATCTCAGAATTAAAGTTTTAACCTTCTAAGTGTTTCATTGGAGAAATAAGTCCACATTTTAGAATATTTTTGTAGAAAAGTTTTGTACAAATAATCTATAACGTTACATTCATCTGAAGGATGGCAACACTATCCTAATGACAATATCTATTCCATTCCAGGAAAATATAATAAACAATTCTATCAAACAGCCATAACGACAGTGTATAAAATATATTCAGAAAGAATTCCATGGGGCAGTAAATTAGATCTTTTTTCTCAAAAAAGTAATTTACAACCTGTATGCATGTTTCAACCAAGCAAACCAAGAATGGGGTACTCAAATTTATAATGGTTCAAATTATCTAAAAAAACCTGACAAAGCAATCAAGAAGTATGGGAGATGTGTAGAAACTGAACTGTTGAGCATTATTCCAAGCAAAAATCATGCAGATCAAATGATTCCCGATGCACTGTTGCTGATGAAAATTGTGTTATATGAAGAATAGACTTAATCACTTCAGACAGGTTTGTTTAGCATAAAATAAATGATACTTCTTCGGCTCTGGTAATAGTCAATCAATTCTGTGATGACAATCACTAATTAGCTTTTTAAAAAAATATTCTGATAAAGTTTACCTGCAAACAACAGGCAAAAGACCCTGGAAACTGGCAGCTCTAATCATCAAGGGGTGGTGTATGTATGTATAAGGATATTTTCCGTACCAGAGCTGTAACCTTCCAGTGCAAAGCATGGTAAGCTTTAATCACTTCCATTGCCTCCATCTCTGAGAGGAGAGGAGGAGAGAGCAAGAGGGGCCAGAGGATACAGACCTGCAGCAGTGCCTCATATTCTGTTCTATCAGCCCCTTCTTGCATTGTTCCCCTAAGTCTTTTCTGTGATGTGGTTAGGATGAAAAAAATAAGAAGCAAGACTGTCACGCTCAATTTAATTCAACAAAGTCTTCTATAAAGTTAGGTAGGATAAAACCAAATGGGTACACTTAAATATAATAGTAATAACACCTAGAAATTCCTTGTTTCCAGCAATAAAGTGAAATAAATATATGATCAGGAAAATACTATCGAATAAGCCAGAAAATAAAGCTTATACAATCCCAAATTTAACACACAGAAAATGCACAAAATAGCTGACACGCAAAAAGCTAAATGTCAGTAAAGAACAAAACCAAATTGCTTTGCCTTTTAGCATTGGGGAATGTAGATTTCTTGCTAGGTAATTGGCTGACTGACTGTTCTGCCAACTTTCTGGGTGAGTGGTGGAGCAGGCAGGCTGCCTTCCTTAAGGCTCCTGGCTGGCAAATTGGCACTGATATTATACATACATGCACCTGCATTCTCTTTTTTCATTTTTTTGAATCCATGCTCCTTCTGTCTCACATAGGAGCTTGAAACTTCAATGGGAAATAAAAGGTAACTGCACTTGGAACAACTACTGCCAAATTGCCAGTATTGTTCTGATCTATCAGTTCATACTTATCTAACCTGAATTTATCCTAGCAACTGATATAAACAGTGCACTCGTATGTAGCTAAGTTAGCAATATATGATGATTCATGCTATTCAGTGTCAGAACACTGACTTATGAGCTAGAGGTAATAATACCTAAATAGCATTGCATATAAAAGGTTTTTGTCAAAGCCAAGACGAATACAAGTTACCCATATTTACCACTATCTCAATACTGAAAAAAACAGAAGTACTATTTCTAGTTTTAGTTCAGCCTGATTGATGTACAAAAGTCAACAGCAGCTGCTCTCACAGTTTAGTCTTTTTACATTAGCCCATTACTAAGTTTGACAGTAAAATCTGTAACTAGTATAAAAGGTTCTTTCAGTCATTTGGCAAGTCCAGTCATATCGTGCATGATCCTGTCTGCTTTTTGCTGGCTCACCACACTTCATTAGGGCTTGTTATTCATATATCAACTTTTAAATGTTGTTGAACTACCCAATGATTTAAAAAGGTCACCAGAAAAGCTTTGGTTTCAGAAAATATTAATTTCATGGAAATCTGATTGTGGGTCACAAAATAGTGTAAACGCTGTTTACTCTTCCTAGGGATTTTGCAAGTTGTAAGTTTTATGTAAACCCAGTTAATGAAAACAATATCTACATCTGCTTTTAGATGCAATTAAAATAAATGGGGCAATCAATGGGACGTCTTCATAGCGTACCACCAGTGACTTAAATAGCACACTACAGCAACACACATGCAACCTCTGAAACATGCAAGCATTGAAACAACTAAATCAAAGTCCCACATCTAATGCTTTACAGTTCATTAAAAATGCTAGAGTTTTAGTCAATTGAACTTCAACCTCTCTAAGACACATCAAGTATTTAAAGAAATGAACTTGCAAGGTTCATTTAGCAAACGAAAGTGTGGCACACCACAAGTTAGCACATTACGTGAGTTGAAGCAACGACAGCAACAATGATATACCTATACCAGCTATTGCTGACATTGGCATGAGCCCAGAGTCCTGAAGAGTTTGTGCCTGTTGCTGGCATACACTCAACTTCATGTGTCCATTATACACCCTTCATAAATTATGGTTCTACATTCTTTGTAGGTATCAACTAGAGTTGTGCTTCCCAGCCCGCACCTACCTTTTTTCCTCAAGTGCTTGCTAATGAAATAGCTGCTCAGTGGCAAGCCAACTATGTTTTCTCATGAAACATTGGCTGTTCATGCAAAAAAAGAGTTGAGTATTAGGGAACAGCCTCTCCGTAACATGGAGGTGTTACAAGTGCTACTGAGAGGCATTAGGTGGGCTGAAGGAATGAAACCTGGTTTATCTCCTTTTGTGAGCATTAACCCCTAATTCTTTTATCAAGGAATTGTCACATGAAAATGGTTTTTCTGGATTTATGGGGAATATGGGCCAAAAATAGGTAAAAATAAGTAAAAATAAAGGACTTCACGCACACCTATGGAATTTTCTAAATAACTATACAGGTATAGAATACTAGACATAAAAATAAAGTACCTGTGTCTTGGTACAATATTTCAACATAAGAATAAACTGACAGGATCATGTAAGAACGCAAATACATTGAAAAGGGACAGAAATATACTTTTTTTATGATGCTATAGGAAGCGCTTGCCAAGGAAATGAGTATTTCACCTAAAAGCAGAGAACTTTTGGGACTTTTCAAAGAGAAGAGATCTGAAATGAGAAAACAAGACTTTAGAACATGCAACTTAACACAGAGGTAGGAAGACCAGACACTTCCTTATGTCAGTATGAACAAAAGAAGTACTGCATAAAGACCATTTCCAACATGTGCTACTGGTGACCCTTTACAAACACTTGGTGCCTTCCCATGTTGCATATATGTCCTTCACCTCTCTGCTAATACTTCTTATTTTATTCCATTTTCCTACTTTTTTTAAATGGTTTTCATTTATTGTCATATTGTCACTCCTTAACATAAATTAGAACAAGGCAAGTAGAAAAGTAGGAAATGAATGAATGAAGGAGTAATTATGTCAGAGCTATTAGCTAAGATGAATTTTCTCATCTTACAGTAAGACAGAATATGAATACAAGAGCAGATAGCTATATGAAACCAGGGAGCAGCTGTTGTGCAATAACATAGTCAATGGGGAAAAATAAGTGAAATGTCTCATTTGGTTCTGAAGGAAAGGCATTTAATTTGATTTACACAAATAAACTACAAAGCAATCATCACAGATCACTACTCAAACACCTGAATGCAAGGAAATCAGGAGAGAAGACCTGTACCAAAAGGTCTGTATCTTATCCTCTGTGCAGATGACTGAATTAAAAAAACAAAGTTCTAAAGAGGGAAAAAAGAAAAGAACTGTCCCCACCCATCCAGCAATCTCAGCACTCAACCTGAAAATAGGGACAAGAGAAATAAAAATAGGATGAAAAGTAGGAATTAATTCAATGTCACCAGCAGGAAGCTTTGAATTTTCCCTGAGCTTCTCTAAGTGACCATTTGGTCATCGCTGGCTTGTTACACAAGACCAGAGAAAGCAGCTTTTTACAGACTTCCTAAACTCTAAAGTCACAGTGAATTTCCCAAGGATATTTATTTACTGTATGTAGATGGTCCAGAGGGGTCTTTTCTATACTCAGTTGTGTAAGAGCTTTACAACACAAACACGACTTCCAAATGTTAAACTAAGATGAAATTGTATTTGCCTGAGTATTCAACAAACTGGATTAAAACTAATTTTTCAGACTATAAAGAGAGTACATTGTCATTATATACAAAAAAAAGCTTTGCAGATAATAATCTCAGTTTAAGACACATTTCAGGCTTTGTGCCTATAATTTTTTTTTAAGATATATACATTTCATGGTTATTTTCATGATGTCACTAAGAGATTATCATATTTTTTGCTTGCTTAGACAAGGAAAGTGAGTATTACTTTACTGTTTATAAATGGTGAACCCTACAAAGAGAAAAGGATTCGTTTAAGTCAAAGAATAACAGTACTATAAAATCATACTGATAAAAATAGGCTATGAGTACATTTAGACCACAGATAGGAAAAAGCAGAAATAAAGATTTGAAGCAGGCTTCAAAATATTTGTTCAGTTTGATAGTGTTTATGCATGTACAAGGCTGACTAGAGTTAGAACTTGCAGCTTATGACATGAATTTTTGCATACCCAGAGATGAATCTTCCCCAGGCATCTGCAAGGACCATCAGCATTTATTTATTTCTTGCTTGATTCAGAACATGGCTTCAGGAGCCTTCTCTGCTCCTCCCCTTTTGCTAAAGAAGGCTAAGAGAGGGCGTATTGGATATGTTATGCTGATAACCTGATCAGGGCCAGTACTGAAAAAGTAGTGCCTGCGTTGGTATACCTTGCTAGCACAGTCATGGTTAAAGAAACTGTCAGATTTGGACTGATCAGGATTTATTGGTTATGGTGGCAAAGATGCATAAAAAGAAAAATTTAAAAAAAACCCCGACCTGTGGCACATTATAATTTCTCCTCCTTGGACACATTATAATTTTTAGGGACATTATTTTGAACTGAAGTTTCAGTGTTCTTAATGGAGTGCTGGAAAGCAATTAATGGAGTGGCTTGTTTATGGTGTATATGCTGAGAGGGAGAGTTGAACAAATTTAGTTTATTCCTGAAAATTCCATCTGGCTGGATGGCTGAAACCCATTCTAGTCTTACATACTTAAATATTTTTGTAAGTTCACATAACTCTGTACAGTAGGAAAGCTTAATACAGTATTTAAACCTCACTCAAATGGGAGAATTGTCCCTTGTGAGGCACTTGCACTTCTCAGAAATACCTAAAAGCAATTAACAGTACAGAGGGAAAAAAAGCATCAAATTCTCAACTTAGCTGCTGACACAGTACAGAAAACACTGTTTTGTTCTGAACACAATGTACTTTAAACTACTCTTTCAGCTGAAAAACATGTCTTTCAGGTCCTCTAAAAAGGAATAACTTACTTTGCATTAACAAACAAATGTGAATATTGAACATAAAAAAACCAAAAAAAACCACATTTGGTGAAAATAACAAGTGCACCATCTGTCTGGGGTACATCCATTAGCTTTAAATCTTTCTTTCATTGGCCATTAATTATAGCATCATTACAAAAGTGTTACAGTTATTTCCAAGAGGGTGTGCTTTTTAATAAATTTGGCTTTTCCAGGCACCTACAGCTAAAATATTTTTTCCTGGTTAAGCATCTTTGATATTCTTTCATAGAAAGAGATTAATTGACTTAAGAGATTCAAGTTGCCCCTTTGGCAGTTTTCTGACTCATAAAAGCACGATAAAAACATTTTACTTATGCTTCAACAAGTTTCTTGTATTATGCTAACTCAAGTGGTGTATTTTTAACTTAAACTGCTTATTTTTACCAAATGAAGCTCACTATCATTGCATGGAAAAAAAATTATTCCATTCTTTCAAGTTCACAAGCAAATAAAAATACAAATTTTGTTCCAGCACAGTGTTTCTCTCTGTATTCTCCTCAGCAAAACACTGTCTAAAGTAGCACATAGAGGAATTTTGTAATTCTTTTTTTTTCACAGAATATATGCATAGCTCAGACTATACAAACATCCTCTATAGCTCTCCCAGTCACTTTCCATTTCAAGAACGAGGCAATTTGTGTTAACACAAGACAGCTTATCATGTGCTAAGTCTGCATGCAATTTTCTCGTGAGAACAACCATTTTGTACCTACTTGACACACGCAGCACTATACTACACCCAACTAATCAATTCTGTCTATATTAAGAAGTGGGGAGAAAAACTGCCCACAGCTGTTATATTACATCAGCTTTCCTAACTACTTCAGACAACTCATTTTGGGGATTTTTTTTTTTCCTTTAAACTAAACTGGCATAAAACATAGCACTTCTTTCTATTTCCTTTCAATTCTATTCTATTTTTTTATTTTGCCTTCTCAGAGATTACTGGCAAAGTACAAGTGCCAGAGAACAAGCTATGCTTTCTGCAGACAACACCAGAAATTTGGAGGGCAGCACACTCCCAGGGTCATTGGGTACCCTTGGAGCATTTATAGACTACCATGATATGAATCAGTAATAGCATGTTTTTATCAGAGGTCTCACAGGCTAGTCTAGAGACATGCACTTCTGGCAGACATTAACTTACATACATAGGGGTGTGTTTTTTCCTAACAAGTAAGCAAATGAGAAATATATGTCAATTAATATCAAGTCAGAGGTGGATACACAGAAAAAAGAAAGTTATCAGTAGGGCCCAGAAAACTCTCTGGGAAGGAAGGACGGAGTTTGGAGCTTTTCTTCTAATACTGACTTTTACCAAACAAGACCATGATGTTGAGATGTTTCCTGTCAAAACTTGAGGTCTTCCAAATTCTACGAATGGATACTACCAGATGAGGCACCAAACTTTTTGGTCTTCTTGACAATAAACATGTTAAAGACCACATGGCATCTGAACACAAGTAATATTATAGCATTTTCTGGAGTTTGAAAACATTATTCCACCAATAGCCTATGTTTTGAGTCTGAGGGATCAAAACCAGATACTGAACAAAAGGATTCAGCTATCAACTTATACCACAGTTCACATCACAAGATTAGCACAGTTGCTGACAAGCTAAGACTAATTTTTTATCAGCTTAGCTTCCCAGAATGCTTCTCTCTGATTTCATATAAACTGCTCTTAAATCCGATTTCTGTTTTTCCTACTTCTCCAACCACTCTGCCTTTCTTTAGAAAAGGTACATAGGTTGCATCAGTTCTAACTTGTATAATCCAGCTTTATCAATCCAAAAAGATTTTGGATTTTGTGACTATAAAACAGTTGAAATTAGATACTGGTATCTATGACAAAGATGCTCCTGAATCTGCTGTGTCCTCCACAGAACATTTTTACTTTGCCATACTAGCAATTCCAACAGAAATTGGTTTTGTCGGGGAAAAAAAATGCAAATAGTTACACTCAAAAGTCCAGCAATGCAGCCTGGCAAACCTCTGACATCTTAAGTACCACGGACATGCAAGCAGTTGGCAATTTCATGCCCAAGATGAAACCACAGTTTCATGCCAGAACTGGAGGAATGTAATCTCAGCTGTACATTCAGAATGACATAAATGCTCGTCATGCCAATGAGCTGCTCCTGCGAGGGAATACAGCGCTGACCAAGTCTTAGATCTCATTATAAAGCATGGAATTAAGAGCTAAGACATGGCCTGGTAGCCAATGTTGTTTTTATCAGAGGGAAAAAAAAAAAAAATACCACAGAAGCAGAGAAATGAATGTGGCAGTTTAGGAAGTAAAAAAAACCAGGCTTAAGGTATTAAAAAAACATGGGAAACACACCTGGTTCTGGACCCTTGCACTAAAACTATGGGATTGTTTTTACTAACCTGGTTTTCAGTGTTGATTACTGCTACCTTAAAGAGCACGGTAACACCCCAAAGGAAATATCTTTTTAGAATTAGTGATTTTTTTGCACATTACAGTGTAGCAGCCCTACAGCAGTAGACATACAGAGTGTTTGCCTTTTGTCTCATCCTCTAAAATATAACTTATGTGATGTCTAATAGTCTGCATTGTGACTACCACTACAGGAAAAAAACACATTACCTTTCTATCAGACTACATTACAAGTGCTTTGATAGTTACTTCATGGTCGTACTTCACAGCACATTAGAAACAGGGTAATGTAATTTTCCTTTTAATTTCTAGCTCTTCTGTATCTGACAGGCATATTAAGAATAGCAAGAGTTTAATAATTCCTGATAGAATGCTAAATCTCTTTTTGATAATGCACACTAGGACAAAATGGGTTCTGGAGTTTAGAGAGGGGTTTTTCTTTTTACTTGGTTTTGGAGGGGATATGTTAAAGAATGCACATACCCACCTTTTGCATTAATAAATAAGTAACTTACTATTTGTCATAGAACGGAATAAAGAGATCCGTAAAGGACCACAAAATTAAAATGAAAAGATGATTTTTAATTCAGTTTGCCTATTTTGACTTGTGACGTTGATCTTGCCTCTGTTTCTGCTTCTCTGGTTTCACTGCGAAATTTCTACGCAATGATTGCAAATTAGATATCTGTCTTCTGTGCAATTCATTAAAACACTGCCTGCAGCTGAATGATATTTACTTTGAAAAGCATTTCACCCCACATTCCTTTACCAACAGTGAGGAACAACAGTGGTTTTTCCAAGTCCAGTTTTTTGTTCCATGGTATTTTCAAAGGTTCCCTTTGGTCTACTGTTGCTTCTTGATACTTATGTAACCAGATTGATATTTTCATCAAGCTACACCAGCCAGGGCATCCATGGATCTCCCTCATTTTATACACGAAACACTGAGCCCAGAAAATATACTTGTGTGTACCTGTTGTGATGATAGATTGGGGAGTATCAGTTCTGCAGACTCAAGTTCCTAGTGCAGGGTCAGGATTTGGTTCACTACATTAACTTTTGTTTGGCATATTTCTAATTTAATATTGTTCACAGCATCCAACAGAACAGTTACAGCTGACTTCCATCCATTTAAAAAAAAAGTAAAATACAAATTTACACAAGTAGACCTATTTGCTAGCAGCACTCTATCAATTTTTAATGACATTATGTTAATGCAAGTGTTTTTCCCTGTGATATTTGATTACACCAGGTTATATCACCAGAAGAATAGACAAAATTTATGTCTGGATTAAAATGGAGCCCATCAAGAAGGTAACAACAGGATGACAGCCACATCCCCTGCATTGCCTCAGGCACAAAGAGGTGCCAGAACTGCCTCAGTCCTGTCACTGAAACAGCCTTGTCACCTAAGACAAGAGGTTGAGAGTCATCTCCCTTCCTATCTAAAACTCACGTACAACCTGTGTGTGCTATTCAACCTACCCTATGGGGTAACTCAAAGTTCAATGACTGCCAAGAGGGTCACGAGTTGTTTTCAGTCTAATTTAGAGCAAGTGCACAAAGCACAGCCTTGCTCCAGGAGAAAAATCATTCCCCACAGCAATTCCCATTCTTCCTCACCTACCAGAAGATGATCAACCACTTCAAATTGTAATGAGGTTTTTTGTAAACTATTACAACAAGCCAAGACAATAAGAAATTTTACAAGGAAAACTGCTTATAATTCCCCAGGACTCCTAGACATATTACTAGACAAGGAAAACAATGGTTGCAGCATCTGTACTTTTGTTCTTTGAGAATATTTAAGGTGAGTTTAAACAAAGAACCTGTTTGTTATCATCAACTAGATATAGAAAATTTACTAAATCCATGCAGGATTTGAAATACAAGAAGTGATGAGAAAAATGCAAATTCCTTTCAAGCATCTGAAGTTATTCTCCTTTCTTCGTATTCTTCCAAATACAAAAAGTAGGTTAAACCAAACAGTTTTATTCATACCACAACTATTTATGAAACAAGCAACTCTACAAAACAGATTTGTAAATTGCCTTTCCCTGAGTAACATCACAGCATTTCCCTAAACACAGCTAAATGGCATTTGAGGTCTACAAGATTATTAATCCATTTTCTCTTAAAAGTGCTTGCATTAAGTTAGGCTCTTCGGGGCGGGGGGTGGAGGGGGAAAGGATAGTTGCACAGCTGGATACTGTCTGTCATTTTGAGATATTATTAGTTCATAATAACCTCTATTTCTCTATTTTTACAACAATCCAAAAAAGAACATGTAATTCTAAATGAAGTTTCCAACTTCAAAGATGTCATACACGTGTGGAAAGTAAAATTGTTTAACAATTTCTTTCAGCATATTTCCAGTCTTTCACAGTACCTAGGAAGAACATCTGTTTCTTCGTGTGTGTGTGTGCACCACATTTCAAATGCATGGACAGGGAAAGAAATGAAGAGGCCAGCAATTTAGAGAACGTAAATTGCATGCTTAAAAATGTACTTTACATATTCACCACCTGAGTTTTGTTAAAGAACTTCTAAATATCCTATTTTTATACCAACTGCATAACGACATGTTTTTTCTATGGTCTAATTTTTTGTGCCTATCTTTCCCCTTTTCATCCCTCAGGTTAAGGTGTTATTGCTTCAGTCACACACCACAACATATTGTTGCAGAATGTCACACTGAAATCTACTGAAAGTAGCTTTTAGGCAAACTTGTCTAATAGAAACTGAGGACAACATGTGGCTGCACAGCACTGGCATGTGGTGGGTAACTTTACGCTACAGCAACACTTAATAAAAGAACATACAATCTCAGTGAGACATGGTTGAGTCAGATTGATCTATACAGTTAAAAAAATAAAAACAAAAAAATAAATGCAATTCTAAATTCTTCCAGATACTTCAGTATTATTTTTCTTTGTCTAGAAATGTTTCTAGGAATATTGGGAAAATGTAACAAGGCAAGTTTCTGTAAAACAGTCACTGCTGCAGTACTAGAGCCTGGCATGCTTTTCTTCTGGGTCAACTGTGAAAAACACGTGTAATCTTGCTTAGTGATCTTTCAGCCCGATTTCCCAAGAAAACATTGCTTATGCAACCATGGTCTGTTTGTGTACGTTTCTTTATTTTTGTTTGCTGGTTCCCTCCCAATAGCTTCTCAACCCATCAAAGAGTTTCAGTCACTCGGACAAAGGAGCAACAGTCTCAGAGGTAATCATGCTCCTATAAACTTAATGAAAAAGTATAGTTGGTTACAAAACAGAGAAAGAGACTCCATACATCCACTTCAGAAAATACCAAGTACACAATCAATCCTATTAAGCACCAGGAAGCCCAGAAGCCACTACAGGCTGCCCCAGCTACAGATAACATGGGGAGGTAGCTCAGAACACAGGCTGTCCAGGCAGTTGCAATGCAGTGGTCACTCTGCAAAGTAAGAAAATTAGTAGTGTAGATAATAGCTGATATACAGTGTTTTGTGCCAGCTAACATCAGGATGAGGGTGACAGATTTAATTTCCTAGTCTGGATCTTGACTTTGGGTCCAGCATAGCTGGAGCACCTGGCCCAACAACCTCAGTCCCTGTCCCCAGAAGCATCATGTGGACTATGGCTGGACAAATATTCTCAAGCATAAAAAGACTTGCCCCAGCTGTTTCTAATACTATTACTTTGCTGCACACTGTTGGGAGACTGTGAGATGTCTTTGGAGCAGCGTCCATACCATATACTGCCATAATAAGGCATCTGCCAGTAACTTGGTAACCTGCACTAGCCTATGATTCCTTGGGTGATAGCAATGGTTAACCCCACTGACCATAAGTTTAAAAAAACCCCCAAACATATACATAAAAATGATTTTTTTTACAAAGCAAACTAATTTCACAGATTTTTCTATTTAACATATTGTTCCAATCTATGGAGTAACTATACCATCAAATTACATAGACAATTTGTCAATTGTTCATACCCTTCCAAATATTTTAACTAAATGAGAGCTTTCAGACTGCTCACACTTTATTTGAAAGGGCTACCTCACTCTTTCAGAGCTTTGAAAGCCCACTTTGCCTTTCTTTTATGGTACCTAGAGCATATGAAAAACTTATTAAATATGTGTGATGCTGTCCTGCTCAGATCAATGCATCTCCTGGAAAGACAGGACACTGACTGCAGACAGAGAAGGCACTGAAACTGAAACTATTACAAGCTGTCAAGTCTTTGCTCTGAGCTTCAGATTCGAACTGAATTCTCAGCCTCCTGATATAAAGACAGCCACATCCACAGGGTGTATCCCAGAAATTAGTTCAAGGTTAGCATTCTTATTTATGGAATTTATGGTCTGTGGATCTCTTCTGGTTAAATTCCGCAAAGCTCTTCAGATTTTAATAAACCCTTCCTTTACCACACTTGCTTCTAAAATATACCATATAATACCTAAGTTTACAGAAAGTTTTTATTCTCACATGGTACTTAAGTAACAATATTCACTTCTTAATGTCTCTTGTTAGTACTGCAGTGTACGCTCAGAGGCACATCGGCACATCATGCTCCAGATGCTGTAACACATTTGTAAGCCAATCTTTCCAAATCAGCACAAGACAGCAATTCCTAGTTTCAGAAAACCTGAACTGTAGAAAGAGACTGTCATCTCTACAGATCACTCACGAGTCACTGTTCATACACATACAAAACCCAGAAAATGCACCTTTTGTGAGAGAGTGTTTTTCAAAGCAGTTTTACAAACTGCTCAGTAAAAATACTAATGTTTCATACGTATATTTTGAATATTATGATATAGTTTTTATTACAGACACCATTACAGATTTCATTTTTGATATTAATAAATTATTATTAAATATAGTACTATCCATTAGCTCAGTTGGTTAGAGCATGGTGCTAATAACACCAGTGTCAGGGGTTCGATCCCCATACGGACCACTCACTTAAGAGCTGAACCCAATGATCCTTGTGTGTCCCTTCCAACCCAGAATATTCTTTGATAATGTGATCTGTTATTAAAAGGGAAATAGCTGCATCCCCAAACATGCTTTTCCCTGGCTGGGTGGTTGTATCCCCTGAAAAGCTAATATAGGAATTTTGTTTACAGCAGCAACACAGTTGTAAGACAACCTGAAATGGAACCCTTGTAATTCTCATGCTGCGGTTGAAAAAAATTGCAGTTTTCTGAAAAGTCTGCAGAAACAAATACAAATCAGGTGCAACCATATTTTTTTAAAAAATAATTTCATGGATAATATTAGGATTCTACAGTAATCTTAGCTTTAGAAAAATCAATTCTGTCTTACTCTTAGAATGGACAGTCAAGGGGCAAATAATGTATGTTTCTTGATTTGCTTGATTAAAGTTGCATAAAACAAGGAGTCCCAGTTTGAGACAACTTCTCAGTGAGGTCTCTCGCTTGTGTAACATTCTAGTGAGAAACTACCAGAACCTGGAAAGACTGACACTTCTGTAATCCAATTCCTGTTGTTACATGCGTTGAATAACAAAATAATAAGGGGAAAGTTGTCACTCTGGTCAAAAAGAGGGTTTGAGCACTTCAGAATAGGGAAGAGCCAGAATATACAAGTTATTCAGTTCCACCTGAAATTTTAATTCTCTAAAGTTTTCAAGTTTGACATTGAATGATTTCATTTTCCACTTAAGCTAACACACTCTTCTAGCTCCTGATCTCATGGTATCCATAAAAGAATTATTGACGCACATGATTCTTGCCTCTATGCCATTCACATTATTTTTTGTTCTGAAGAGGAACACAAGGACTGCAAAGCCAAATTAATCAAGTAATTCTTAACTCCAGCACACCAGTGTTCCTAAGCACCTAATCTTGTACACTTACCATTAATTTAAAGGAAGCTGGATTTTCCTGCTACTGTACTTCATAAGAGTCTCTGCCTCCCCTTTCAAGCAGGGAATGAAAGTTCTTGGTCCATTCTGAGGATCCATGAACATCGACAGCAGTTGCTGTCATAGTTCTCTACTTTAAGCACCTGAAGTTCTGCTCTGAATAAGCTTCTGTGGAAAAGGAAAAGCTGGGGAAACCTTTGTCCAAGGGCTAGGAGCACTCATCCAGCTGTAGTTCATTCACACTCACCTCCTGGTAGACTATTCCAGCTGTTCTCCACCCTCCAGCTGAAACAGGGACTTCACAGATATTGATAAGAAACATGTGGGGCCAGAGTGGCCCTCTACGAAACAGAAACAGAGGCTGAACTTGATGAGAGTGTCATCACTTGAACTCTAGTCTTCATGGACCACTTACAGGTTTTGTATTAACACCACAGCCAAACAGAATTATATACAGAGGAGATGATACTTCTGTAATGTTGTGAAAAATCAGTGCAAGAAAATGAAAAAGGGTTAGATCATGGTGGTACTTGAGGCAACACATCTAAGGCAGTTTTTCTGTTTTTTCCCTGTTCTCAGGACTGTTCAAAATGTCTTTTCAGGTTGAAGTATTTCTTTTACTAGTTAACTAATAAAGTTCTTAAAAGTGCGTGCTGAGTATCATTCCCCAACATAAAAAAAAGAGGAAATATTTTCCTGTAGTTCTAAATACTAATGATTTATTTACATTACATTAGAACTTAATTTGCTAATGTCCCTTCTTTCAATAAATTTGTAATCCTATCCTATGTTCTCAATAATTTTGTCTAAAATACTTGCAAACTCTTTACAAACCTCATATCACTGTTTCACCTAAGATTAAACCAGTTAGTAAGTAATACACCACTATTCATTCCATACAATTTAGTATTACCTACCCTTTAATATTTTACATTTAAAAAGTATTTGATACAACTATAACCGTAGGCAGACAAAATACAACATTCCTTCACATAAATGTTCAGATGGCTGGCTTTATCCGAACCCTGCAAGGTGCTTAAGGGATTGCTCCAGACCCTCAAATAAGTTTATTTTGATATCACAGAACATCCAAACATCTCAGTATCGTATACTTACCCACCATATCACACTACCATAGACAGCATGCACATCACACACATCTATAGTAAAAATATTAGCTAAAGTTGATTTTGATATGTAATTTCTTCGCATATGGAAATATTCATACAACACAGAATATATTCATGCATTCATGAATGCAGCAACTACTTTATATCAACAGCTCAACATAATGAAGGTATTCTTACAAAGTAGTGTAAAAATAATTTATCTTAAGCTGCAGGAGATACTCTTAGATAGGCATGACATAATTACTCATTTTAGATGCACTGGCAACACAACCTGCCCATAGATATAAAAAGTAGACTTTTAGGCTTGCTCACATGATTATTCTCAAACGAGTGACCTATATATACAGAAAGTAGTGTTACTACAGTATAGTTGTTACTGCTTATTTATTTCCATTTACGTTTCCAAATGTTTTCTTCCTAACTCATTAGCTGCTTCTGAGCTACTCTTCCCCCCTCCAAACACTGGCTAGAAATACATGGTCAAGGAGATTTATCAATGTCATCATCTGCTTCAGTGATAAGTACTGTCCAATTTCTTGAGATTATAATTAAAATACAGAAAAAAATAAAATTAGTATGAATTAAAATGGAAGTACTGGAGACCAACGAGTTAAATAACTCAAACTACATGTCAGGTATATTAGTGTTACCATTACATATACCAGTCTTCACTGTGATAGTGTACATAGTGTAGTACAAGCCCTTGACTGGATGTTTATTTTAGTTCCAAATTGATGGCAGCGCTTTCCTGTATTTTCCACGTCCATCCCCATGCACTCATTCTTAGGCTGTTTCTTAACCTGATGACTGCCTAGAAACTCTACTGTGCAAACCAGTTCAGAACATCTCAACTTCATTATCTGATGTTGTTTCTATATTTAAAGTACAAAGACTTTTTAATTGAAGGTGGAATGAGGCTGATCAGTTACTCACAGTCTCTCCAGGGATCTCAGCCCGAAGAAAGAGCCATTCTTCAACCACAAGATCTTGTTGTTACTCAGAATCCTACAAGAAGTCAGGACATAATCTGGTTAATAGAACATGATAATTCCACTGATTTAAAACATGTAATTATAGTAAATGACTGCTCTGTAAAATACTACTCACAAAATTCACTGCTTCATTTGCATTTTCTCATCATAGCAGTAAATAAAGATTACCATTTCCCAAAGTGCATAGTTTCTTCTTTATTAAATAAAAGCACAGTCAAGAAATATGTCAACAAATGAATTTTGACTTCTGTCTTGAAAATTCTAACACTGCTAAATGCCCACAATTCACTAGTAGGTTATAAATTACCACAGTTACTTGCAGGGCTTCCCAGTCTGCAAAAAGGCTGATAAAGCAAAAGACATCTCAAAAACTGTTCAAGATTAGAGGACGAGAAAGTCAGTTTGCAGTGAGGTAGCAGGGAGCTACAAGAAATCACACCATCACTGGCTGACATACACAGAGAAGTATTTGATTTTCTACAGGAGAGACAAACAAAAACAGACAAGTCCAAAAGTGTTTTTCTGTTGCAACCTCTGCATAGTAGAAATTCAGTAATTAAGCTATGCCTGGCCCATCAAGCACCACCATCATCACATACACATGCAAACTGGTCCTGCATCCAAGCCATTGAAAAAGTTGTCTAGTCCTCCTCTTCATGTTAAACAGCTGTTGATTTCACAAGTAGTTCTTCCTAGCTTAATGATTTTCCACCACTTTATATTCCCAGCTATTTCAGAAGCAATGCAATGCAAACATGCACTTGTTCTGAAAATGTTATTTAAAAACCTTTCAATATTCAAAAGAAATGCAATTTGTTCTAGAAGCTCGAGAAATTGTTTTTTAAACAGACCTAATGATAATGCAATGTGCAGCAGAAACATTTATCTCTGAAAAAATCTAATTCCAACTGCTTGAGAAATGAGACTTTTAATGTAACATTTACAACATATTATACTTCTCTAGTGCACAAAATCACATTTCAAAATAAGATACATAGCTTGCAGTAAGATAGAAATAGACAAAAAAAAATTTTCAGAAGAAATTTTATGCTCTTAACTAGCAAAGTTGAGACCTTTTTAATCAATCTTTTATTTCCTGTAAAGTTTTAAAACAATCTGTTAAACAAGACTATCTTGTCTCACTGTTAGCATTTCCCATTGTATGTGAACAGCAATTGCTTTGCCCCAACTTATATCCAATACATAAAATCTCGAGTCTAGATGCAAACATAACAACATGTAACATTGACTCATAGGGAAAGAGAAAATAATTATTGATGTAGGAAAGTTAAAATACTGCAATGTTGGTAAGATTTAGGGATCTTTTTGCAAGTCATTTCTAAAATTCATACATAAACGTGTATTTTGATGTGACTTGATGGCCCACTGTGGGCCATCTGCACGGAGAACAGAGGAGCTCAGAGCTGACCTGTGTGTTATCACACACTGTTGCTAATGAATGCACCTGTGCAGCAACGTTACTCCTCACCCAGAACTGGAGAGTAAAACCCAAAGCAGCAGTTAGGGATCGATCATGATCAACCCACCCGTGCATGTGAAAGCACACAGAAGCCTATGTTAACAACAAAAATTAAATATGCTCCAATATACACACAGTCTATTTCCGTCAACTAAGAAACTCCATATGTCACAAGACCCTCCTTCTACTTCTCAGATTAAAAATCATAGGTATGACAATAAATATTTATCTAATCTACCAACTCTTTTTTACCATCATAGGAATACATTTTAGCAGTGACATAAGACTGGTTTAAAATTTAAAATACCTAAACTAGAAAAAGTAAGTACAGGAAATACTCCATTGTTTTATTCTCAATATTCTATTGCTTTACTCTGTTTTTTTAATTTATCATCTCTTTTGAGGCTGCACAGAACTTGAGTCAGTCAAGAAAAAATGAAGACCCAAAATTAAAATTCACTGGGCTTGGAAAGATTAACATCATAAATTCCACTTCATATTGGGTCATTTTTTTTAATACGCTGTGTTACAGGGAGACCATCTTTGGTCTCTGTTACAATGACATTAGATACAAATATTATATTTGGACCACTCTGCATAGACTGATTTGAAAAGAGACATGCACTTCAGAACTCTCATCTGGCTTAGATACAACTAGTTCTGTCTTCAAAAAATTTTTATCGTGCCAATTTGTTTTTCCAGCCTTCTATTCATTCTGCCCAGAAAAAGATGAACTTTGCTGGCAACCCCATCAAAATGCAGCACAAGTCAGCTGGTCTCGTACTCTACCTCTGTGTCTCCTTCTGTACAGCCCTACATGTGTAGACTGAAATCAGTATCATTAACCCACAAAAAACAAACTCCTAGAAATTCAAGAGAACTATCAAACTACCAATAAGTCACAAGATTAAGCAGAAAATCTAGTTCATACATGGAACACAGTTCATAAATTAGTAAACACAGATCATGTTCTTCAATACTGCTATCTCATTTATTTTTATGAAAGATAAACTGAATCTTGAAAAATATAAGACACCACAAAATTAAAAAAAACCAAACCAAAACTAACCCAAAACTTAGCTATGTAGATTTGAGTTTCTAAATGAAAACTTTCAAATCTTTACACCAGACTTTCACAGAGACTTTCACAGAGATCAAGTTTCAAAAATTAAGTTTCCTTCAGGGTCTCCTATTCTCTACAGTGCCAACTAAAATCCAGGTTTTATAAACAAAGTAATATGGGTATCATAGTTAAAATACAATTCTTTTTCTGTTCACAATCACAGCTTTAGGGAATCTTAGCATTCCAATAAGGTCCGTGGGGAAAAGAACATCCTCTGTAACAATACAAGTTATGTACATCTTATTCAGCTGGTTGGTACCGCTACATAGGAAGAATCCACGTGCTTTTAATTAGCTTTAGTGATGTGCAAGAACTTGCAACAGGCTGTTAGCAAGAAGGATTTGGTTTGCACTGAAGATCAGTTCTGTAAATAAAACGAATAACCTCTCTGGCAAACATAAATCACATTATTTGTCATACTGTAATGAATCACTTAATAAACTTTTGATGAAACTCATAACATTCTTCTCTTCTAAGGACATTTGCTGTGGGAATAAGGATAGAAGAGAGGAAAGTTTTGGTTACAATGTTCAGTATACTAACTCAGAAATGAGATTTAACTAGAGATGATGAAAAATCTCCTCAATTAATCAATGCCAGGACAAACTGTGGCCCTTACAGACGCTGAAATTACACCATATAATAATTGTGTACATTATTTCTTCAGAGAAGTAACAGAATGGACATGAAATGTGTGAAGTATGGCCGAAATAGACAGGTCTCTTTTTTCTCTTGAATACAGTCACCTGCTTATAGAGAGATGTTTCTAAATAAAGACATGCAGAAAATTTGCAGTGAAGAGCACCCTTTCATTTTCTGATCCAAAGGTTTGGTGGATATTAAAAAAGTGCTATTCACATATTTGATTTTGGATAGCTTACAACAAAATGATAACTTTCAGATGCAACAGAAACTGACTCATTTATTTCAATGAAATTTTAAATATAGGCTGGATTTTAAAAGTGAACCACCCACTATGATTAAGCAGTTCTCACATTTTATTTATCTACAGCATTTTCACTTGGTTGGTTTTTGTTTTTTTATTTGTCTCCTGATGTGCTAGTGAATCACAGTAACAAATCTCACTACACATTGCAAGTGGGCAGCTAGTTTAAATAATTATCAGTTTCTACCCATGTGCTAAGAATCTCACATTTTTGACACTTTATCCTGGCAGAAGAAACACTGAGAAAATGAGCACCTTTTATTTCAGTGAAGCTAGTTTCCACATCCAAAATCCCCTAAAGGTTTTTTGGGGTTGTTTTGGGGTTGGATTTGGGGGGGGGGGGGGGTAAAGGGGGTTGTTTCTGTTTGTTTTGGGGTTTTGTTTTGTTTTTTGTTAAGAAAAATGTTTCCCAGAGAAGCTTTCTAATAAGTATTTATTTTAAAGTTCAGTTTGCAAACTGTCATTGCACAATATATTAATGATTCAACCCCAAGTAACTGAAAATTCAAATCAAGGTACTTTCAGCCCCAGCTCTCATGGGATAGAACTAAAACAGTGCTGGGGAGCAATTCACTAGTCAAAACCACTCTGCTGATCAGACATATTAAGAACCATTTTCTCACTTGAGGTGACCCCTTCAATCTTATGTCTCTGCTGCTCCTTCTCCCAAAACACTTATGGGGACAGTTTACCCCAGGGAGTCTATTCAGAAGATATTAACTCTGCAGTAGGTTTGTCCTTTCCTGGCCCTGTGGAGTCTTTCAGCACTATTCCTGCATGCTCTGAAGGGATACCATTCAAACACCCTCTCCTGACGTGCACTGACATCCTAAAGCAGGTAATCCACGCGTGTAGTTTCATGACGTAGATGTACAACTCTGGTGTGCTGCAACACAGGCTGCACACTATTTCATCCACCCTGCACTGGGAACAAACCAACAAACCTCACATATACACAAGGACCAAAATCATGCCAATGGAAAAGCACGGGCAGCAAATGAACCATTGCTTGCACTCTCTCCTGGACCTCTTTCTGTAGCAGCACAGACATTGTTAAAAGAATAAATTGTTCTAAAAATGATAAAAGTAATCTCTTTAATTTTCTTTCTTCCATTTGAATTAAACAAGTCACAAATCACAGTTTGCTTAAATTGACGCTACAATTTTTGGCTTTGTTAAGCCATTAAAAATCCAAAATTATGCAGGCCTGTGCAACAAAGTGTCATTCAAGCATAAAACATGCCCAGCATAAGAGAATTTACTGTAGTATTTTAAAAGTATCAAATAAAAAGCTCTCAAACATAATGCAAACAAACTTCAACTTCCTACAACCCCTCAAGCAGAGAGAAGAATCTTTTTATCATGCCTCCAAAGTCAATGGACTTGGGTTCACTTGATACTAGAGTAAACAAATTCCACAGCTGAAGCTTCTTCAGTAGGATGGTGCTGCATCCACCAGTAAAGCCTACAGCCTGTGAGCTCACACAGCAGTGCATCCACAGAGAAAGTACAGCTCAGATAACCAAATCCAAGACAAGCCATTTAGATTCCTAAACACGTAGGGAACATAGAAGGAAGTGTGACCCATTACTGAAAATATGTATTTCCTCTGATAAAACTCACAGGGGAAAATACAGAAAAACCACAAGCAAAAAACCCCACCCAAACGTCATGAAAAAAACAGTAAAATGTCAACTTTCACTTGATTTTCTGCTGAGAAGCCCAGGAGCTGGTAGAGACCAGACATGACCCAGTCCTGTGTCTAGCTGATAGATCATGTCTAGAAAATTAATCCCTCCAAAATCCTTCCTTTAAGCCTACTCACTGAACCCACCTAAAGGGACACGGAATTGCTACAGGAAACACCAACCAGAAGACAAACCACACCTGCCCCTGCTGTGCATTTCCTCTTAATTCCTATTTGGTTTTCCACTTCTCAAGTAAAAAGTTGTGTTAGATAGAACCAAGATAATTTGCCATAAGATAGAAAGCTTGGTCCACTAAGACTGGGACCACTGTGTTGGGGCTGTGCTCAGAAATTTCGTTTCAAGTTCTCCAGTTTCTCTTACATACTAACTTGAGATCAGGCAAATTAGAATATATTTTGTTTTAAAATACCAGTATAAGTATGAATAGTAGTTAACAATTTTTCATGTAAGCCTGACAATAACTGACATACTGAAGCTTAAGCCATTTGTTCTCTTTACATGTGGCTAGATACAAAGGGAGTGTGAGCAGAGATCCTGTGAAATCCTTGGACACGATGATAGGGAAAAATGTATTTAATTTCTTTATGTTATCAGAATAAGACCAGAATAATTTATATTGTAATGCTACAGTGTAAAAGAAAAACGCAAGTTTTATTAAAACTTTAACTTTTTTTAAGCCTTTCCTTTATCCTTCTCAGTAAAACAGAATATTATTTATTCCCACAACATCCATAATTCACTGAGAGCTGCACCACAGGAACAAATTAAGAAGTAGCTGGAACCACAAACATGGCAGGAGTAGAAAAGAAAAAAAGGATTCCTTCTTTTGTGCCACACATGTAGAAACATGGAGCTATCATAAAATACAGGTAGTACCAGCACTTTTCCCACTCCAAACTGAAAACCACAGCTGAGCTGCACCCTGGGACTTGAACATATTAATATCAGAACTATACAGAAAAACTGAGAGAGAAGTCATAGAACAATAACAAAACTGATTGAACAAGTGAAAAAGAAAAAGGACTGAAAACAGTACTGACAGCTCACGAGATGAATGGGGTGTGGTGGACACCTATGTAGTTTGATACCCAAACAGAAAGGAGGAAAAAGTTGCAAAGATATGAGCAGTATTTATCAATTCATTATATATCAGTGTTTGCCTACAGTAATTCAGAGTGCCTGCTTCTCTGTCTGACTTTGAGAATATCAAAATTTTAAAAAGTATAAAGATAAGTTATCAGAATACTAAAGATGCATATAATGCTTCAAAGGGACACCTCTCTTCCTGAAGGGGATTGTGTGCCATTGTATTGTCTTTTCAAACTAAACAAAGTGTATGGTCAGCATTCTTAAAAGGAATCAGACAAAAATCCCATAGGAAGCAATAAAACCTAATCTCTCATCACCTTGAATTCCAGCTGGTTTTATCATTATCTTTAATATATACCAGCTTTTGTTAAACCCATTCACTTGCAGCATAACCAAACCCAAGCATTAGTGAAAACAGAAAAATATTCAAAAATTGCCTTCTGTTGTAGTTAATAAGTTCATGTGGGAAAAAAACCACAAACAGCTATAGCCAAGAAGGCAATAACAGTGTACTAATTATCCGTCTAACTAGCGCAGTACCAGCAGAACTGCCATTTCCAGATCTTGACACTATGTGATGATAGCAAAAGAAGCAATGAAAGCATAAGCATCAAGGAATTTCCATTTAGGTAATTATTTATTTAAATGAAAATCCTTCCAGAAGTGCAAAGAAATGCTAATAGCCTGTCATACATTTAATGGAATGCAGGAGTAACTGTGGCTGACCACTCATATTATGGAAACACAATACTGCATTGGGAAAATCACTGTTCAACAGCCCCACTTTCAGTAATTCAAAGTGTAAGGCAAAATTCTTATTTTTGTGGCTTTGTTGTTCATACTGGTGGCTTTTCATCAATAGTCCTCTTGGGTGATATGAGAGACTGCTAGGTCACATTCAAAATACCAAAGCCAGAAAGTTCTTGCATTAATTATCACAGCAACTGATTTAATTAGCTAAAATCATATTCAAGAGCCTTTTTGTGTAAGCAACATCACAATTCAAACACTAAACCAAAATATTATCATCACTAGCAGGACATACAACTCATTCTCTCCCTAATACTGGTATTCATGTACTAACAAAAGGAAGCAGCAAGGTCACTTCCAAATAGAAATTTTAATATGATTTCTTAACAGTGGGGGAGTTAAAGAGTTTTCAGCTTTTGAAACAAGCCCACTCCACCACAGGGTGATATTAATTAACTGAACAGGGCAAGAAGCAGTAGGAATCAAAGCAATATTAATAGGAGTATAAGTACTTCAGAAAAGAAATGTACTTGTCTATTTTATTACTTTTGTCAAGCACCAGCAAATTTCTGAATTAGACGATCCTATTAAAACTTTTTTTACACAAGAACTTTAAGGTCTAAAGGTTATTTCTATAGATCAGTGAACAGCCAGTGTCATACAGGATTCTGTGCTCAGAGTTTAATCAATTGTATTCAATAAAGTCAGTAGCTGGAAAACTTATGTCATTAGTGGATGATTGTAGAAAAAGGCTTGACAAAATAAATAGTACGTAGACTAGAATTATGCAGTGCTATTTCCTAAAATCACATAATATTGAACTGAACACAGAATGTGAGTATATAAAAATGTGATGAATCATTACTATTTTATTACAACATGTACACGTACTCATAATCTCATTAAACTGGATAAATTCTGCTTTTATAAGTTTTGAACTTGAGTGCAGATAACTTTTTCAAATGTAATTTAAAAAAAACCACAAACACATTATCTTTTGATAAGATAGCATTTTCTTTTGAAGAGATAATTTTGGACTACATCACTATACCTATCATGTGCGTGGTCTTTACACGAGAGATAGTTGCGCATGTTTAACTTTCTGTAATGGTTCCCACTGAGTCTAGAAAAATTATTTACATGAATTAAATTCATCATGTGCATTAGTTTTTGAAGATCAAAGATTCTATTGCCAGCATTTTCTTTGGAGAACGAGAGGAATTGCTCAAAGCTCCCTCTTCCCAATGAAGAGGAAATCCTTATGTCTGAACTTGCAATAAAACACCATTTCTAAAAGCATATGTAGGCAGCTGGTGACAGCATGGGTCTGCATGCCTTGGTTTTGCCTTTGACTCACTGCACATCCCTCATTCAACGAATATATATTTAAAATACATTTTTAGTGGAAAAAACGAGACTGACACAGAATATGAAAAAAATAGAAAGTTCTTCCCCACTGAGTAAGACTGTGTAGTACGCAAATTGATTTAATGAAGTGATTGTTTATGGGAGAATTAGCTTTAGATGTGCTTTTCATTCAACTCAGTTGATACTGTGTGGAGATTACATTCTTATGTTTGTTGGTTTGTCATTCAGGCTTTTATACAATTCACAAACAGCAATGGTGCAAACACCAGCAGGAGCAGAGCAGATGAGAGAACAATGTGCAGATCTGAGCATTTCAGCATGCTCGGCACCAATTAGACAGACAAGAGCTGAGAAACACCTTTATCCCAGAGGACACGAATTTTTACACTCATTTCAGTGGGATTAAGAAGTTTATTTAGCTTCCCCATTTCAAAATGGTTACTGCAGTGATTTGCCACTGTGATTCATGGCAAGGTCAGCATAATCCTTCTTCTCTCCTGGGTTTATACTCTACTGCTCAGCCAAATAATCACCAGCAGCTTTGCAGCTCTCACAGGTGGGCCAAACCCATTATTTACATTACTTACAATACAGTCAGGAGGCTTTATTCTACAGAAACATTTTGAATTCTTATGTTCAAGAATTTTAACAAGATTGCCAAATAAATTATTAAAACTCAAAATTGTTATAAGAAATAACTCACCTTTCATAATTTGGATTTTACTATAACTTACTTCTAAGTCATTTTGGAAAAGGAGCAATATTTCCTGAGTCACCATTCCTTGTTTATTACAGTTCTTATATTACCTTTTATTTCCTTCATAAGATCTTTTCAGCACTGCTCTTATTCAGCTAACTGCTCTTATTTTAAACCCTGAAACACCCATTTTTACTTTCCCCAGTTTTGCTATCTTGCAGGTATTTCTAAAACAGCACTGTAAAGTTTCCATACTATTTCTGAAATCTATGCTCAGAATTGTCTTCAAAATGCTCGTGTGTCTCAGATACTACAACAGTTAAGAAGTAACAATTGCTGAATATAAATCCAGAAATATACTGAGAGGTTTCCATCGGAATAATTATTTTGGTTTTCCACAAAATTGATTTGTTTTTATAATGGTTATAGCTCAATTCATAGGTTCTGCTGGGACTGTAATTGTGTCTTGTGAAAGAGCTATCTGCAGTAGTATTTTTTTAAAATGACGATGCATATCTTCTGCTAATTCAATAAAATACAGAACTCATTCTAGATCCTTTGGGTAATATGTATGGAAACTGAAATCTTGAAAAAAAAGACTGGTCTGATAACATTAAGTAATTCCTAGCTGAATTTGAAAAGTAACTGTTTTCTCATAAGGACATATTTTAAAGAGCTAGGTTATGAAATCTAAATTGTTTGTTCTATTTTGCCTCAACCAGTAGGACTACATGTTAGAAGGCTCCTCTCAGTTTTCCATTTGGTTTTAAAGACTGAGAGAACAGAGTTTTAGCTGCTAATAGGGAGTGACAAAGATATTTTTCTAAAGTACTTCAGACAATTACTGATACATGCTCTGGCAGAGTGAGAGCCCAACATTTTAAACAGTTGGTAGGAAAGTGAACCCCACATGATGTATACCGTCCATTATACCAGTTTACAGTTCTTTTTGGTGGTGCTTTAAGGCTGAAATATGGTTTAAAAAAGAGATTTGGGTCAGTGTCCAGTTGAGACAGAAAATGGAGGATCACAGATGATTTGTATCTACAAATCACCTAGATTGGGAGGAACCTCCAGAGGTCATCCAGTCCCACCTCCTGCCCAAAGCAGACGCAGCTTGATGACAGAACTGCTCGGAGTGGTGAAATGATGACATTCTTTTTATAACTGAGACATCAGCTACTGTGGATTACTTTGGCCTTGAGCACTATTTCTAAAGTGGACTTCAATAGATGGAACAATCCCTTAAAAATTTTAATTCAGACAGCACACAGGTACTCTACTCTATGCCTACTGCAGAGATCAGACATTTATGGCAAAAGAATGGTCGCAACAAGTGTCTGACTGAGGAACCCTAAACATGAGGATGCAGACCTTGAGCTTTTCTTGAATCTCCTGCTTTACCCGACATGGGTACCTAACTGGACCAAGAATATTTGTACTAGGAGTTATACATCAAAGTCACCAATTTGCAGCCTACAGGCTGAATGTGTTTTACATCCGTGACAATGCCTTCCTTTAAAATAGTTTCTTTCAGGATCCATAGGTCACAAGTGAGATGGCAAAAGCAACCTCTGTCATAACAGATCCCAGTTCTATACTGTCTGCCTAAATCAAATTGGAAAACTATTGGAAAATAACATTTATTGTAAATAATCCTTATAGAATATCCATTGTTTCCAGCACTAATTAATATTATTAAAGTATTTACTCCAAAAACTCCCTATGTTAATATAATTTTACTGAATTTACATACGGAAAAAAACATTCACTACTTTCTTCTAGAAATAATTAAACTTTCAGCCACCTTTTTATTTCCAATTTGAAATTATATTAAGGTGTGCCAAAGCAGTACACAGAATTAACTATTAAAAGTAGGAAACTATGTACTTAGTTAAACGTACTAATTTTAAGCCTAAGCAAAGTCCTCATGTCTTACATCTCAAAGAGATTTTGCACTCCTGAAGGGCAGTGTGGTTACCTTAAGAAAACAGGCTAAAAGACAAGATTCTCCTAAAACGTTTGCAAAGGCAGTTTTCACCCCATGTAATGAATGTAACACAGCAATCATCTCAGTCCATCTACCTCTCAGCTTCCAAGCTAAAGTGGTCAAAGACAGTCTCACTTGTGATTTGTCTTTTTTTAATCTCAGTCTCACATGCTATCTATCAGCTCAGGTACTTAAAACTGTCTTACCAAGGCTGTGTTGTTCAATATTTGATGTTCTTTCCATTTTAGCTACAGCCACAATCTTTGAAAAAAAAAAAAGCTTTCAGCACAACTGTTCAAAACACTGGTATAAATAATACAAAGACACCTAACATTTGATTCCATTTCCGTTACACAAATAACTTTTTCCTACCTGGCTTTGTGTCTGTTTCTTTCACATTAGTCAATGTTCAGCTCATTCAACCACCTTTTGTTTGATACTCGATTGCGAATATTCAGCTTTACCTCACGGTGTGCATTTCTGCCAAACGGCTCCACAAAATTTAGCTGTACAATAACTGTAGCTAAATGCATTGCTTTTAAAATAATAAACTCTGGCATCAATATTCACAAGGAATTCCAAAGCCTTTGCAGGGAATCATGTCCTGAAGCAATCACAGCTATGCTAAATGAAACTCGGTTATTCCTAGTGGTTTCCCAATTCATTTCTTTTAGTGGTTTTAAAAGTTTTCCTAAAATAATGCTGACAAAATAATTTACTGTTTTCTCAGAAGTGTCTTCAGATCCTTGAATAAATAATAACTTTGATAACACCTTTCAGGGATGCCTGAAATTACATGAAAGGATAAGTTAGACCAGTTGCACTTACGCATTTTTTAAAAACAGAGACTCTCTTCAGAAAGAACAGAAGAAATAAAAGGCACAAAAGAAACAAAAGCAGGGTCAGAGAAGAGAATATAGCTATGAGTACTAAAGCAAGTTAAAGACTGTTTTTTCTGATGCCCATACAATTAATGAGCTATTTACTAAACTGGTCCACAAGTGATACACAACTTTTGTTCTCTAGGAAAGCAGCATGACCTGTTTGAAGTAGAACGACAAAAAAAGATCACGTCCTTAAATAATATCTAAAATAAATAGCTTAGACATTCACTCTGTGGGTAAGCTCCTGTTAGAGTAATGGACAGTGGTGTGTACCAGTAGGGATGATGCATTATCCACAAAAGACAAGAAAGTACAAGAAAGTACAGAGCACAACAGACAAGTCTAGTAACAGCCAAAATCAGCACGGGAAGCCATCTGTTTCTTTTCCATTAAAATGCTATTTTCTCATTTATAACTGTACTACAGGCAACACACATAGTTGTTATTTCTTTACTGTTTATATGCGCAAGTGGCACTTATCAGATCTTCACTTTGTGCTTACTCTGTTAGCATAGGAGATAGCTAATGTATAGCATTTAAGGCAGCAAGTAGCTAGTACAAATAATCAGTTCCAGTATTGAATTTAGATTGAGACCATGTAACATATCCTAAAGGCTGTCAAGTGCCAGCCAGATGATAACAAAAAAAAGGTCTGTAACATACACTCTCTGGATTATCAAATAAGGTTTGTAACATTAAACCTGAATATTTCAGTGCTGTTTCAATCAGTTTTCCCCTCTATGTTATTACAATTACTAAAGAGAGAGTAAATATGATAATTTTCCTTCAAGCTTCATTTAAATATCTATTTCTGCCGTGTTTCCTCTACTGAATTTAGCTAACTTTGGTATTCCTTGCTTGTTAGGCCCCTTTCTCCAGAAGTTGTTTACTGACCTTCCATCAGACTCCAAGTTCTTATAGAACATCAGAAAGGCATTTACAGAAATATAGAAATTGATGCCACAAATTAGCCTCAATAAGTGCCACAGAATAGTTAAAAGATACCAGAAGTCCTCCTCTTCCAAGTTTTCTGAAAGCTTTGTGTATTAAAGATTAAGTAGGAGCAGGAATTTCATTTCCAAAATTAAACTCTTTTAAGATTGTAACACAAGCACCAACATATACTTCAAATATATCTTTTCATTGTAATCTTTAAATTAGGCACTTTTAGACTAAAAAGAAACATTCTTATTCCAAATCCTTCACGTAAGACAAGCAATCATGAACTAATTGCTCCTGAGTAAAACCAATTATATTCAGTATAGACTAGGGATAATATTAATAAGAATAGCTCAGTGTCTTAATTATGTACGATTCTGGTCTAACCAATTTGAATATTTATCTAGTATAATAGAACATTACCTTAAAGCATTTCATGGCAAGATAAGCACACACTCCCCTAAGAACAATATACCTGAAGCCAAGCTTAACACATCCACATCAGTTGTCTACCTACAGCAATATTACCCGCGGTGTCATGCTCTGATTTGCTCCTCCATTCACTTCAAAAATGTTTCTATGCCTATAAAATGCATCTTATTTCAAGATGACAACTCTAGAATTACTTTTTGAGGGATTTGGCACTTTTTAAAATCTCCATGCTCTGAGAAGTCTGGTTGTTAATTTTTCTTTAAAACAAGAAGTTCACAGACAACGTGGATACAAAAAAAAAGACAAAAAAAAACCCATGACCCAAGCGTGCCATCTAGGCACACCAGAGGAACCCTTAGAAAAATAGCTTTTTCCCAAAAAAAAAAAACACCCTGAGTCATGACTTCTGCAATGCTTCCTTCCTTCCCCTCAAACTCTGAAACTCTAAGTACTCTACTGTAACAGACCTCAGAATCCCAAAACATAAGGATTTGCCTGACACGGCAGGAGCCCCGTATTCCCCTGCTGTGGGAGGGCACAGCAGTTACCCCTGCAGTACGCTCCATTTGTTTCCTTTGGAGCTCACAACAAACCTTTGGGATTGTCAACTACTTTTGAGAAGGGAAAGAAGTCAGGATTCTTCAAGCACACGAGCAGCATGGCAGGACTCGACACAGCCCTATGTATCTAGGATTGGGAAAAAGTCAGCACCTGCTGATGAGTGAGCCCACATCCACAGGGCATTCACACTCACCCAGAGCCTTCTTCAGGTAGCAGTAAGTCAGAAGGAGAATAAGAATTTGGGAATCTCATCAAGCAGCTTCATTTTGAGTGTCCATGGCTCCCTGAGGGCTCTTCTCACAGCAAAATATTCAGACTGCTAGCTCTGAAGCACTTCTTAACTAAAAGCTATACAAGTGCTGCTGAATAATCCAATACTAGATACAAGCATGACTTTAAATTTCTCTAACAAATAAATAGGAACTTATGTTTCCAGGATGTTATTTTGACACTTCTGCCTACAAAGACTCTATTTGTAAATTTCCATCACTTCAGAGTTACAGATGTTGGAGATGTACCACTCAGAAATGTTGCCTTTATCAGACTAATCACTCCTACACAGAGGATGTGTTACCTTTCAGACACTACTGTGTAGATATTTAGACATTATCTTGGGATTCAGCAAAGCCAAGACAACTTGAATTTTAAACTGCTTTTGATGTTTCTTACATCCACAGTAATGAATGACACAACAGCCGTCTATTGTGATATATGTGCATCTGAAGACCATTATCATGCTATGCGTACTGAAAGTTTTTTTAAACCTTAAAGTACTTCACTAAACCAGCTTCATATAGCCAGGACCAAAAGGGAACCATAGAAAAGTACAAGGCAGTATCTGCTGTGTCCTTTTTTATTAATCTAATATGCATAATAGAGGATATAAAAATATATCATTTCTTACTCTGAAGGCATTTTCCTTGGCCAACAAAGTTTTCTTAACCTTCTCCAAGGGAACAGATTTTCAGACATTTAAAATGGCAAATTGCCTTATGAATTATGCTAAGTGTCAAGGGTTATTTTTCATTGCAAAGCCTTCTCTCACTGGTTGTAGCAGAATGGAACTAAGACTAAATTTATTTTGCAATAATCTTTCTGGATAAGAGCATAGAACACAGGTAAACACAGGATTTCAAGTTCCCTGAGCTTCCAGTGAAAAATAAAATAGGTACCGAGAACAGTTAGATCAGAAGCAAAGGAATAATGGAAACAAAAATATTTAACTTTCACACAGGCTTTAAGATCAAAGACAAAATCCAGAGTGATCCTGTAGAAGCAAAAAACGAGATGAGCTTGATCAGGTCCCTACCACTGGAAGCTCTATTGTTCTTTGTTTTTATAAAGCACATCTAAGTATTCTTTACCCTTAAAATTACACCCATTTCTCTGAATATTATTATTCCACAGAAAGTCAACCAAAGTACCAGAAAGAGAATTATTCATGTGGTTTTGGACTTCTGGGTGAGTTGGCAAAAAAATCAAATTTCCGGAGTTTCAGGCTACAACTCTGAGCAAAGCGACTCTCCCTCCCACTTCACCGATTTCAACCTGAGCTGAGCATTAGGATGAATGAGAATTGCAGAGCTGAGAACTACCATGAGAACAAAAACTGTGAGCAAGAATTAGCTGAGATGCATTAGTCAGTCAGCTCAGGAAAGCTAATGACAACTCTAGCACTGTTTAGGCAAAGTTAATTTCACCCCGAGTTTCTTACTAAATAACTATGTATGAAAGCCAACACACATACATATATTCATTTTACAGATTCCATTAAAACAGTTACATTTCAGTAAAACCCTACCATCTCATCTTCATTTGATCAAAATTCAGCAATTGCATGACACAGTTTGATCAGACAAGATTAAAAGGATGGGAATATGGTACACAGGGTATTGACTTTGCAAATTCACGCTGTAAAGCCTGAAATCACTTCCACTTAGCAGATGCTGTGTGCCAAAAAGACTTAAAATCCAGTACAAAAAAATCTGGCTGCTGATCCACAGAGTTCACCATTAACTTAAAGGCATCAGGAAACGAATCCTGCCTCAGAACACATCTCCAGAACTCCATCAAGGTGTCAGATGTCTGTTGTATTCTAAGCTCTCTCCTCAGTGTAGAGAATAAATCAAAAAGATTGCTGGACTCATGACACCTTTACAGAGAGCTTTAAGTATCTGGGTTTGAAAGGAAGATTTTGACTGTCAAAATTTCTTTACATATAATCTCTATACCTATTTGAAAGGCACAAGTTTTGAAAATTTACAGCCATTCTTGTAGATTAGGATGACAACTGAACTCAGCTAATGATGCGTACTTTCATTTAATGATTGTAACAGCTCACGGCAGTGGCTGCATTTGGAATTGGTGCAGGAAGGGTTAAGCCAGTTGTCACTTGGTGAAATTTTAACATTGACTTTTATGTAGGTACTTGGCTACCAAAAGCAATGAAAAACTGTGGTGGCATTCATTGACCTTTCCTCCACACCTAATGCTGCCTGACAGAAAGACTTAACTTAGTCGGTCAATTACAAATTGCCAGTCTGCTCTCACTCTGATCCACTAAATCATCTGTGGTATTAAAAACAAAACCTCCCCTATACCTGCCTTGGCAGTAAGTCTCATGAAAACATTCACTGTTCGGTAAGACTTTGAGCTTGCACCAATCTTTTACACTGTGATAAATCACAGTTACTACAGTTTGCGTGACCGCAAATTTATCCTGAAGTAGATGAAATCACATTTCCAATTATCGTTCATACTCCAAAATAAGATGGTTACTCTTGTAAACCTTTTAAAGACTATTTCTAAAGTTGACTTCAGAATTTGAAGGACCTGCTGCTAGCACTAGAGCCTGCAATCTGATACTTGCACAGCTATAACATCTGTTCAACTATCAAGAAAGAGGGAAGGAGAAGAATAATATTAATAAAATAGCAAAATTAATGCCTAATAACTTCACGAAATACCTTAGAGTTGAACAGAAAAAAAGAGTCAACCTCATTTGGAGAATGCCAAAAGAATATAAAACCATTGAGGATGGAGTTAACACCACCTAACCCGGCAATACAAATATCTTCAAGATTTTATAGATTTCACCACAAATACTGATTCTGTCTATAACAGATTGGTGCTTTTCAGAATGAGTTATTTTTTCTTTAATTTATCTCTATTTTATATATTTTTAGAGCTTGTGACATTATTAAAGAGCAAGTAATACAAATTATGACATTCTATTGCATGTGACTACAGAGCAATAATCACAGGGCTGCTGTGTACACTGTACTTTGCTGTTTTTTCGCTTAAGACATCTCTTTTACCTTAAGTATTAATTCTGCTTTTGTACATTTACATAATGAAAAGAATAATTTTAAAAGAGGTTTAAAAACTACAACAAGACTGTCTTCATATATGAGCCTGACACTTTCAAAATCATGTTAAATTATACTGGTTTAATACTGAAGTCTCACTGAAATCTAGATCAGTTCGGAAATCTTCTTTCATGTTTCTAGGCAATTGCTCACCACATTAAACTCCTTGCTCAGAGCTAAAATAATCTCAGAGAGTATCCGTTTTACCAATGCAGAATATCAATATATATGCCTCAGAAACCTTCATCAGGACAAGCTTAGCTCAGCATCTGCAGTGAAATGTGGAAGTGAGGTCCTAGACTACAGGCAACAGCCAGAAGAGGCCAAGGGAAGAAGACCCAGGACAGAGGCACTGAGGCAAATAACAGGATTAGTCTTAAATTATAAAAGTGAATTGACTTTTTACCCCTTTCTCACACTTTTTAGATTTCAGTGTTCTCTTCTTTCAGAATGAAGAGATAGATGTTTTAAAGAATGTCCCAGAAAGTTTCAGTATATTTACCACAGTCAAATAAAGAACAGATTTAGTAACCTAACAAGAGGTACCTCACTTAACTACTTGATCACCCTTCTTCTAAAGCATCCATGGTTGCAATTTTACCCAAATGATATACCAGAACTATAAAAAGCTCCTTGGCCTGCAAACTGGATCATCTCACTCCCATCTGTAAATCATCAGCTAACCACTGACTAGTCAGCAGTTACACATTTTAGGTAGCAATTTATTACATAATTGTTTTAAAAAATATATACAAAATTATTGTGGGCTTTAAGAGGCATGCAAGAATAAGATTAACAGAGTTCTTATTTAGCTTGAATATAGGTTAAATGACATTGTCTGTATCAACAATCTTATGCAGCACAGTTGATACTATTTCATTTATATTTCTTTAAGCTTGCCACCAGATTTTATAAGACGTATTAGCCCGAGGCATATAATATTCATAAGACGTGTAAAATTTCTAGCTGCATAGTTTATATTGCATAATTTTGCAGCTGCATAGTTCAGAAAGAATGAGTAGCAAAAATCATCTGCAAACCACCACTACCCTCATTCATTCCCCAATGAATTATAGCTTAAAGAAGTGAAAATTCCAATATCTTACTTTTAACGTGCAGTATAACTTAAAAAAATACAGTAAGTTTCCATTCCAACTGGACATGATTCTTTTCAACATTCACTCTGTTCCCAAAGAAGACTATAGAGCTCCTAACAGTTCCATAAGCTCAAAATAAAGGTGGAGCTCTTGGCCATACTGCTTTGGAATGTTAAGTCTGTAAATTAGGCAAAGTATTTTCTATATTTAGGGGTGGGTTTGATTTTATAATAAAAGAAATATAAATTCCTAAATCCTACAGTATTATTATGAACATCCAAGACAGTTTTCTAAACTTCAACAATGCGCCTTTAAATTTCTTCAGCTCCACTACTGGTTTAAAGAGAAAGAACTCTCATAAAGCTGATTAAAATTTTCCTAAGCTATATAGTTTCATAAATATGTTTTCATGAAGAAAGAAGAGCTCTTGAACTTGAGATGGGTAGCTTTGGAATCCAGAAATTCAATTTCCTTAGAGAATATCCAAAAGCCACATTACAGGAAGCTATGGTTCCTGACTTAAGGGAAGTGGAGGGAAGAAAAAAGTAAAATAACAAAATGTGCAGCTGACCTGAACTTGCAAAAAAAATCAAAATAAATATTTCCCTGCATATATTGTCCTGAGCACATTGCATTATAAACAGCAGCTGACATGCACCAATAAATAAAAAGGGTATGAACTTTGTTTAATATATCAACACTTAGCAAATTAACAAAACAAAACCAGCAGCTTTAGCTAACTACTTCCATCAGCATTCATGAGGGTTTTCCTGCATTTTTCTTACATTTAAAATACATTTCTGATTGGTTTTGGTAGTAAAACACAGGAATTATCTTGCTGATAGATATATTTTTTTGACAATTGACACTGACAAACCTCTTTCTGACCATGTGAAGTTCTGCACACTTTAGAGAAAAGAAAAAAGTCTCACATTATTTCATGTTCATCCCCAGTAAGCTTATTACTCCAAAGCATCAATTAATGTATGCCTGCAGCACTTTTAATCTGCTCCAGGATAAATATATTTTCTCATTTCTTTTTCCAAATTTCCTTTAAAAGCACTATATTATGTGCTCTGACAGTGTCAGTCCCAGCATTCAGATATAGTTTATATAAGTATAGCAATTTGTGTTTCACATCAACTAAATTCCCTGCTTCATTTAGGTACTTCTATTTCAATCAAAGAACTTCGTTTCAGAGCATTTAACTTGGTTTTATTTTTTATACTGCAGTGGTAAACATTTTTGAAAACAGTATTTTTCGTAAGTAACAC
The DNA here is from genome assembly GCA_013399855.1 of Oxyruncus cristatus. NCBI lineage: Eukaryota > Metazoa > Chordata > Aves > Passeriformes > Cotingidae > Oxyruncus > Oxyruncus cristatus. Next base: position 18,156 of record VXAY01007345.1, on the reverse strand, counting down.
TTGTGCCATACTTAAATTTTACTTCCTTCACCTCCTTTCCAATTTCACTAAAACCTCCCTCTTAAGTTTACTGCTCATTATACCCTGTCAATGTATTTGTTTGCTCTTTATGCCAACACATCCGTGTTATTCCCTCTTTGCTTACTGCGGATGATGTCTCTAGTCACTCACCGAAGTTCAGAGTATTAAGTTTTTTGATGTTCATTTGTGTCAAAAAGAGGTATGAAGGGTTATAAGTAGTCTTTATACAGTCCAAGTGTAAAAAAATTATCAGATTAGGTTTTTTTGTTCAAAGTCAAAAATATTATTGCAGCACAGAAAAGGAAAAATGAAGCTTGGTCTTTTCAAATCAACTGATGCAGCAAAATTATTTAAATTGAGACCAGTTGTTGTTTTTTAAAAAGAGAAATATTGTTAAATTAAAAAATTTGTATGTTAAAATAAGTTAAAGTAAAAATCGTGGGTTTTAATCCAAGAGTGCCTAACAGGTAAATAGTGATATTTTATCAGCACTCAGTAGGTACAAGTGCAAAACAGTTTGAAAATACCAAGTGTGGACTAAATTCTGCCAATCCTTATGCCTGCCAAGGATAACATTTGGTCCTACCTCTTCTCTCTTGAGAAATAAAATAAAAAATTTCATTTTTCTTGGTTCAATGCATACGTATCTAATAAAAGTATCAAAAATAATGATATATGATAATGGCTTGTGTAAAAAAACCACTGCACCATTAAAGTATTAAAATACATTCTTCATTTAATTCTCTTCTCTCCTAACATAGATAGTTAAAATCCATGCTGTTACAAATATATAAAAATAAAATTCCAGACAATTTTGATTTATCAGCATCGAAGAGGTTTCTTACTTAAAATCTTTCTTTGAAGGTTAATTCATTGGAACTTTTGGCTTCCTTCTGGGAATAATTTTTTCTGGTCTCCAGACTTTCAAAATATTATTGCTGTAATTAACATGGATTTGAAGACTTGATATTACTGCATTGCTTTCAAAGTCTACTGAATACCTTATACCAATCAACTTATTAGTGGAATAAAAGGACAGAGGTAAACACACAGCCATGTTGATCCAATATAGTAATCCAGCAGCTACCACATATAAATCCACATTAAAAATTGTGATTTTAATTCTTCAGTAGGAACTTCGGAACTGAAGCAGTACTTAAAAATTCTTTACAGTTTTAGCATTTTTAGCCTCCCCTTCTACTTCTCAGATTATTTATGAAACCCAGCACATCTTCATGGTACTTTATAAATAAATAATAGTGACAAGTTTTCATGCAAAACCAGTTGAATCACCAGAGCATATTTGTTCACATCCATCACATTCTTATCCTTAGGTGACGCTGGGGACTACACCTGTTATTTTTAATTCATAACTCACCATCTGAAGACATCACTGTTACTCCCCTTATGCTTATTTTCTCATCAGAATCTCTACTGTTGAGATCAACACTTCAATGTAGAGAGTGGCCACAGAGAAGGAAGTTACTTTTTCCAGTTTGGATTAAGACAGGCAGCAACGGACATCAAAGTTGATCAAGGAGGACCCAAAATCTTAATAAAATGGGATGTGATAGCAAATTTTTCAGAAGATAAGAATGACTAACGAGCAAGCACATGAAGTGGATAAGAACTGCACAAAAAGGCAGTAGTGCACAAGTATTTTTCTTAAGTGTTACACATATTCCAATGTACAATTACTAAGCACCCCGGTGGCTGCCTTGTTTACTTTTAGCATTACCTTGTTGTAGGTAGCAGACCAGACTGGTTGGTGCCAGCTACAGCTAGAAAACCATTGAGAAGTGTTAGATAAGCTACAAATAAAACCATTGGAGCAAAAAAGAAGAAAACATGCGGGAAAGTTAATAATAATTAATAAAAGTTACGTTCCTACCATCTTCTATGAAATAAAACTCTTTTAGGAAAAAATGCATCAGCTCCCCTTCTGAGCTAATGAAACTTTGCAAGAAAAGCAGCTTTAACAACATAAACATTCATGTATTTGTTTAAAGGTTATTCATTTAGAACATTCAACCCTAAAGGTAAAGGGCCTACATCAAAGGTGACCCACAGGGATGGTTGAACGACAATAGCTCACTTTCGAAACTCAAGTTTGATCCACATGTCCCCATGGCTTAAGCAAACAAGGACAAACCTAACCCTCTGAATTCCGACTTGGTGTAGTATATGACTTGAATTATCTGATGACATAATGTTGCTTACAATAATTCCTTTTTTTCAGTAGAAGGATTTTTAACCTGTATTTGTCAGTTCAAGAGCTCCTTGTATCATCTATCTGATATAACATGTCAAAATTAAAAGCCACAGTAGTAAATCAAGATAGTATGAATAATCTTTCCTAAAAATCTATTAAGTATCAAAGTCGGAAGATTTTCAGAGGTCTTACATAACAGCTGTGAGGAACCTGTTTCTTCTTTTCCTGTTCCTTTTTATCCACACAACTTTTTAATTTATGTTCTGGTCATCAGCTGAACTAATAGGAAATAATATTGCAAGACACGAAGCAAAGCAATTTGAAAACAGTTCCTCTCTTTTTAAATAACTTAATCATTACAAAATGCACTATCCAAAACACTGTCAAACCAAAACAGGCTAGATGATTTTTTAAAACGCTTCTGAACGCACCTCAGTGCCCCTACTTCATATTATATTAAATAAAACTTTCAGTGACTATTTCACAAGTTATCCCAGTATATACAAAATCATTTCATCCCGGGCATTGCAAGATGTATAATTAATTCACCTTCATGAGCTCTGTCGTGCCATAGCATAAGCCAGAGATGGACAAAAATACTATATGGGCTACCCAAGACATAGTGGATTGACCCTGGCTGGACCTTTCCAGCTGGACAGGGGAGAGAAAATAAGATGAAAAATGACTGGTAGGTTGAGATAAAGCAAAAGAGCAAGTCTGCGTGCACACAAGTAAAGAGGTAAAAAAAAAAAAAAAGTTTCATTCCCTACTTCCCACCTGCAAGTGATATTCAGTAACTTCCTGGGAAGCAGGGCTTCAGCATGCATAGCAGTTGTTCTGGAAGGCAAACACTCTAAACGACAAATGCTCCCTTCCTCCTCCTTGTCTTAGGTTTTTTTATCTGAGCTGACGTCATATGGTATGGAATACCCCTTTGGTCAGTTTGGGCCAGCTGGCCTACTTGCGTCCCTTCCCAGGATCTTGTCCACCCTCAGTCTACTGATGGAGGGAACGTTGAGAGACAATGCTGATGCTGTGCCAGCACTGCCCAGCAGTAGCCAAAACACTGCTGTGTTATCAACACCTTTGTAGCTACTAACGCAAAGCACAGCACTGCGAGGGCTGCTGTGGGAAAATGAACTCCACCTCAGTCAGAGCCAATACACAAGAACACTTAAGAATGTAGGTAATATAGAATCCTGCTAAATTTCTGACTTAATACATGAAACCACGTCAAGTAATTTTCAAGTAAGTGTAACACAGCTGCGAGTTGGCCAAAGCTTTGAAGATCTGCCTAGTCCCTTTGCTCCCAAGAAGAACTCAAAGGTCTTTTTCCTAAGGAAGATGTATCAGAAATAAAAAGTGACCAAAACGAATCAAGCATTATGCTATTATACTCCACTAAAGGATCTACTGATGTATTTCTGTCAGACTGGTATGAGCAAGTTTCCCCTTTCTATATTCATTAAAGTAAAATAAGAACTTAGTCACCTTGAAAGATCACAGAACATGTTGTGCACTTTCTGATATTGACAAAAGTCCCAAAAACTGCAGCTATCACTCGCATAAGGCTCATAATGTAAGTGCCTAAATATACAATTTATGTGTCCTGGGAAGAATTAAATTCCAAAAAAGCTTGGTTTAAGTCATTCAATATCCTCTTATTTTTTTAGAAATCCCTGGAGTATAACTTTTGCTACTCATGTGCCAGCTACTATTGTCAGTTTGTATTTTCTCAGCTTGGCTGTTGTCAAGATTTATTGACAATAACATTTTGATACATACTCCATCAAAATGCTGTGTAAATAGATAGTGTATTAAGTAAGTCCTACGATCTTTGATCATGCATGCTGTACCATAAACCCTTTCCGTACAGACCTCGTTAATGGTGCCATTAAACTGATGTGACTCAGAAAGGCTTTTTCTGTGAAAATGGTACCTGTTTGCAGAAATGGGCAGCAATAATTTTTACCAACACCAGAGTATCAGTATAGCATCTGGACACACTACAGATGAAGTGAAGAGCTCTGAACAGAGGAAGGGAACAGCAGCTTTCTTTAATGCCTGCAGCATGGATGCCATAAAAACATTTCAAGATCCTGCTACTGAATTCTGGCAAAGGACTTTGTTCTTGAATACTTTTATAATGGTTTGCACATTGTCTAGGAAAGCCAGTTTTAAGTTACCGAAGAGGAAAAACCTTGCTGGTTTCAAGTGTTTTAAGTGTTTTGTGGGTTTTTTATTTTTTAGTTTTAAACATAACTTCTCCCCCAGTATATGCATTGTATCTCAATTTAAATCCAAATTATTACTAGTGGTTTTACACGGCAGAAAGCTGAAAGCTACCTGCACTGTGGAATGCCCTCCCTATATCTTTACTGTCCAAATTGAAGCAGCAGTAATTTAATTGTCTAGAAAACATTCATGATTAAAGAACTGTCAGCATGAAGATTTCTCCTTTCCTCTAATACCTCGGATTACTCCTGTGGCATTAGACTTTTGGCATAATACAGTGTATATACTCATACCTGTTATACAAGAGATCATCCATCAATAATACAAAAGTAATCCTAGATTACATAAGAATTTACCAGTGAATCCTCAGTGTGATTAATATGGTCTTTCTAACAGTTGTCATCTCAATAAGTAAAAAACACTAATTTCACACACACAAGATGTAGCTGTAGGTTCTCCAACTAGTTGTAAACCTGACTGAAAGTGATGTGAAAAGAGCAGACATCTAACTGGTTCAGCCTGTGTTTATAAATTATAACCAACTACTTTCATTGTTGCATAAATTATTTTTAATAGTACTAAGAAAGTCCAAGAGGAAATCTTTTTTAAAATGGCTAAAAGGTCACATTTCCTAGTAGAGGAAAGAAACAGTGCCAAATTACAGAAATAACTTTTTTTTTTTTAATTTAAGATACAGGGTACAGAAGAAGACCCTAAAAACAGTAGGTACTAAAACATTAAACTTAATGAATAACTTAAAGATCAAAGGATGGTAACATTCAAATCACAAAGCTCTTCATGACTTTCATCTCTGCAGTAAAGCTGCTATACACTGACTTAAGAGCTATACTGGGTTTTAGCAGCATCCCCTTTACCAACACCCACCACCCAATAAAAATTCTACTGGCAGCAACGGACAGGGAAACAGAAATACAGGTCATTACAGAAGAAGGTAGACACAGTCTGATTATTTTTTAACTGCAATTTCTTATGCTAATACTTTTTTGGTGTCAATGGTTTTTAGGTAAAGGGGCAAGGATTAAATCTGATGGAGAAACTGAATTAGTTGGGTACCATCAAATAATAAACAAACAGCATTAAAACCACTGCGTTTGACATCTCAAGAGTTAAATTAGAGTCAGAGTACTTGGCAGAACTCAAAGCAGAACTATTCACAGATGAAGTACACCTGGTGAACATGTTTGCCAGTGTCAAGCCAAAAGACACTTGGAAACTATCCAGTGTTGAGTATTTCCAAATACACAGTGTACTACTGTACAGTCAACAATGCTATTTTGATACTAGCAGGATTCTACTTCTGTATTAAAAACAATGAGTCACACGTTTACAAGTATTATACCAGATTGGCAGCTTCTCCTGTACAGAAAGAAACATTGCATAGATTCTCTTAATATTCTGTATCCATACCCAAAACCACTGAAATCATGGTTTTGGTAGTATTCATATAAGCACATGTGAATACATACTAGTAGTAGCTTTCCACCAGTTCATTTATTTTAATGCCTAGAAGAGACCAATGTGATCACATTGCATCAAGCTAAGAACCCCTCTGAGTAATAACCATGTCAAGCCACTAACTCGTTGAACTTTTACAATGTTCAGTTTTAATTTAAGAAGGTACGAAGTATCCATTACAGTTCCTATGTCTTCCAAAGGTTAATTACTCCCACTTAGATTTTCACTGACATTCTTATTCTGAATGTATTTGGACTGAGCTCTCAATTACTGTATCTCATTATTTTCCCAAATTAAATACCTTTGACATCAGACATCTTTCTTCTGTGTACCTACCTCCGGGACATGATCAAATAACCTCTTAAGCTCAAACAACTAAAAGAGATCTGTGAGAACCCATTCAAGAATACAGCACAGATTCTGTAGTTCTTAAATCATGCTTGAAACTATAAAATATACTTACAACTTTTTTCTAGTGATTTTTTTTCTCAGTAGTAGTAAACAAAAGTAACATTCCTTAATCCTGCTTTTTTTTCCCTGCTTTTGGATCCAAGATGATATTATCACTGCACTTTTAGTAATATCACACCAGGAACAGATGTTTAACTGATTATGCACAATTATAATTAACTGCTTTTCAGTGACACACTTTTGGAACTGTTTTCTGGAACATGCAAGTGCAAACTACTTTCTTTATTCTGGATATATGACAACATTCTTGGCCATGTTAAAATGAATGCTGATCTATCGAATCCAGCTCACCAAGTGATCCGTGTTACTCTACAGAGCTGCCCCAGGCTTTAATCATTTCACCCGACTGTCTTCTGAGAACGTTGTGTTTTCCATTTGGATCACAAATAACTATACTGAACAGTAAGAAGTCATCAGGAGCAGGTCAGACTGGAATCCTTTCAGCTCACTTCTCTTTGATAGTGGTCAAGAGAAGATACATGATTACAAAAACTACAGTAAGAAGCTCTGCAGCTAGCCTACATTTTATTTCTTATGAAATTCCAGTCCAACAATTTGTTGCCTCCTCTGTGCTATAATATGGAAAATAGTGAATAACATTACCCATTTACTTTTAACATACTTTAAAGGTTTTCAGGATAAAAGCCCCTCAGCTATTGATGATTCCTCACACACAAGCTTTCCCACAACTCTGCGGATTTCTATACCTTTCCTTGTTCTGTCATGCCCTTTTTGACAAGGAAAAATCAGAACTGTGTCAGAATCAGTGTTCAAGATGCAGGTGCACCACTGTGGGTTTACACAGTCGGAACAAGATGTTTCATTCTGTTACACACGTTAGCCACTGCTGAGTTTTCACTTTCACAGGGTGTATCATACCTCCAGAGTGCCTCATTCAGAGTCAATCACAGCGTAAGTTAAGATGTTCTACACACCCTTTTTCACTTAGAATTTATTGATGCTGAATTCAATCCTGATTTTATAGGAATCTTCTTCTTAATCACCTAAACTTACAGAAAATCACAGAAAAACAGAAGAGGAAAAGACATCAACTCGTATTTTCACCCCCACCCCTATTCATTATTCTTTTAAACACTGGCAAATTAACCTTAATAAAATATTACTTGTTCAGTGATCTATATGTCTCTTCAGGATAACTCCTATTAAAATACAATGCAAAACCAGACAAAACGAAAAAAAATACTATTTTAACATAACACTTGCAAGCTCAAAGTAAGCAGACACTTCCCTATAACCACATCCTCACTCAGGGCTGGGGAACCCATCAGGATCCCATAGTATCCTCCACTGCTGCAGGATAGCCTTTGACTCTGACTTACTGTCAGCAACAGACACATTTCTCCAGACCTGTATAAAGTACCTGGCAGAACAGATCTGTGTCTGATGTCTGGGTGGTCTGTAAATCCTCAAACCATGCACACAGGGAGGAAATGATCTGAATTTTAAGCATTTTGCCCTACTGTAAGAAGCACTGATGCAGCTGATAGGGTCTAAGTCTGTCTCTGTCAGGGTTCATCTAAAAGACATTATGCACCCTGAATGGTCAAAATTGGCAAAGGCTTTCCTACTAAAGGCTCAAGAAGAGGACTCTCCCACTGCTCAGTTCCTGGAAGGTGGCTCCCATAATTTACAGGTTAAAAAAAAACAAACAAACACAAAACCAAACCAAAACAAACAAAAACAAACAAACAAAAAAAAACCACGAAAAAACCCCACACAAAAACAAACAAACAAAACAAAAAAAAAGCAAAACATCCTTTCCCCAAAAAAGCACATTGAAAAGAAACAGTATGACAGTCAGCAGTAGGGTTCAAAAAATCAGGAAAATGGTGCAGAGTAAAGTAACAAATAAAAGCTGAAAGCATAGCAGCCTGTCCTAAGCCCAGAGACAGGGATGAATCACAGGTTTTATGGTCACATATACAGAGAGGATCAGCCTTATGCTGATCCCACAGAACATAATGGGGAGAGACAATATCAAGGAGGGAGCATTACAGAGAGACTTCCAGACTGGCTAAAAAGTGTGATCCAGTTAAAAATAACGTTGTCAATGTTTTTACCTTTGTTTACCCCCCAGTCAAAAAAATTAAGGCTCAAATGAGAATTTTTCCACTTCTAATTTCTTTTACTCATTTCCTTCCTGTCTCAGATGAAGAGTGGTGACCCATATCCACTAAATATCAAAGTCTACCCAGCTTCTCTCAGCATGTTATAACTACAGAATACAGCAAAAAACAAAAGTGAAGTTTAACTTGAACCAAGTGGTACCAATCAGCAGAGCCATGCTGCAGTCTTCCTGAACAAATACACTGCCAGCCTCAAAAACTAATCAAATCTATTGTTAACAGCTGGAAAAAAAAAAAAATCAAAAAGGACCAGTGATCAGCACTCCGTATTTTTTAAAGGCATTTATCTCCTCCAAAACCTTTTTTTACTGGTATGCTGTTATTGCAATTTAACACATTTTTTCCTTGGTGAGACCCTCTCCCTCTCTACTATCCACAGTGCCAACAACAAAATGAAGCACAAAATTCTGGCCTCAACACACAAGGAAAATTGAAGATGCTCTTATTGTTCAGGAATACAGAGGGAAGCAGGAAAATCTATCCATCTGCCACAAGAAAACTAGGCCAACCAATGAGAAAGCTAACTTCAAACTTTTATTCATTTTTCATTAATCCAAAGTGTTAAAAGCAGGAGTATAGCTTCTTTTTTTTTTTCCTAGAAGACCAAAGCAATTTCCCATGGATTGAGTTAAATGTAATGATTTTCGTTATTAAGAAAAAAAAAGCTTTATCACTGTTCTCTTTTTATGAAGTTAAGCACAATGTTTAAAACAGAGAAAAGCATACTATTAGTAGTATAAATTAATTTTACTTCTTGAAATATCATCAATCCCTTACCTTTCAGCTCACTGAAAGTGATTAATGATTAAGAGAAAAGCAGAGAGATTACTTCCCCCACTGAAGACAGAACCTGGTCCATTCTCCCAAATTCAATAACCATGTCAGCTCTGACTAACTGGATCTCAGAAATAAACAAAAGAGGGATGGTTCCTTGCCAGCACACAGTTGAGCTGTGGTACTTCTTGCCATGGGATGTTCCAAATGCAGGGGACTGGCATGGGATCTGGAGGGGGGCTGGATCAGGCTGTGGAAAAGCACAGCATTTTGGTAAATTGAATGCACAGGAACTATGACTGAGCTGCAATGGAGACCAGAAGATCCTTGTGGGAAACCTCACACTGTTACTCTACCCTAGGCACCTGCTTTAATAACTTTTAATCTGGAGATATGATACTGGGATACATCGTGGCTGTTTGGCCTGATCCAGGACAGTCATGTGTATTTTTATTGACAGTCCAGACTGCAGAAAATGAGACGCTGTGTAAACAAACATTTATAAAGTCCATTTATCATATCTTTCCTTATTCCAAAACAATATTAGTATCTGAAAATTCATATAAAGCAGCAAAGCAGAAAGTAAAAACAGACGGGAAACCCAGCTGTCCCAGTTCCTCAGAATAAAGCTTCTTCCAAAGCTTTAATAGCTATTTCAATTTTCAAAGGGAAACAACCAGCCAACTGAAAAGGCTTATAGACTAACTAATCATATGGAATGAGTGGTTCAACATATAATTCAATACCACCATTTTGACAGAAACTTTCAAAGAAAAAAAAAAAAATTAAACCAACTTGACTCCAGTGCTGTTTAATAAATTATTACTTGAGGGATTTTATTTGTTTAAAACAATCACTCTGCTTCAGCTAAAGAAGTACTCTGGAAAGCTAGCATTAAAAAATTATTTGTTCTAATCTTTTCCAAACTCAGGCTTGGCATCTAATCCCTCTTCATTACCAAATACCTTGGTAACCAAGTATTCCATTTGTAAAGTAGTCATAATAACAATACCAAATAGTTGACCTGATTTCTTCAAAAGTATCTATAGAAAACAAAAACTCAACAGCATTTTAGTAGAGGGAGATTCAGCCAACCAGCTCCTTCAGTTTTATTAACAATACATGGAAAAATATGGATGATATTTTAATTTTAAGTATTTTTGTCCAAATAGCAATACTGCTGTATTACTTATTAAAAAAAAATGTCATCCTAGTTACTGTTTAAGTGTGTAAAATCGTTACGAAGATTATTTTAGGGACCAATTTTCTAATGGACTAGTTATTCAATACAGGCACAAAATAATGAGAATATTTTCAAAATTAATAGTTTATTAGAAACAGGTTTATAATGATAACCAATAAGCATGAAGTACTTTACAGCAGTAACTTCATTTGCTCTAAATGCAGAAGATTATAATTTATTACATTTATTTAGCTCTTATGGTTATTTTTTGCTTCATCAATCTATATTGCTGACTCTTCACATTGTTATTCATAACATGTAATTGTGCAGAAAGGGGAGAAAATTATGAATAGTACAACAATAAATTACCATTAATATGTTTTTTCTCTACATTTTAAGTCTCAGAAATTTCCTTATTCATCCTTTTATCATAGTAAATATTAGTATTAATAAAGTAAATAGAAGGAAAGACAAAAGTGTTAGAAAATTTACTTTCTCTTTTTCTGAAACTCTCATTAGTTTAAACAGAAGAAGAAACAAAGACATCAGAACTGGAATACCTGCTACAGCTCCATGAGGACTAGCAAGTGTATGCCAGGTAACTCTTAATTTAACATGAACAGCAAATAGCATTCATTTAATACATGTTAAATCATACAAATAGATAAATACCAAACATCTATGATTGGCATCAAGCCACTTTCTGATGTTCTTATCTCAAATGTTGTCCTCTTCTACTCTTCCTCAGGTCTACTTGGGGCCCACAAAAAACAAGTTCTCAAATCCTAAGAACTTAATGTAACCCCATCAGCACTGTTGCTAAAGAAAGGAAAGGAAAGTAAAGGAAAGCATGATTCACATAAAAAAAGAAAATCCCACAGCCTTAAAGATGGCTTACTGCTCACAATGGATGAACTTAATATTCTCACGAGACTGCCAGCATTGAAGGAAAAAAGTATAGAACTTCCCTCCACAAGATTCTTACAGGTTATAACCAAGGGAAAGAGGAGATTAACTTTGTTTAGCTATTGTTTACGAAATATGGGGGAAAAACTCCCTGTAAAGAAACAAACTACAGATATTATTCTCACATGTGCCAGCAGGTTAACAGCTACCTGAATACCTGGCGTCATAACTCCCACAGCTTGACTCCAGTTTCTGAGCACCATGTAACTCAAATTCCTTTAAAAATCATGGCGGCACACTTTGAAGAGTTACTGAAACGTAACGTGACCAAATTTTGCTGTTCTCCCTCTACAGATAATTACCTTGCTATAGGTGAGATGATGTATGACTCCATCAGGGACTATAGTAAAACAATAAGTCTGATGAAAACGTTGGTACAATACAATTCACAAACACATGCCCAATACAAAAGCCTAATAATGATGACATTCATTAAAGAGGGACTAACACACTGTTTTCTTCCAAATGGAAAGCAGGTTTCCATTTATGCATTTTGCCTGTCTTTCCTTTCCTGCATTGCATATGTCATATGGATAGAAAATTGGGTCTTTTACGAACTTAGTAGAGATTTGTCAACTCCTACAGCCATAGCTGAGAACAGTTCATTAATCTTAACTAATTTAAAATAGAGCTATATGATAAATTTACAGTGTAAATAATACTATCTAATGTCACAGGAGAAATTAATACAGTCCCTTAGCCTTGGATTTGCTTACATTTTGAAAACTTTACTTTTCTGGCTCAAGAACTGATGGAAAATAATAGCACACATTAAGATTTCCTCTTTATCACTATAATTATTTGTGTTATACAAATTTTGCAGTTTTGGAAAGTCAGTTGCAACGTTGTTCAAATGTTGCCACAAAGGTGAAGAGAAAACTCGAAATTAAACTTTTTCTCTTTCCTTCTAAACAATAGGGATGGAAAACAACTCTGATCATTGTGGCTGTTCCCTCTGGTCATCAGCAACATACCTGGTGGGTCAGTATAAAATTACTGCTTGACACAACCACATTCAGACCTCTCTAATCCACTGGCTGCAGTTTTAATGATAAACTCTAAGGAGGCAGAGCTAGAGATTCAAAAGATTTTTCTTGTTTCTCAGTTGTGTAATAGGATCAACTCCATCTGCCTGGCCCCAATTCCAGGCACTGCTGAACTCCAAGACTTAATTCAGATCTCTCCAAGGACCCATGCCCTCACTTATTTCAGTTCCACTCAGCAAGTTCAGACAAGAAGGATAAAATGAGTCAAGGATCAAAGGTGATGAGGGAAGATGTAATGGAGGGTTTTAGAAAACAGAAGGAATTGGAAAGTCATGCAAGACTAAAGGAGTGGTGGAGACCGTGAGCTGAAAGCAGAGCCTGCAGCACACAGCAGTGGAAGTGCAGAGGCTGGCAGAGAAGTAGAGAGTACCAGAGGACCAAAAGCAGAGCTGAGGAGGATGGGGGTAGGTTTTTTACTCTTTTAGAGATCCATTAACAGCAGGTAAGCAGTGAACAAAAAGAGGATGCAGATGAGAAGAAAAAACAGGCAGAAGTATCAATGTAATAATAATAAATCAACAGTAATAATAATAATAATAATAATAATAATGAAAGTGAAAAATTGAAAGGTTCTGGGAATAACAGCAGATGGACATAACAAAGCACAAAGGATGCTCCATGGAAGACAAAGAACTAAGCATTTTTCTTAGCAGTGCAAAGTTTCCCTGATAGGGCACATGTTAATGTATAAAAATTCAGTTACTTAGGAGCGCTGGTAAATTTGATTCCTCAACAGTGGTAGTAACTTCTGTTTTTCTTCTCCCTCTCTCTTAAATTCTTGTAGGTTTCCTGTTTTGCCAGATCGTTAGCACATTCAATTAGAGGAACCTTTCCTAACATTTCAGTATACTTTCTGAGAAAATTCTACAAATCCTAATCTGTTAACAAAGTTGCTCACAAGACGACTACGATCTTCTTCCACCCCTCTGCTCTCAAAGAAATTGATACCATGCACACTAATTTGTAATGCAAATATAAAAATAAATGTTGCCAGGGAACTATTAAAACACCGTAATATTGTATTCAATTCTTCCATTATGTTTTTCTTCAAATTTTCCAGGCTTGATTTGGTACTTACCAGTTTTAACCTTATTTTCCATTCTATGATGCAATTTGTTCTTTTTTCAAGTCACAGTACACGTAAAACTGTTACCATCTCAATTAATACTTTTGTCTATAAAATATGTGCTCTCTGGGACTGGCTATCCCATAACATAAAGAGAAAGGTTTTATGAAAAGACACCATCCAGACTGATATTAGAATGAAGAAATCATAGTAATTCTTCAATAAACAAGAAGAATTGTAAATGTTCATAATTTGGAGGCCTTGACTTACCAGGTTACTTGAAAATCATAATGATACCTTAATAACATAGAAAATCCATTAAACTTCACTGTGTGTTATACAAAGCCCACAGTATATATGCTGAAAATACAGGCTTTTACACTTTTCATGAGTTTAGATGAACAGCCATTTCAGAAAACAGCCACTCACCAAAGGAAAGCTTAAACTAAAAGTACAGAAGAATTTGCTTACTTATGCATTGCTATCAGCAAATCCAGATTCTATACGACCTAGGAATAACTCTAAGGTTTTTGCAAAGATTTATAGGTCTATGAGCAGAATACCCATAAACTGTTGTGTGCTTGTGTTATTGGCAGAACAAACTGCTGCTCAGATAAGATGATATCCAAGTAAGTACAGAAAAGAAACTGTCAACAACTCTGCAAGACTATAATAGAAACTGCAAAAGCAGAGCTCTCATGACTAGACATACCTTCAGAATACTCCCAAATCAGTCCCAGGCATGAAAACACAGTTGGAACTGATTTTAAGGGAAGGCTGAAGAATGGTATGTTCCCACAAAAACAAGAACAAAGCCTAAACTGTGTTCCCTATATTACATAATTGCCAAAGTAGATGGGGAAAAAAAGTTAATGTTATAAATATACAGAGTTTTTAGCCAAATTATATTTGAGAAGTCTAGAATTAGACAGCAAACTTGTGACTGATCAACGTTAATCACAGTTGATTGGAGAAGCATATACCCCACCTTTTCACGTTTTGTACGCTTTTATTGTTGTGATGGTTTGGCTATTTTATCAGAAACATGCAAAGGGAGGAAGTTTAGAATCAATAGGCGATTTTTCCTCAAAAATATAAGTAAAATGGCATAAATAGAAATTCCTGAAATCATACATCAATATTATTGAGTAGTGAAAATCAAGCTGGCACCAAGTTCTGACTCTCAGATGCGCATGAACAAAGTGTAAGCTGCAGATAAACAAATGTATATTTCCTACTGGCTGTCGGAGCAGAAGATCTGCCTTGGTAAAGATATTCTGCACTTTAACTTTCAGATTTATACTATAGAGTTATAATATATCTCAGTTCTGTATTATGGAGTTACAGAGTCACAGGGGTTAATACCACCCTATTGTTGTAAAGCATCAAACATTTAAATAATGGTTTTGATTTTAAACCTCTGAAGATGCAGAAAAAGGAGAATGTATATAAAATATTAAATCTTTGGAGCTGCATTTTGCTAACATTCTTCAGACCTTTTCCTTCTAGACCTTTCCCTTCACCTCTCTCTCCCACCACTCCCCGCTCTTCACCTCACCTAATATCTTACTATGCTGTCAGGATATTTAGAAGGGGACAAGGAAAGAAAAATGTGCTTAGAGAAAATGCTCTAGAATGCCTTCAAAAAAAAAATAAAAATAAAAGGGCCACACTTTCAAATTTTTAAATAACAACACATTTTAAAGACTGACAGTACTTTCGTCCCGAGGAGCATTGACTCATGTAGCTTTATATAAAGCACCTCACTGCAAGAGATGAAAATGCATATGCTTCAGAAACAAATTTCCATTGCATATATCTTTTAATAGGTAAAATTAAATGGATTTTATGAATATTAGGGCAACCTACAAAAAAAAAAAAGCCAACAACTTGTACTAATTCTCTTCCTGAGAATTAGGGCAAACAAGGTCAGTAGCTAGCCAACTGACAAATTACACCATATCATAAAACCCCAGCTTCATTTAGGACTTCTCAATAGGTACCAGATTATATGGACTTATACGATAAATCTCCCTTCCAACATGCATTATTCTCCTCCCAGCTATTCTCACCAGTTTATTTTTACCTCTGGACTGAAACTAAGTGTAAGATCACACTGCTGCAAATTTTCTAGCACATGAACTTGACTTCTACATTAAATTACCAAATTAAGGAACTGTTCAATAGTGTGAAATAACTTTATCTGTTTTCAGATATTCTCATCCCATTCTCTTACACAGACTGCTTTCCCCCCAAAAAATTACACTGAGGACATAAATGCATAAGGAGGACATATGGCACTGTTGTAAATTATGGCATTTACAGTTTAACAATAATAATGAAGAGAAAAAGAAATGTCAGCATGACTTGTATAACTTTAAAAAGTTATGTATATGGTAACTATTAAAGCAGCATTTATTCTATTTTGGACTCATTATTTCTATGAGAGTTCTGTTTTCTTTAGCAGAATTTTTTCACACTCCTCTTGGGTTACAATTTCCAATAATGCCAATGCATCAGTTTCATCCAAAAAAGTAATCATTTGGAAGTTGTCATAATACTACTAGTTCCTGCTATTCACAAGCAGTGAAGAGAATTCAGGTGCAGGTATTTCCTTGTTAAAAATAATGAAGAAAAATAAAATATTTTCAGTTATGGTATATTATGGTCACTCTAGATGAATATATAACATGAAATTTAAAGGAAGATTAGACTAATATTTGAAGAGTTTTCAACTCCAGCACCTTTCTCTTCTCTTTATTTTGTTCTCCTCAACCATCTTTCCCAGACCTTACAGGTCTTTGGGGGATTTTATGTGGGTTCCCTTTATATTAGGAATTTCTTTCACAAACTGTTTTTGGTTCTTTTTTTTTTTTTTTTTGCGTTTCAGAGAAGGCATGTATAAATATGTATACACACATAAATAATGGAGCAGGAAACCTGTTTCTTATCCTTTGAGTGAACACAGTGAGCTAACCAAGGTGAAAATGTTTGTGAAAACCCTTATAAGAAGAATCAGCCTACCTTCTTTAACAACTCTGTTATTTACAAATTAGCAATGCTACATTGGGTCTCGTATCAATGAAGAAATATATGTGAATTTTAAGATGTGGAAATAAAACTTCTGAATAATATTTCTTGTTCAGTCTTTCTTCAAGTCTTGCTTTGTTTGCTTTGGCTAGCTTAAACGCCAAGCTCTTTGGAACATAAAGAACTCTTTTGTGATCTATTTTTACAACAAGACTCTTATATCAAATAAACCATATTGATATACCCTAAACTGAATATCATAGTGTAAAAGACAAGACTAGACATGAAACAAATACGGTAATATAATAACTCTGAATAAATTCCAGTAGACATGATATAAATGAATGTGACATAAAAGTAATTTTGGGACAGAGAAAAGCGGGGCAATGCTGGTTTCAGAAGACTACTTAATGTTTGTGAAGTGCTTTGAAGATGAATACCACTTTGTACGTATTATGGCTATGGATTACCACTGGAGTCATGTAGCCTCACTCTGAAATTACAAATCTGAGGAATTTGAGACAACCTCCAATTCAAAGTCAGAAGAAAGGCATAGATATAAAAAGTATTAAGAATCCTATATGATACAGGATTGCTATAACCCATACACTAGGATAAGTTTTCCCCATTTCTATGATGACAGTTAAAACAGATTTCCATAGGTGTATCTGTGGATAAAATTTGTAAAAACATTAACCCTCGGTATAAATGTTGCTCTTTCTTTTGAATGGAGGGAGGAAAAAACAGTGTTGCTACTCTCAGAAACTGATGGCATTTATAACTTCAAAATATATTCTGCCCAGTGATATGAAAACATGTATTGAACTGAGAACTTTCAGGACTAAAAAGTATAAAGTTTTTAACACCTCCTGATAGGAAAAAAGTAAGTATATAAAGTAACATACCAATATACTGTCCAGATCACATGGAATAACTTAGTAGAGAATCTAATCTGCTGGTTCCTGAGATTTTAAACTGTAGAACTTTCACACTGAAAAAAGCAGCAATAAAAGTTTGCCACGTAACCCAAATTTCAGCAACTCAGTCAAAAGTTTAAAAACTAAAATTTCTGTTAGCATAGAAGAGAAAGAAAACTGCAAATAATCTTATTCTCTACGGTTATACTTTAACAATCTAAACACACAGTTGCAAAAAAAAAAAAGTAAAATATTGATTCAATAGAAGAATTACTAAGTATTCAGCCATAAAATCTAAAATGAGTAAACTACATTACTGTGAAGTGATATGACTTCTCCTTGTTGGATCCACACTTCCACACCAACCAAGAGCGAAGTGGTGAGAGTGGATCTCATAAATTAGTGATTCAACAGCTGTATTCTTCATGGGGAAAAAAAAAAAAAGAGTAATTCCCTTTCTCCACTCCTGTCCCAGTACACAAGGCACAGAAATACGTGTTTCAAATCCACAAGGACTAGAACACCTTTTAACAAGATACATGCAAATACTTTGTGAAACAACCGCTAAGTTTTTTCTTTTGATCCACATCAAGCATATGACTCCTGTTTCCA